>CM053601.1:38786026-38801343 GCA_028646575.1 Pseudocheirus occidentalis | reverse complement strand
CCCTACCCTGCTGGAAAGCTAGAGAGGTGTTGGAGGAGGGCATAAAAGGGAACAGATTGTGGGAGGGGTCTTACAGTGTGATCAATGTTCTGGGCTGGGGGGTAGGGACAAAAAGGGGAGAAAATTTGTAACTCAAAACCTTGTGGAAATGAATGATGTAACCAAGAAAATAAATTAAAATTAAAAAAAAAAAGAAAGACAATGAGGAGAAGAATGCCTTAAAAAGTCAAATTTCCCAGATGGAAAAATAATCTCAAAAGCTTTCTGAAGAGAATAATTCCTTCAGAATTAGAGTGGTGCAAGTGTAAGCTAATGACTTTATGAGAAACCAAGATACTATTAAATAGTTGCAAACAAATGAAAAAATAGAAAGTAATGTGAAGTATCTCCTTGAAAAAACCACTGACTTGGAAAATAGATTCAGGAAAGACAATTTGAAAATTAGTCGTCTACCTGAGAGCCATGATCAAAAAAACAAACTGGAAAGCATCTTCTGAGAAATTCCCAAGGAACATTGCCCTGATAGTTTTAGATTCAGAGGGCAAAATAGAACTTGAAAGAATTCACCAATCACCTCTTCAAAAAGATCCCCAAAA
The DNA here is from genome assembly GCA_028646575.1 of Pseudocheirus occidentalis. NCBI lineage: Eukaryota > Metazoa > Chordata > Mammalia > Diprotodontia > Pseudocheiridae > Pseudocheirus > Pseudocheirus occidentalis. Next base: position 38,800,747 of record CM053601.1, on the reverse strand, counting down.
GAAAACTCCTGGAAATGTTACTGTCAGGTTTCAGAACCCCCAGTTAAAGGAGAAAATATTACAAGCTGCCAAGAAAAAACAATTTAATTACTGTGGAAACACTATTAGGATAACCAAGGATCTGGTAGTTTCTACACTGAGTGATCAAAGGGCCTGGAATTTGATATTTCAAAGATCAAGGGAGCTGGCATTAAAACCAAGAATCAACTACCCAGCAAAATTGAGTATAATATTCCAGGGGAAAATATGGTCATTCAACAAGGTGGAGGACTTTCAAGCATCCTTGCTGAAAAAAAAAAAAACAGAACTGAACAGAAATTTTGACAATCAAACACAAGAAGCATGAGAACGTAAACATGGGAAAGAAATCATAAGGAAATTATCAAACTATTTATGAATAGTTTGATAGTTTGAAATATGTTTGAAAAACAGTTTGAAAAATATGAACTATTTACATGCCAATATGGAAAAACGATAATAGTAACTTCTGAAACTTTTCTTAGTATGAGGTTGGGGGAAGGTAATACAAATATGTGTATGTGTATATATATGTGTGTGTGTGTACATATATGTGTACATATATATGTATGTATGTATACTTACACATATGTCTAAATAGGAGGCTATATAAGCGTATGAATACATATCTGAGCATGTGTGTATATGGGTATATAGAGGGTATAGGATCAATTGATTATGAAGGGATTATACTTAAAAAGGTGAAATTTTGATGTGGGAGGGGACTAGAATGAGAAGAGACAGGGAGAGACAAATGGGGTTATCATCCCATATAAAAGAGACAAGGGATAACTATTACAACTTTACTCTCATTTACTGTCATTGAAACTGGCTTGGGGAAGGAATGACATAAACTCTAAACTGAGTATCATGCCACACAGGAGAGAGGGGCATGGGGATGAGAGGCAGGATGATGGAGGGGAGGGCAGGGTCTGGGGGAGGGATGATGGAAGCATACACTTCAGTAAAGGGACAGGGATAGGGTAGGGAGTGGTACTGGTAGGGGCAGAATAGGAAGGAAGGACATATGATCAGACTGTCACAATATATCCTCTGTGAAGATTTCCTGCATAATTACATATGCACAGCCTGTATTGAATTGCTTGTCCTTCCAGTGGGGGTGGGTGACAGGGGAGGAACCTAGAGAATCTAGAATCTAAAGCTCTGCAATACATGCAACTGGAAATTAAGATTTGCAGGGGCTGGGGTAGGGAGGCCCTCCCTGCCCTACTGGAAAGTTACAGGGCAGATTGGGAGAGGGGCTTTACACTGGGATTGCTGTTTTGGGGTTGGGGTAGGGGAAAGATGGGGAGAAAATTTGTAACTCAAAAATCTCATGGAAATGAATGATGTAAACAAGAAAACAAATAAAAATTTATATTAAAAATAAATAAAAATAAAATGTACAAAGAATTGGGTGAAATCTATAAGATTACAATCCACTCCCCAATTGATAAATTATCAAATTACATGAACAGGCAGTTTTCAGAAGATGACATTAAAGATATCTATAAGTGTATGAAAAAATATTCCAAATAACTAGTGATTGGAGAAATGCAAATCAAAACAACTCTGAGGTACCACATCTCACTGGCCAGATTGGCTAAGATGACAAAACAGCACAATGATAAATGCTGGAGAGGATGTAGAAAAATTGGAACAATGCATTGTTTGTGGAACTGCAAACTGATATAGCCATTCTGGAGAGCAATCTGGAACTATGCCCAAAGAGCTATAAATAAGTGCACACCCTTTGACCCAGCAATACCACTTTTAGGGTTATATCCCAAAGAGATCAGAAAAGTGGTAAGAGATCCCATAGGTACAAAACTATTTATAGTGGCTCTTTTTGTGGTGGCAAAAAATTGGAAAACAAGTGGATGCCCTTCCACTGAGGAATGGTTGTAAAAGTTGTGGTATATGAATGTAATGGAATACTACTCTTCTATAAGGAATGAGGAGCAGATGAACTTCAAAATAACCTGGAGAGACTTATATCGACTGATGCTGAGCAAGAAGAGCAAAACCAGGAGAAATTTATACACAAGCACAGATACAACATATGTGTGATGTCTAACCTCAATAGACTGGGCTCCTCTCAGCAATATAGAGTTAAAAGACAACTCCAAAAGACTCATGATTGAAAGCAATATCCACATCTAGAGAAAGAGATACAGTCTGAATGCAGATTGAAACAAACTACTTGCTCTATTTCTTTTTCTTGTTTTATTTTGTTTCCTCTTTCCCACTGATCATTCCAGCAGTTACAATGCTTCTTTATAACCTGACTAATGCTTAATGGGAAGATATTTGTAGATCCTGTATCTGAGTGCAGGCCACCATGATCGGGAGGGAGAAGAAGGGGGAGAAATCTGAAACTGAAGAGACTGTGGAACTGAATATTGTAAACTTAAAGTAAATAAACCAATTGAATTTTTTAAAAATAGAAATATTTTGTGCATTCATTCCTGATCCCTCTGACTTTGATCTTTTTAAAGTATATACTCTATGTAAATGGATGGATGTAAAAATGAATCTCAGTTATTTTCATTTATCATATTACTAAATGATAACATTTGTCAAGTGTTTTAGTACACTTTTGTAATGATAATGAAATTTTAAGATGCCTTTGTAGTGGAAAGCTAAGAGGTTCTTGGCAAATCAAGCCTCTGTTAAAGAAACAGAAGGTATCAACTCCTGTTGATGACATAACAGGAAGGGGCTAAAAAGGGAGGAGCAATACTGTATATAAGGAAAAGCCCCAGAGAGGGAGAGTCAGATCTTGGGATAAACTTCATGGAGACACAAGCAGCTGCTGCTAGGGAGGCTGAAGAGGAAAGGCCCAGGCTGGAAGGAATTATTTGGATTTAGGGTATCTGGGTGGAGTGATTTTGATTCTAGAAACCAGCTGGAGCTTCTGCTGGGGAGCTACCAGCTTCTCCTGGGAGCTGCCAAAGACTTAGGAAGCATAACTGTGATACTGGTACTTTTGATGTACCTGTTTGTGGCTATGTTCAGCCTTGACTTTCCAGGAACAAAGACTGTGAAGGATTTAAGGTGGACTGGACACTGTGAGCTTCAGTGTGGTAAAGGAGCTGTCTGCCATTGAATCCAGGTGACATCTTTTTGAATCCAGTTAGGAGCTGGGACCCTGGAAGGGGATTCAAGGAATCTGAGATACTACCTTGGGTCAAAATGAAGACCTCTCTGTGAGTACTGAGTAGTGACTGACCCTGATGTGAGGTTTTGGTTTGGGACTTGCTTTGGGAAGTTGTATGAATGAACTAGCCAGGGGTAGAGTATTTTGACTTTGGTATTTTGTGTCCCTTAAGGAGGAAAGCCTCCTAAAGGATGATTGAATGATTGGGTTGATAAAATGGTTGAGTTACTAAGTGATTGACTAAATGATTATACTTTTGTGAAATTTGTTGTGACCACTCTGGCCATTTTCTGTGATAAATTGTTGAAAATGCTGTATTTTGATTTACTGTGAATATTTTGATCTGATTTGTTATTGAATAGAGTGCTCACTATACTATGTAATCAGAATCTTGAAAGCTGTTCACAGCAGTATTCTTCTGGAAAGCTGCTAGTAAATTGTTTTACAACCTCTTAACACTGTCAATTGGCACATAGTAGGTACCTGTTATTTTCTTATTCCTTTATCTTGCAGTTTTAGGGGGTACAGTAGATGTGACTCTAAAGCTAGAACCCTTTTATCTTAAGTCTACTGTGAAAAAAATGCCATACTCAGGAGTTATTGAACAAGACACTTACTTTGTCCAAAGACAGTAGAGATACACCACAAGGAAATATCAGCTCTCAGTTTCTCTGAAATTAGCCTCCCTTGTAATCATGCTAGTCACTCCATCATCTGGGGATGGCAACTTCCATGGTCTTAGCCACCCACTAAGTCTGAGATGTTTCAAGTACACATAACTAGAATTTTTATGCCCTCAGGCCAGGAAGATTGATCAGGAAGCCATTGTTTCTATAACTGGGAGTTACCTAACATGATGTAATCACAGATTGAGACCAACTCTTCCCACAGTGATAGAGCTCTAGATATCACCGTGGGGAAGCTCTTTATTTTACTGCTATACAAAATACTTAAAAGTTATGAGAAATAATAGTATAGCCAGTGACATAAGGTCATTCAGTCTTTATTTTCCCATGATAATGACTATATGGCAGACAGGTAGAATATTTATCTCATTTTTTCCACTGTGAAATAAGTCAACAAGCCAATATGAATGGAAGATATTTTCTGCTGTTTGTTTGGGGATTTTGGAGGAGGGAAAGCAAAGCAATTGGAGTTAAGTGACTTACCCAAAGTCAAAACAGCTAGTAACTCTGTCAAGCGTCTGAGGCTGGATCTGAACTCAGGTTCTCTTGACTCCAGGGCCTCTTTTCTATCCACTGTGCCCCCTACCTGCTCTCATTTTTTAAAAGGTCTCTTCCCCCTGTTATCACAACATCTGTATGTAACACCATACTACCTTGAGAAATATGACTAGAACATATTTTAAAAGCTCAGAAATGAGGAAAATGTTCGAAAATAAAAACAAATGTATAAATAAATGTTCTAAACAAAATTAGCAGAAAGTATAGTTTGTACATGAGATACGTGATCTAAGATCATGTTCTAGTGTCCAAAATGAGTAGTAAAGTCCATATGCTCCAAAAAAAATGTTAATAGGAACTTTAAAATTTAAGGGCAAAAATTTGATCCACCTCCATAATCTTTAGCAGTTCAATCTATTTTATTGGGAGCAATGGCAAATAATGAATCAACCAGCAATCATTCCTATTCATCCAGATTGAATTTTTTCGTTATATATAGATACAGATATAGATAGATAGATATAGATATAGATAGATATAGATATAGACATAGACATAGATATAGATATAAATATAGATATAGATATAGATATAGATATAGATATAGATATAGATATAGATATAGATATAGATACAGATCGAGATGTAGATGTAGATGTAGATATAGATGTAGATGTAGATGTAGGTATAGATATAGATATAGATATAGATATAGATATATCAGGGTGGGAGAGCATTTTATTACAAATCTGATTTGATTTACATATATCATGATGGCAAAAAAGCCACTCTAGGACTGTAACTATCCCAAATATGTACCTAGCCAAGTTCTATTAATGTTATACCTGTCAATGTTTCAAGTAATATTTGAGATATTCATATACATATACATGTAGATGTGTGTATATATGCATATATGTATATTATGTATCTATGTCTATATATTTATATCTATGTCTATATCTTTGTATCTATCTATCATCTATCTATCTATCTATCTATCTATCTATCTATCTATCTATCTATCTACATGCATAAAAAGCCATAACAGAATATTGGATTCAATCAGCAAGATAGAGTTTAAATGCTCCATCTCATCTAGATTAGTTGGTGAATTATAGAAAAATCACTTAATTTCTCTGATCCTTAATTTCCTCCTCTGTTAAATGGGAACAACATTGCTCACAGTACTTATAGTACCACATAGTTCAAAGAGATAATATATGTAAATCATTAGCAAACATTAAATATATTGAGAGAAATGATAACATAAATAGCAAAAAATAATACCTTCATTACTCTATCATTGTAATTTGATCTTTAATAAAAATAATACTGTTAGGTATGGAGTCAAGATGGAAGAGTAAAAGTTAGAACTTACTTGAAATCATCCCCAATTACCTCAAATATGTGTAAAAATGACTAACCAAAAAAAAAAAACGAAACGAAAAAACAACAATGCTGTTCCTTAACTTATCTGCTTGTTAGAGTGGAAATGCCTTCTTCTTAGAAGGTTTATTAAGTGACAGTTGTAGGGGTGGTGACATGATAAGACCTGTGCTTTAAGAAAATCATTTCAATGTCTTAATGTATTGGAATGGGAAAAGGCTTGAGGCAGACAGACCAGGAGGCTATTGCAATAATCCACGTGTGAAGTGATTGGACACCTGCAGTAGGGTGGTGCCAGCAACAGAGGAGAGCAGGAGTATTTGAGAAATGTTGCAAAGATGAAATAGACAGGCATTGGCCACAGATTGGATACAAGGCATGAGAAATAGAGATGATAAGTGACAATATGCTATGTATTTTTTTCATTAATCAGACAAATATTTTTTAAGTGCCTACTATATTGAATGCACTAACCTAGGTGCTAGGTGATAGAGTTGTATTTATAATGCTGCCTCAACCTAAAATAACAACTTTAGTCATAGAAATTTCAGAAGCCAAGGCAGAGGAGTACAGAGGAGTGTTTTAGGCTTATGGGACAATGTTTTTTATAGCAAGTTCAAATCTGCTTATTCCATTTATGTAAAGGACCAACCACTCCTTATGATGTAAAGGAATAAGATGCATATAAATATTGAACTATGGAAATGCTCTTCTGATCATTTAGATTGGATAATAAGGAACTGACAAATAAGTTTCTCTGCCTATCTTACCAATCAGGTGATCAAGCATGGTGCTTTCAGGAGCTGTCATAACAACCATAACTAGCATTCACATAGTGTGTTTAGGTTTGGAAAGTATTTACCAATGTTATCTTATCTGATCCTCACAACTCTGGGACATAAGTACTATTCATTTCCTATTTATAAATGAAGAAACTGAGACAAAAAAGTAATTTGCCCAGGATGATAAGAGTACTAAATTGCAGATGCAATAGGTTCAGTGTTCTATGATTGTACCTTTTAAATGTCACAGTAAATTCAAGGCCTAATCCATCATTCAATATATTTGGCATGCATCAGATGTTTAATTTTGGGGAGGTAGCTTGCACAGTGAATAGACTGATGAACCTGGTGTTGGGAAGACACATCTTCTTGAGTTCTAATCTGGCATCTGTCACTAGCTGTGTGCCCTTGGGCAAATCACTTGGTCTTTTCATCTATAAAATGAGCTAGAGAAAGAAATGGCAAATTGCTCTCATATCATTGCCAAGAAAAACCCAAATGGGGTCAGGAAGAGTAGGAGAGCATGAAATGACTAAATAACAAAAAGTTGCTTAAGAAAAGTTTGTTGACTTTAATTAGCAATGCTTTATACATAAAAGGTATAACATCTCTGATCTGGATAATTTAAATTGCTTTCCAATCAGCCTCTATGAGTTATCTTTCCCCTCTCAAATCCATTCCTTTCTCAACTCCTAAAGTGATATACCTAAAGCTCAGGTCTTATCATACCACTCCCCTGTTCAATAAGGCACACCAGATCCCTACCACATCTAGGACAAAATGCAAATTCCTCTGGCATTTAAAAGTCTTCATGACTTGGCTCCAGTCTTACTACACATTACTCACCTACCCACACGGTATGGTCAAGTCAAACTATTTTTCTTACTGTTCTTCACATATCTCATATTTCCATGACTTAACACAGACTGATCTCCATGCTTGTAATACATGCTGTCTCTTATCTTCTTCCAAATCTCAGCTCAAGTATAACCTTCTGTAGTAAACCTTTTGTGATTCCTCCAGCTGCTAGTGGCTCCTCCTTAAAACTGACTTTTACTTGATTTTGTAACTGTCATAAATATGTGCATAAATATATGTATGTATATATATATATATATACTCAACTATTTATATCTATGCATATGTGTAGACATACACATATGTTTATATTACTTCTCTCCCTAAAATATAGGGAGAGCACACATACTTTTACATTCCTGAAGGACCTAACATAGTGGCTTGCCCACAGGACCTGCTTAATGAGTGTCTGTTGACTCGAATATTGTATAAATACACAATAGATTTAATTCATCAAAGTTTTTACTGATATGCTAAAAAAGATAGCTTTTGAATCATGTATGGATCTTGGTTACTACAGACTCACTTCATAGTAGAAAAATCAATGGCATGGGTCAAAAAAAGTTGATTAGAATATAACCTCTAAGAGAACTGCTATAAAAACTTCAGTTCTATCCTCCTGCCTATGGACACAGTAGGATTTAATATGTTGGTTGAATTGGATCAGATTATATTAAGATTGATTGAATTCCTAATAATGAAAAGTTTCATTGAAATCTTGAAAGTTCCAGATGGATTCCAATGGGAGTAACTGAACAGAAAGAATAGGTACATTGGTTAATCAATCAAAAATATTTATTAATCACAGGTCAGACCTTATGCTAAGTTCTACAGATACCAGTACAAAATAGTTAAAACAAACCTTACTCATAGGGACTTTGAACTCTAATATTTAAGACAAATTCATAAATAAGTGGGGAAGTTGGTGGTAGAGTTGATAGAGCACTGGGTTTCAAGTCAGGGAAACTCATCTTCAGAGTTCAAATATGACCACAAATGCTTACTAGCTATAAGTAAGTAAACTTACTGTAAAACACTTACCCTGGGTAAGTCACTCAACTCTATTTGCCTCAGTTCCTAATCAGTAAAATAAGCTGGATACAGAAATGGCAAACCACCCCAGAATATTTGCCAAGAAAATTCCAAATGGAGTCACTAAGAGGTAAACAAAAATGGAATGCCCAAAGAACAACAAACATTACAAGAAAGTACAAATCAAACAAATAAAATTGTATACCAATTAGTTAAATACAGAATAGTTTGTGAGGATGGGCATTGGAAGTTGAAAACAGGAGATCATGAATGGCATCACTTAGAACAGCAGTTCTCAACTTGTGGATCACAACCACTTTGAGGGTCAAACGACCCTTTCACAGGGGTCACAATGGTCACCTAAGACCATCAGAAAATACATATTTGTGATGGTCTTAGGGACCGAGACACCATTCCTCTATCTGTTTCCAGATGGGTCTACCCACATGCAGATACGCCCACATAAGAGTATTAAAGGGTCATGGAATTAGGAAGGTTGAGGTCCACTGACTTAGAAGAAGGGAGAGATGGAAAGGCAAGACATAGAAAAGTAAGAAGGGAGTAATATCCAGTTATTATGGAGAATAAATGGAAATACAAGAGTCTGAGATGGGGTGTGGAGTAATTGTTATATGCACAGAACAGAAAAAAGGCCAAGGTTGCTTAGACTGCGAAACCCAGAAAAGGGAAATAATGTCCAATGATACTAGAAAGGTAGATTGGGGTCACATACATATATATGTGGCATGTATACATACATACATGTATACAAAATCTACGTGCATATATAGTGCACATGCATACACATAGATGCATGTGTATATGTATATTTCCTACTTACAAATATATTAATTTATCTATGACTCATATTCATGGAGATGATTACCAAACCCATGGAACTGAAGGGGTTGACCAGGAAGAATATGTCTGGTGGGAAAAGAGAAGAGAACATAGAGGAAGCCCCAGCATAATATCCAGAAATAGGAGACATGTACAAGGAGCAGTCAGAAAGGTAGGAGGTAAACCAGGAGAGAGCGATGTCTTGAAAACACACACAAGAAAGAATATAGGATAAGGGGGTGAATGAAAAGAAGAATCCAGACACTAGAAATTTCCTGAAGGTAGAAATGACAAGATTTGACAGCTATTTAAATATGCAACGTAAGGGAAGTAGGTGGCTTTCTGTTTCAGTTTCCACATAGTGAAAATTTAAACAACTAGAAAAAATAGGAACTGAATATGGAAATTCTTTATACTCTTAATCTCATGATATTTCACTGGTTCATATTTAAAGACCATAGTCATACATTTGTTTTTGTGTTTGTCCTTTGTTTTTGAAGAGGACCATGGCATCAGGGAAATGATAACATGATTTTCAGTTGACTATGATTTGAGTGAGGGAGTGCTGTGCAAGGTCGCTAGCCTCAGTTTCTCCTCCACAACCCTCTGGATCCAGATATTCATCAGGGTAACTGGAGATGACACAGGATACAATAAATGAAAAGGCAGAGCTCAGGTAGTCCAACACTCATTTTAAAACTAAGATAGCTGAAGGTCAAAGGGGATGATGTACTTTGCCCAGATCAAAGATACCTGTTTCAGGAGCTGGCATTTGAACCCATGTGCATGACTCCAAATTCATCATGCTTTTCCACTGTACCAATGGCATATTATGAATATTTTTATCATTGTATCAAATAATGAAATTTTCTCTGATTGTAAGCTACATTCATTGAAAAGTAAATTAATTATCTCTGGTAATCTAGGGAGTGAGAATGTGACAAAAGAAGTAATTTAATAAAGAATAATTTGAATTCTTCAAGAGCAGAGAGAGTTTCTACCTTCTTTTTCATATCTTTAGGGTTAGCACAGTGTTTGGCATCTGTAGCCCACTTAATAAATCCTTGTATCCTGACTGAATTTAACCTTAATATTCTATCATTAAGCAGTTTATGCCAAGGGAGAGTTTTGTTCAATTCTTATGTTCAATTCTTATCCATATCTTACATTCTTAGTTTAAAGAATATCACTATCTCAATTACAGATAAACCCACAGAGGTTACGTGGTTTGTTCATGGTCACACAGTTGATATAGAACTAGACTTAAAATTCAGTCATCTTCAGTCTTCCCTACTACTTTTAAGTATTTTATTTTCCTTCCAAGTCAACAGAAATTGAACTTTAAAATTAAATATTATTTTATTTAGAGTTTGTCTCACTATCTTGCCCAGGATGCAAAGTACAATAGCTACTTAGATGTTTTATTTCACTGCTGATTGGGAGTTTGACTTCTCTGTATTCCAGTGTCAGCCATTTGCTTCTCCTTAGGTATCCTGGTGGCTGTAAGTTCCCAGCTTACCACACTGGTTGCAAACAGCAGCATTGCTCTATCTGCTTACCACCGCAAACCTCAGAGCTGTTGAACTCAAGTGAATTACCAACTGTGGTGTCTCCTGGATCAGGAATTACAAGTTATGCCCTCGTATCTGACTATTATATTGACTCAATAATACAATATTATTCATTTCTGAAGAATATTTCATTTGCTTAATTATTAAATTGTACGTCCTGCTGTAAATTAATTTCAGAAGACTTGAAAAATATTTAATCAATGAAGGAAATTTTCCCATTTCTTCATAACATTTATTGGGGAAGCTTGACTAATAGGTTGCTATTTTAGATATGGAAACTCAGTGATTTGGTAATGTAAATGGAAAGTACTGTCCAGGTAAAATGATCTGATTTAAGAAAAGTCTTCTTCATTATGGCTGCCTGTGAGGAAATATGGAATTCTGAACAACTTTAGTTTTTAACACAGTCACCTTTTAGACAGCATCTCAGAAATAGCTCCTCATTTTATCCAGCTGGTAGCATGATGATGAATTAATAATCATTGTGGGTTAATTTCATATCTTTTGTAAAGTGACATTTTTCTTCAATAGAAAAAAGCAGATTACATCACTGGAATCTGACACCGTATACTTAAAGAATGCTTTCATTTTTTTTTCCCATCTCCTCACTCATGGACGGTTTCCTTACTCTTGAGTTATGTGCCTGATACTTCCCCAGGAAGATGTTTTTGTAGTATGATCACACCAACCACTGTGACATATACCCAGTTACCCAGCACCCAGGAGAGGATAGAATATGAAAATGAATTTCTTAGGAATATGTTGTTGCTTAAAACCAATTTAATCTTATCAAGAAATCTTAGTTTCTAAATAAAGAAGCAAAAAAATTCAATTAAGAACAGAGGCCTAACATATGAATGTCATTTACATGATTAAGCAGAGATAACACTGCTCTGCATTTAATTCTCCCACACAGTTCTGAACCAAATGTGAAATTGATACGTTGATGACATTAAATATCCATAGCTTTGTAATATTGTACTACTATTTAATTACTACCAAAGCTGTGAGCTTCAGATCTCTCTGTTCTCCCATCCTAAGGGTTTTTAATATGGAGTTGTGGTGGCAAGGGTAATGAAACAAAGCAGTAAAAACAATGCCGCAATTACAAATGCCAGGCACAGTAATGGAAAGCATGCCTGGAAATCATGTGGTCTGGTGGAATGAGCATTGGATTCAGAGCCAGGATGCCTGGGTTCTAGGCTCTATTCCATCAGCAACTCTCTATCCTATAGTGGGTTAATCATTTAGTCCTGAGTTTTTCATTAGTAAAATGAAGGGGATTGAATTTGATCTCTCTAAGACCATTTCTAGTTATCATGTTGTTATTTGATGATCCTAATAGAATGATTCATAATAGAGAAATTAATTCTGTACCCTTCCTCACAGTCAATACTTCAAATAAAACTCAAAATCCCATTAATTAGAAATATGGCAGGTTTTGAATCAGTGAAGGGATAGGGCTTGGGTCTATCATTTCATTGATAGAAATAACTCCACGATGAGGAAGCTATCATTTTATGTCAGTACCTTCTCTGCAACTTATATAGTTTTAGTTTTGCTTTATAAAATGAGAGGTTATTTACTCAGACTCACAATCAATGTTTCAGAGGCAGGACTTGAATTATTGGAATCTTGAATCCAAAACTCTCTGTTTACCGTGATTGACTCCTTCTCACATACAGTACTAAGAGAATGTTTCCTAATATTCTAATTTTTCTATCTATTTATTTATTGCATTTTTCTTGAATTGAGCCTCTTTCTTGATTTAACTGCATGCTATAAATGTTCCCATATTGCCCTTCTAATGAACAAGTCATTTAACTCGTCAGTGGCCTAAGACAAATCATTAAAACTATAAATTATTGAATGATGGCTGGTTTGTATCATTGGAGAAAATTTTCTCTCCTTAGAGTCACCATTATCAATTAAATCACTAGTATGGTCACAAATGAAGACAGAACCCTGCTGAGTAGTCCTCAAGCTAAAGGATATTTACATGTCCTTGGACCTGTGATGTTTAGCATTTTTCAAATGAATGACTCAGATAAAGACATAGATAAAGGGTTAGTGAAATTTGTAGAACCATAAAAATAGAAAAGATAGGCAATATATTGCATGATAGGATCAGGATTCTAAAAGCTGTTGATTATATTTAAGGATATGTTAAATCTATTGATTTCTTTACTTCATTTGCATCAATTCAGCTATTACTTCCAACTGCAGTTTGAATGTTTCCAAAGAATTGAAAACTACCAATATTTTTTATACTTTTTTTACTTTATAGTTTATATTTTTTTATGCCTTCCTAAACATTTGACTAAGGATCCTTTCAATTCGATGACTTTCTTGAGATCTCTTACCATAGGATGCTAACAACAGAGAACATAGGCTACCAATGCATTGTCATCCTTAGGCTATCCTTTACAAACTTTTTTGCATATGGATATTATGGCATTGCCTATTCATGCATATGGTGATCAGTAAGTAGGTCAGTTTGGATGGAATAGGCAGTACAGGAGGCAAGGCCATGTCAAATGATTCTAGGAAAATCAGTTGGAGCTAAATTGTCAAGGACTCTAAATGCCAAAGGGTGGAGGATTTCTATGGTATTCTAAAAGAGGACTTTTTAACCTGTGGATCTCTCTGTGAACTTGATAGAAAAAAAATCTTCATTTTTACTAACACTAAACTGCAATTTAGTATTTCCTTCAAGGGTATGAAAAAATATTTTTATAATGGGTTCATAAGTGTTCACCAGACTTAAAAAAGAATCCATGACATACAAAAATTTAAGATCTTTTGCCCTATACATAAGGGGGTGTCACCAAAGATTTTTGACCATGGGAATGACATTGTATTAAATGTACTTTAAGAATTTCACTTTGGAAGCTACATGGAGGATGGAGCAGTGGTTCTCAGCCTGTGAGTTATGTTTAATTTAAATACATCCTGCATGTAAGATATTAACATTATGATTCATAACAGTAGAAAATTAAAGTTATGAAGTAGCAATGAAAATAATTTTATGACTGGGGGTTACCACAACATGAGGAACTATATTAAAGAGTTATGGCATTAGGAAGGTTGGGAATCACTGGATCAGAAAAACCTCCTTTGATGTTGATATTGAAAATGCTACTACTACTAATAATATATGACATTTATATAGTGACCTAATAATTAAAAGTAACTTACATGTAGTAGCATTTGTGGTCTTTACTATAATCATGTGGGCAAGATAGGGGAAAAAAAAGTATTAATATCTTCATTTGGTAGTAGAGAAAGCTGAGATTTAGAGGAAGACTGACTTGGCCAGAGTCACACAACATGACCTTTTTCTTTTAATTGTTTTTTTAGGCAATCAAGATTAAATGAGTTTTCCAGGATCACAATAAGTGTCAAGTGTCTGAGATTGGATTTGAACTCCAGTCCTTCTGATTCCAGGCCTGTACTCCATCTACTATGTCACCTAACTGTCCCCAGAGATATGATTTTGATCTATGTCTTCTGAATGTCAGCCCATTGCTTTCTGCTCTGCTCTGCTTCTTTTTTTAATTTCTTTTTTTTATTTGTTTTCTAGTTTACATCATTCATTTTCATGACATTTTTGAATTACAAATTTTCTTCTCGTCTTTCCTCTGCCCCAACCCTAAAACAGAAATCCCACTGTAAAGCCCTTCCCCTGATCTGCTCTTTTACTTTCTGGTAGGGCAGGGAGGGTCTCCCTATCCGAGCCCCTGTATATCATAATTCCTAGTTGTAGGTATTGCAGAACTTTAAATTCTAGATTCTTTTGATTCCTCCCTTGTCACCCACCCCCACTGGAAGGCAATCAATTCAATACAGGCTGTGGATGTGTGATTATACAGGACATCTTCATAGTG
>CM053601.1:38769681-38785526 GCA_028646575.1 Pseudocheirus occidentalis | reverse complement strand
TTTTTTTTTTCTATGTGGGAATATGACACATAGATCTAAGAATTTTATCATTATTAGGGCAGTTCTAAAAGGAATTCTACAAAGAAAGAGGGTGTAGGAGTAAGCTAAGTTTCTTCCTGTAATTAATTAACTCATTTAATTTTTTCCTTTAAGAATTTGGATGCTATATCCTTTGGTGCTTCTTTTTTTTTTAATTGCTTTTTGGAGGGCAGTTGGGGTTGAGTGACTTGCCCAAGGTCACACGGCTGGTTTTTTGTGTTAAGTGTCTGAGGCCGGATTTGAACTTAGGTACTCCTGACTCCAGGGCTGGTGCTCTATTCACTACGCCACCTAGCGGCCCCTTCCTTTGGTGCTTCTTAATTTTGTATTGATATTTCTTCATTTTATATGCTTTCCTTTAGTGAGATAGAGTTTCCCTGCTTATCCCTTTTAATTAGGTCTATTTTTAATATTAGTTTTGTTTGAGATCATGATTGAGACCACTTCTTTTTTATTTATTTTTTACTTCTGCTGAAACATACTAGATTCTGCTTGCAACCCTCTTTTTAACTCTGTGTGCAGCTCTTGGTTGAAACAGAGAAACAACATACTGTTGGATTCTATTTTATAATCAATTCAGTTTGCCACTTATGTTTTATGGGTGCATTCATCCCGTTCATATTGAGAGTTATGTTTACTAATTGTTCATTTCCATCTATTTTATTTTTTTCCTGTTTAGCTTTCTTTCTCTTTTTGTTCTGTCTTTCCTCTAAAGTGTTTTGCATCTGACCACTGCCTTCTTTATCTGCCCTCCCTTTTATAATCCTACCTTTTTCATCCCTTTCCCTTTCTATTTCCCTGTTGGGTAAGAACAGTAACTGCAAAAATTCTTCCTTGAGCACCTTTTTATGTAAGATAATTTTCCCCATTCTTCCTGTCCCTTCTTCTTTCAAGGCATCCCTCTTTCTCATTTATCCATTTTTTACAACCCAATTTTGTTTCATCTTAACATAGTCAGCTCACTCCCACACCCTCTTTGTTTGTAGAATCCCTTTTAGAAGTGCCCTAATAATGATAAAATTCTTAGATCTATATGTCATATTCCCACATAAAAAATTAAACAATTCAGCCTTATTGAGAACCTGATAATTTCTCTCTCATGTTTACCTTTTCATGCTTCTCTTGAGTCTTCTATTTCGAAGTTTTTCTCCAACTCCATTCTTTTTTATTGAAAGGGGGATGGCAGGGCAATTTGGGGTTAAGTGACTTGCCCAAGGTCACATGGCTGGTAAGTGTTAAGTGTCTGAGGACGGATTTGAATTCAAATCCTCCTGACTCCAGGGCCTCTGCTCTATTCACTGTGCTATCTAGCTGCCGAAACACCTTTCTTTTTTTTTCAGGAATGCTTAAAATCTTCTGTTTTATTAAATATCCTTTTTTTCCCCATTGAAGGATGAGACTTAGTTTTGCTAGGCAAGTTATTGTTAGTCATAATCTCTAGCTCCATTGTCTTCTAGAATATCATCTTTAGGGTCTTTGATCCCTTGGGGCTGCAAGCAATATTATCCTCCAGGGCTTCCAGTCCTTTTTAATGGGAAATGCTCCTCTGGGCCCTTAAACTCTGACCACAAGTGAATCTAAGCAATAGAGTTGCCAAACATTTGCCCCTCAGGGCTCCCATTCACTTTTAACCAAAAGCACCCCTATATTTCTGTAAACTGTGACCCTAAAGTGAGAATAGAAAATGGAGTTTTTAAATACTGTTTGTTCCTGCATGTAGGGTTATCACAGAAGTACTAGCCTGTAATCTCTTTCTGACCAGTTTCGAGGTTACTTTACAATCTCTGATTTAGGATCTTCTCTTAAAGCTGCTCCTACTTCTGTCTCCACCAACTATTCCCACCACTAATGTTTTATCCACAAAGTCTCCTGAGCCAGCCTCCTTCCCATGGTACATATTTCTTTTTCCAACCTCTTGCGTTGCCTTTGGTTGGAAGAATGTCTCACTTTGAACCTTTGTTGCCTCTGACACTCTAGAATTCTATTTAAGGCATTATTTTAAAGTTGGTTGGAGGGGAATGTTAGCAAAGCTTGGGTAAGTGCTTCTTTAATCCTCCGTCCACCAGTAATATTTTAAAGACTTAATCCTTGAACAAACATCCCTTAATTCAAAATGTTGGAGCTCCATTCAAGAATTTCTGCCCATTTCTTGTGCTGTCCATTATGCTTCTCTTTGGGCTTATTTGTATGTATGTTCTCCTTTGCATACATTCATATATACATGGATGAAGACTTTTGTATGTGGGTTACTGAAAAATGCTAGCTATAATTTCCCAACATCTGTGCCTATAGCTGCCTTTCCAACACAAACTTTCAGGTTTGTGACACACCTGCAGAGACAGGCAGTTCTCGGAGAGAAATTTCCCCTTGTGACTTCTGTAAAAGGCTGCTAGTGTAAGAACTAAGAATTCAAAACTGTTCTCCAAAGGAGATCTACACATGTCCTGATATCCTTCCTCAAAGAAGATTTAGAACAACTGTGGATCTAGTGAGTCCCAAATGAAAACACTGCTGCATCACAAGTGAAAAGCAATCACAAATGTACCATATCATCTTCTCTTAGGAAAGAAATGACACTTTTCTGAAGTCACCTGTTTCAAAATAATATTTCCTTGGATTTGTTCCAATGCTTAGAGCTATAGAAAATAGGTTTTATGTGAGTTTTGTATTAACAGCCAGTCTAGTATACTGAAACATTTAATTGGAATATTTTCCACTAAAATATGGTTGGATTACTGGACAGATCCCTTCTTGCAGATCCCTTCTCAATGTGAACAGAGCCTTTATTTTTGAGAAATATAAAACTTCATATTCTATGTTAAAACTCCATCTCAAGGGCATTTATAAACTATTTTAAAGTTGACTTTTGAAAAAAGAAAACAAATTGTTGACTTAATTGTTGACCAAGTCAGCAAATATGCATGCCTCTGAAAGTAGATTCTAGCCAAATAATTATTCAACACTCAACCTTGCTTCTCTGAA
Source organism: Pseudocheirus occidentalis (assembly GCA_028646575.1). Classification (NCBI taxonomy): domain Eukaryota; kingdom Metazoa; phylum Chordata; class Mammalia; order Diprotodontia; family Pseudocheiridae; genus Pseudocheirus; species Pseudocheirus occidentalis. Next base: position 38,782,505 of record CM053601.1, on the reverse strand, counting down.
TAAAAACAACCAAAGGCTTAAAGCAATTTGGCTGGCTCACAAATCACTTCGTTAAAATAATTACTCATTGAAACTAATTGCACACCTGATTCTAGAGTAACCTCACAGCTTAAAACATTAAGGAAAGGCTAGAAAGTTAAGACACTGTTGATGAAGAGTCCAATATGGATAACACGATGATGTATTTGCTCTGGGTTTGACAGGTGTTCTCATGTCTTTTATACTTCTTTATTTACCAGCATTCTTTCTCTTCATGCTTTATTTCTGAAATAAATTCTCACCATCAAAATCTTGATCTACTATTATCTGGAACCAGAACTATCAAATGCCTCTGATTTTCCAATGTAGCACCTACTTACCTCAGTTCCAATGTGTAATTATGAATAATTAAATCAAAGGGGTAGCACCAATTTGTAATTTCAAATTAATAAATCAAAAGGACAAATCACATTTAAATCAATTCAGCTAACATTTATTCGACATCTAGATGCTCTGCTAGATAACAGATTTCAAAATGGCACATTCTCAAAGAAAATAATTTGACAAATTTTGTTATGAATACTAATAATAGTCAACCATTATAAACACTTCAAATTTTGCATACTGTTTACACTTACGTTATTTCACATATATTACATTATATTGTCTTTATTAATATTATACTTGCATGTTATACACATTATTTTATTTGATACTATAACACTGTGAAATAGGTTTTTATATTTTAGAAATATTTTATAATTTATAAAATATTTACATTTTATAAAATATTATTTATAAAATATTCCTCATCTATGTTATAGATAAGGAAATTGAGATTGAGAGATTCTAAGTGGCATGTCCATGTTTAAATATTTAGTAAACGTCTAAGCTGGCACATTTTAAAAAATGATAGTATTTCATTTTCCCATTATGTGACAAGATTGTATTCGACATTCATTTTTGTAAAATTTTTAGTTTCAAATTTCTCTCCTGCCACTCCCCCCTCTGCAAGACAGCAAATAATACAATATTCTATGTTAAAACTCCATCTCCTACACGTGCATGTATATATGTACAACCATGTAAATCATATTTCCACATTTTGTGCAACATTAGTCATGTTGTGAAAGAAGAATCAGAAGAAAAGGGAAAAAATATGAGTAAGAACAAAATAATAATAGGTTAAATTATAAGCTTAGATATGCACTTAGACTCCATGGTTTCTCCTATGGAGGTGGTTAGCATTTTCCATCATGAGTATTTTGGAATTGTATTGGATAATTGAATTGCTGAGAAGAGCTGTCTATCTAATTTGATTATCACATGATGTTGCTCTTGCAGTGCACAATGTGCTCTTGGATCTGCTCACTTCACTCAGCATCAGTTTATGTAAATCTTCCCAGGTCTTTCTTAAATCCAGCTGTTTGTTATTCTACATAGTGTAATAGATCCATTCATATACCACAACTTTCTCAGCCATTTGCCAATTGATGAACACCCTCTCAATTTCCAATTCTTTGCCACCACAAAAAAGTTGCTATAAACATATTTATACATATGTGTCCTCTCTCCCTTTTTATGGTCTCTTTGGGATACAGACCCAGCAGAAGTATTGCTGGATCAAATGGTATGCACAGTTTTAATACACAATTGGACATAATTCCAAATTGCTTTCCAGAATGGTTGGAACACTTCACAACTCCATCAACAATGAATTAGTGTTCCAATTTTCCCACATCTTCTCCAACATTTATCATTTTCCTTTTCTATCATATTACCAATCTCGCATGTATGAGGTGGTACTGAGGTAGAATTTGAACTCAGAGCTTCCTGATGCAAAGTCCAGAACTCTATCACAACACCTAGCTGCCTATTATTTGCAGGTTACCATACTGAGAATTGAAGATAATAAGATGAAAATAAACCACCTCACTCCCTCAAGGACCTTACAGTTTCTTGAAGATGATAATGTGTTCTCAGTTAAATCAATTGAGTTCTACTTTCACATCTGTCTATTTCAGAAGATATAGATCAGAGATTGTTGTATAGATACAGAGCTACCAGAATTTTTTAAATTGGAAATTAAGATAATTATATAAGCATCATAGGAAAATAAATTTGGTAACCTTTGGAGATATTGATTATTTATATGGTAACCAAATCGAGTAACATACATTTTGAAACTAGTAATATTTATTTCTGGAAAAAAGGGAAGTTCAGCAAGAAAAAAAATACACACACACATATATATGCAGATATACATGTACATGCACACACATATATCTACAGTATGCATATATGTGTGTATACACATGTGTATATGCACACACATACCTATATATATATATATAGTATACATACTCTTCCTTTATGAATATTCTCTTGATTTTACCAAGCAGTGTAGATATGAAGAAAATATCTTAAGATTGTTGTCACCCCTTAATAAAAATGTATTGACCATATTAAATCTTCTTATCACCTACTATTTCAAGAAATTACTCCAATATGCGTAATAAGGTTTGGTAATCTTGCTTTTTTCTTCAATGATGTCTATGACATATAAATTTGCAACTGTAAGTCTCTGTGAAAATTTAAAAAAACTATGTATTGTGAAGGCTTGAAAAAATGAATTCAAAATATTCACAAAAGGAATTCTCAAAAATTAGAGTTGAAACAGAAAAAATAGTAATAAAATACCATAAAACTCACAATTATGAAAGTTGGTACTGTGGAAAGAATAATAAATTGAAGAACCTTCATCTAACAAGGCAAAACTTTTTTCTGCCCTTTGTTTCTTCAGAGGAAAAAGAAGAGAGGAAAATTAAATTGAAAAAACTGAAAAAAAATAAATACGGTGAAATAATAACCAACCTAACAGAACCCTATCATATTCCTTTTATTTCTACGGGAAAAGGATTAATTCTTCACTGAAAAAGTAGAAAACATTAGTTCTTACAAAACTGAAGGTATTTAAAATGAGTATTTAAAATTTATAATAAAAAATTTTCAATGCCCCAGTTAGGGAACAAAAAATATATATTTTAAGTAATGCAATCTCACAAAAAGAGATTGAACTAGCTCTAAAAGCATGATCACTTTTTAAGTTTAGTCTCCAAAGAATTACTTTAAAAAAACAAATCCCTAGTCACTTATTTCAATCTAGTTGAAATTGTATTAGGGAAAATATTATATAAATAATAAGAATATTAAATTTTGAAACAAAAGTGATCAAAACCACCTTATTTCACCCATAGATCCGGAGATTTTGACAATGTATTATGTTATTTGTTTTAAGGAAACATACTATAGGCATTGGCATGTTTATATATATTTTCTACCTAATACCAAAAGCAAGAATAATATGAGATTGGGAAACTCTAGTTTTTATTCAAATAAATTTAGAAGTAAACAAAGGATGCCCCTTTCCCTAGAATTATTTGAAATAATTTTCAAAATTCTATAAATAATAACAAGAAAAGAGAAAGAAATTTTAGAGGATGGCAGACAGGCAGAGGAGACAGAATTCTATTTTCTGAGGAAATAATGATTTACTTAGAAAACACTCATGAATTAGCAAAGAAACTAAATTTAATTTCAATAAATTTGGTGTTTACAAAATAACCTATAAATATCGACTGCATATATAGCAATAACAAATCAAGGAAGTGGTAATAGAAAGGGAAATCCCATTCAAAATCCTACTGTCTCAGCCAACATCCTCCTGCCACATCAGGAACAGGAGACAGAGCTCACACATTCCATACTTAGCCCTAAGTTAGTAGGCCAGTGTGTCTATATAAGAAGAGTTCTAGAGACAGAGAAGGAGAATTGGGAATCTTCCTCCTTGTGGCTCCTGGTGGAGGAAACAAGACTGTTCCAGCATCTGGAGGGTGGGCTGCTTGAGAATCTGGTGAAAGCATCCTGGAAGACTGAGAAGACTGCCTGGCAGGCCAAGATTTCTCCTAGATCCGAGGGCCAGCTGAACTGCTGGAAGACTGAAGAAACATGATGGGAATAAGTCTTGATTGGTTTGTGGCTTGGTGGATCCTCGAGTTCCCAGCAACAGAAGTGGTGAAGGGTTTGAGATATGTCAGACCCTGTGAACTTCATTGAGTGACAGAGATTGTCTGGAGGATTGGACAAGGACCTGAGAGCTGTCTGCCTCCGAGGACTGGATGAGGATGTGGGAGCCGTCTTCCTCTCAATCCAGATAACTGTTTGGTAAATTCAGGTAGGAGCTGGGACTATGGAAGGGAATCCAGGAAATCTGAGAGATCACCCTGAGTCAAGATGAAGAAAAGGCCTCTCCTTGGATATTGAATTTACTAGACATAGAGGGATGGAGGGTTTGTGTGGTTTTCTAATGATTTCATTTGGTGACTGATTGTTAGATAAGTGACTAATTAAGTTCTTCTATGGTTGCCCCATGAGTGGAAGATTGATTTTTGCATTGTGAATTGATTTAATGATTAAAGTATTGATTAATATATTGTGAATTGATGTAATGATTAAGTAAGGATGGTTTCCCCCTCAGGGAAACCAGATGATTATTCTTTTTTCTTTGTTTTAAATATTGTGGCCACTATAGTGAAAACTTTGTGGCCGTTCTAATGTGAAGCTGTTATGAACACTATATTGTGATTTTCTGTGATAAGATGTAATGTTATGAATTGTGATTTGTTTTGAATGTTTGCCTTGCTTTGTAATGGATTCAATGGAGTGTTCAATATACTGTGTAATCTGAATGTTCAAAGCTGTTCACATTAGCATTCTTTTGAGAATCTGCTTGAGCATGGCATTACAAATACTTCTTTAGAAAATTATAGAATTTTCTTGTGTGGAAATGTATGGAATACCAAAGAAACCATTTTTAATAGTTGAAATTAAGGAGAAATAGCACTTTAGCCATCAAACTATTTTGTTAGGCATTAAATGTAAAAAGCAAAAACAAAAATTGAGCAAGCAAACAAAATATCCCAAAACAAAAACAAAAAGAACACCCTTTGGTTTAAAAATATCAAACTGGAGCAATAAAACTGTCTACAAAATAAAAAAAAATCAGATATAATGGAACGCAAGTATCCAGAGTTAGAAAAACCTAAAAATAAAATAACTTAAGATTCCATTTTAATAAAAATTGTTGAGAACATGGAAACTAATATGGGGAAAAAATTAGATCTAGGCCAGAATCTAATAGTGTCTGCCACAATAAATCCAAAATGTATATATGGTCTACATATTAAAGAATTTTCAACAACAATTAGATTGGAACCCTATCATATGCCTTTCATTTCTATGGGGAAAGGATTAATTATTTACTAACAAAATAGGTAAGATTAAAAATTGAAAATTTGGTGATTTTTATTTGCAAGAGATTACAATTGTTTTACACAAACAAAATTAATGCAACTATTAAAATAAAGGAAGTAACTGACTGGGTATTATATTTGACCAAATATATGTGATAAGGATCTGATAACTAAGATACAGAGATAACATACAAATAACTCAAAAACCAAAAGACATTCCCTAATTAATAAATCATATAAAAGGTATGAACAAACAGTTCTCAAAAAACCTTCAGATGAGCCACAACATAGGAAAGAATTTTAAAAATCACTAATAATAAGAGAAATATATAAATGTAAACAATTTTGATATTTTCTGTCATACCCAGCCAACTGGCAAACCTGAAAAAATATGGGAATAATCAATGATGGATGGAAAATGAAAATGCATATCCACTAATCTATTATGATGGTTCTATCATTTGCTCCAACCACATAGAAAATAATTTTTGAGTGACTAAAATACTTATGTTTTTGCTGTAGAGATTCAAGTGTTGAGCGTTACTCCAATTAAGTCATTCACTAAAAGACCATATGCACCAAACTAATCAAAGCAACACTTGTTTGGTCATAGTTAAGAATTAGAAAGAAAATAATGCTCATGAAATGTTGTGTCATTTCAGTTATGTTGAACTCTTATTGACCACATTTTTTTTGGGGGGGGGGTGATTCTTGGCAAAGATTCTAGAGTAGTCTGTCATTTTCCTTCTCCAGCTCATTTGACAGATGAGAACAACAGAGTTGTTTCCAGTGTCTGGAAACAGGGTTAAGTGATCTATTCAGGGTGACACAGCTAGTAAGTGTCTCAGACCAGATTTGACCTCAAGAAGAAGAATCTTCTTGCCTTTGTGCAAGATTATCTACTATGCTACCTAGGAACTACTTATAAATTGGGAAAGGTTAAAGTAATGGATTGTTACTTTGCCAAAAGCATAAAAAGAAATGAGCTTTTATTTTTTTTAAAGACTGATATGTACCGGGGACTATACTCAGTATTTAACAAATATTACTCATTTGTTCATTACAACAACCCTAGGAGATAGATGTGACTTTTACCTACATTTTAGAGTTAAGGAAACTGAAGCAAATGGAATTTAAGTGACTTATCCAGGGTCACACAGCAAAGTATTTGAGATAAGCTTAAACTCAGATTTTCCTGATTCCAAGTCTGGCACTCTATCTGCTGCACAACTTAACTTCTTTCCTAGTTGTAGAAAATAATGCATGTGATGAATTTAGGAACGTATGTGGAAGGGGGTAATAAAATAAACTTGCGTGAGGCAATACAATCAAGACAAGGAAATATATGTATTTAATGACTACAATAATATAAATGAAAATCACAAGAAAATAAACTCCATGTTTTAAAATTATTTAGTGACCCAAAATATATACAGAAAAGCACCTTCTTCCATTTCCCTGAGGAAGTGGGGAGCCAGGGATATGGAATACTACATAGAGTATTAGAGTTTTTGAATATATTTGTTAGATTTGCTAACTTTTTTCTCTTTAAAAATTATTATAAAGATTAATTTTAGGTGGAAGTGGGGAGAAAGGCACTGAAAACGTAGATGATGTGAAGTCAAAGTTATTGATATCATGGGTTATTAAAAGAATCTCAGAAAATATCATAACTTTGAAGAAGAGGTTGGAGTTAAATACACACCCATCTCTATTAGACGCCAATCCTGGTGTTCACACAGACCACTGGGGGGCTCTAAAATTCTATCATTGCTCTATCAAAAATTCATCAGGGAAGATCACAATGGAAATTGGTTGGAAACAAGCTTGCTATCTCACAAGGAAGACATGTATATCCTTTATAATTCTGTATTTCCACAGTACCAAATTTAGAAACAGCATTGACTTCTGACAGATCATCTTGAATCTTGAATACCAGGCTCTGTCAAGACTCCACAGAGCCAAGAATTAGTATGGAAAATAATTCTGTTTTCTATGCTAACCAGTTTTGCCTGAATTTTTGTTCCTTTAAAAATATAATAGTAATAATAATAATAATAATAATAATACAATATATGTATTCCTAGTGGATGTCATCTATTTTCAGTTTAAAAAATACTTCAGTTTTAAATTGAGTATAAATTAGTCTTCATCTGCCATAAGATGTATTAATATAGAATTAAGAATACTGTTCACATACCAGTATAGCACAGGGTGGGAATTATATGTATGTATAAACACAGTCAATTGTGTGTGTGTGTCTGTGTATAACTGTGTGTGAGAAAATATAGTGGCATATCTTTATCATTTGCCTGAGTCAGTTATGCCTTCAAAAGATCTAGTCTTTAAAACCAGGAAACATATTTACTAAGCTTCTATATAGCTAGCCTTAACCATGAACTTCTCTTACCTCTGCAGGCTGCATCCTGCCTTTTCTTGGCTCCCTTTATGATATCATACCTACCCTTTATGGCCAATTTTATATCTGTGGCTTTTAACCTACTAAAGGGTGAAGTACGTTCAAACCTGTCGATACACAGAGCTGTCTTTGAGGGTATGGAATTTATCCAGGCCCATGATTATTCCTTAACTGTGCTAGGCTCAGGGTATATCTATGTCTGTGAAGTGAAGGATCATTGATTTCAAACTGGCAACAATCCTAGTCCATTGCCTTCAGTTCACATAAAAAGATAAAAGGCCCAGAGAGGTTAAGACACCTGTCCAAGGTATCATTGTGGAAAAGTTCCTGTTTGAATCTTTGTCCACTGATTGCAAATTCAGCCTCTTTCTAGCAAATTCTCTTCTTTCTCTCATTTTTTTTAATGCCAAGGGCTCCAGGACAATTGCCACCTGATTAAAAAGTAACTTTTTGAGAAGTCTTGAAGGAGGGAAGTAAACTAAAAAATATATAATTGGAGAATGATATTTAGAAGTAGAGGAAAGTCTCATACATTATGACCTCGTGATTTTATATGTTGTATTCAGCATCATAATAATTATAAGCAATAATATAGTACCTACTATTGTAGATATTATATTAAGTGCTTAACAAATATTATATAATTTGATGCCCATAACATTGAGAGATAGATGCTATTCAGAGATGAAGGAACTGAAGGAGAGTTCATTGACGTTCCCAAGGTCACCCATCTAAGTAAATGTCTGCGGCCAGATTTGAATTCAAGTCTTTCTGGTTCAATGAAAACCTTAAATAAAGGTTAAAACAATGAAGTTATTCCATTTTACCCCTGAGTCTACTTTTCTGTGACCCAGCAGTGTAGACTCTTACCAAAAAGTCTAAGGAAATCACTTAGAATCTCAAAATCTTTGATTTGAAAAGAACTCAAGTACCATGCTTCAATTTTATTTTAACTGAATAGTACTTAGCAATTATCTCTCTCGGTGGGGACAAATGTTTATATACATGTACTTATATATACATATACACATGTATATGTATGTGTATCTATGTTTATAGACATGAAATATGCATATATGTAATTTTATCTAGGATTTTCTCTTATCTCTATTGGCATTTTGTTGGTTTCCATACAACACTGGACTGTCAATCTATCATCGAACACTCCTGATATCTAATTAGACTAACTCCTTTTGCTATCATAATTTTCCTAATGGTATCCTATATGCCACATCTTGATCAAAACTCATCACATGTATAAGATACCATTTGAAAAAAGAACTATTAAAAGATCATATGTAATTCACAAAAGCATGCATGTGAAATTTACAAATGCACACTGATGTGTCTATAGTCATATGCATATATGAATGCATATGTATGTAGATGTGTATATACATGTGTACTTATGAACACCTACATGTACACATATTTCTGTTATACAAGTATCCACTTTTTTGTTCTTTTTTCTTGATTAAAGTGTTTGTTCTTGTGGATGATTATTTATAATAAATGAGAATTCCATTAAAAATTCATATTCTTCAACCACATTATTCCCAATCTACTCTTCTCCCTCATTTGTTGGATTTCCAGGTGTCATTTGGATCTCTTGGAGATCTTGGTGCTCCATTACTTGCAGGCATACATCTTAGTGTGACCTTGGCTAAGTCATTTTAACTCCTTGAGACTGTTTCCTCAGTCATAAAATGAGGGATTGGACATAATGGTATCTAAGGTCCTGCCAGCTGTAAATATTTAATCACATGGTTATAACCTTAAATCTTTAGAATTTCAATGATCTGTGTTTTCGTTGGTGTGGGTTCTTACTCTCTTGATATAGATCACAAATATTCTGTTACTTAGTAGAACAATTTGGAGAGCTGCCTGACTGAACAATTCATCCCCCTCCAGGCAATCTAATGAACCTCTCTGAACTTTTGCTTTCCTGGTCCTTGGATGAGTGATACATTTGTTTGTCACCAGACCCAGGCAGGCTTTCTAGTTTATTCGGGAAGTTAAAAGCTTGTGCTCTCCTGGCATAGTCTTTAAGGGTCTAGGCTCATATTCACGATATAAGGAGGAATTAGAGTAGAATCTTGGGCTTTGCTATACACCCTGATCCTACCACTTTCATGCTTCTGGGCTTTGCCATCTCTCCTTTACATGAAAGATATTTTCTTACTTACCTCCCTCAATTAGAGTGTAAGTTCCTTGAGGACAGGGACTGTTTATTTGTGTCCTTAGCACTTAGGATTATATTTTGCAAATAGTATTTAAAAGGTATTTTCATGCTTTAATCCTATTCATAACTAAAGACAGGATTTTATACCTGAGCATAGCTAAAATTGTTGAATTCTCTGGGTATATTCCTAATTCCTACCAATGCCTCCTGCTCATTCAGATCAATAATTATCTAAGACATAGTTACTGATGGAATTAAAGCTATGCTGATAACATTAATAAAATGCTATATTATGAGATCTCTTGTATTTACACATTCTATTATGATGATATACTAAAATTCATTAAAACATTAAAGTATAGATAAAATGAATATAACTAAATATAAGCTGTCCTAATTCAGTTAGCTAGTCCTCAACTAGCTACTGAAAAAAAAAAGCATTCTCTAAGGTGTGATGATTAGAAATATGAGTAAGGTCCTGCTTTCATTGAGCTTGGATTCTAGTATGGACACTTTTGTACACATAATTAAAACACAACATAGAATGTGATTATCAATCATGGAAAAGGCATAAATAATCTAATATCTATATATTAAGGAAACAGATTACTTCTGGTGGGGGAAAGGAGATGTCATTATAGAGAAGGTAACATTTGTCCTGCATTTTGAAGAATATGAGAGAAGCACCTTGGAAAGTAGCCAGAAGGCTGACCTTGGCCCAGGGAGCCTTAGATTCAAGTCTCGCTTATGAAACACATGACAATACAATTGGAAAAGAAGAGTTAAAAGTGTCAAGTGAGATAAAAAAAAAGAATAAGGAAGTTCATAATGATGTGAGCCACTGTAGCAATGATCAACAATCCAAGAAGCATTTATTAACAAAAATCTTTTAGGGAACATTGCCTTTAAGAAACATACATCATAACTAGAGAAACAACATATGTTATATTTATACGTATATACATATATGTATGACACACACACACACACACACATATATATATATACACATATATTTATGCATATGTAAATGTATAATCAGTTCACAAAAGATAAATGAAAATTGGTTGGAAATCTGTCTTAGAGAGGAATTATTTGCAGCTGTAGCATAGGAATGGAGAAAAGTCTCTTGGAGGAGGAGGGAGGCACTTGGTCTGAATTTGAATAAAATCCAGGCATTCTAAGAAGTAGAGGTGAGGGGTGGGTAGAGCATTCCAGGAATGAGAGACAGCCAAGGAAAAGACATGAAGATGAGAAATGGAGGGGTCTGGTGTGTGTGAGGAGGAATGAGTAGACCTGTATGGAGTGAAGTAAAAGATCAAAGATAGGAAGGCACCAAGTTGTGAAGAGTTTTAAATGACAAGCAAAGGTCTTAGTACTTGAATTTTAAAGGAATAGAGAACTGTTTAAATTTAGTGATTAGGATGGTTGCATGGTCTGAACTATTCTGATTTGGTAGCAGTGTGAAGGGTAGGCTATAATAGAGGGGAAGTTGAGACATATAGAGAAATGAGAAGGCTATAGAAATAGTTTGGTCAAGAGGTGATGAGAACTTGGATTGGACGATAGCTATGTTAGTGAGGAGAAAGGGATACATGGGAGAGATACTGTAGAGCAAGACATTGCAAGATTTGTCAATTGATTATGGAATGAGAATCTGACTTCTGCTCTTTGCTCTGGCCAGTTACATTAAAGGAATGCAGTCAACTGTGATACAGAAGTTGCAAACCTGCATAACTAGAAAGGTGGTGGCGCTCTTGACAGTAGTAATACAAAAGTTAAAAGGAAGAGTGGATTTAAACAGATATGGGGAAAAGGTTGAGTTAAATATTTTTGGCCTATATTGAGTTAGACCTGGGAAACTGTTAGTGGCTCAAGAATTGAGTTAAGGAGAAAGGTTAAGATTGTATGAATAGATCCAAGAAACAGCTATAAAGATGTGATAATTGGACCTACTGGTTCTTATTAGATCATCATATTAGATAGTGTAGATGGAGAAAAGGCTTAGGAAAAACCTAAGATTCTCTCTCTCTCTCTCTCTCTCTCTCTCTCTCTCTCTCTCTCTCTCTCTGTCTCTCTCTGTCTCTCTGTCTCTCTCTGTCTCTCTCTCTACCTATCTCTCTCTTTCTCCCTGAGTGTATGTGTGTGTCTCTGTCTGTCTATCTGTCTGTCTCAGTCTTTCTCTACCTCTCGCTGTCTGCCTCTGTCTCTCTCTCTCTCCCATATGACTGAAGAGGCAGCAAAAGAACTAAGGGAGTAGATTCATTTAAATACAAATAGAAAGTATCAAAGACGAGAAGGTAGTCAAAATTATCAAATGTCCCCGTGAAAATGTCAAGGAAGATGAAGTTTGAAAACAAGGCATTTCATTCAGCAGTTTAGATATTGTTGGTAATTTTGGAGTGATCAGTTTCAGTTGAATGAAACCACATGTCTATGTTTTTTCCAAAGATTTTTAGTTCAGAAGGGGAGTAAAAATCTACTTTGATGGCTGTCTAGTTCTAGAATCTACTGAATTCTTTTTTTTAATGGAAATACTTGCAGATAATTGTAGGCAGAACCGAATGAATGATAGGGAGGGAGTAGAAATTAGAGAGGTAAGGTGAGGATGGTGGTGAGGGTAAATCTGCTGGAAAAGTAAGGAAGGATAAAGGATTTACATAGCAGTTGGTCTTGGCAAGCAGTTGAGCCATCTCATTGTCAGAGATAAAGTCTTTGTGGGGGTTTGGGTGGGGACTCAGAGGATGAAGGGGAAAAGAAAAAGAAGGAATAAGGGAAAACTATACCCAAATATGTGTCTGTCTGTCTGTCTATCTATCTATCTATCTATCTATCTATCTATCTATCTATCTATCTATCTATCATCTATCTATCTGTCTGTCTGTCTGTCTATCTATCTATCTATCTGTATCTATCTATCTATAATCTATGT
>CM053601.1:38741165-38769181 GCA_028646575.1 Pseudocheirus occidentalis | reverse complement strand
AGTGTTATGGTTTCTGAATAAAGACCTTGGTTCTGCCTTCCATGTGGAGAGTTTGCTATATTTTGTGATCCAAAACTACACCAACATATTCATAACCATCATGGGTGTTGTGAATATCTCATTATTGATACAGTAGACTGAATGAAAAGCATTAAAATCTACATAAATTGATAAATTATTCAGTGCCATACTAATCTCATGATACTGCTAATAATAGGGAAATTCATATGGAAAAAAGAAAAAAAAGTCAAGAAACTAAAAAGAAGAAAATGAACCTAGAATTATCAGAAATAATATGATTTTACAAAGCAGAAATCATTGAAAAATGTCACTTTAAAAATATTTATATAGATCAGTGCAATAGATTAGGTATACAACATAAAGAAGCAAACAAGCAAAGTAATTTAATGTTTGATAAACAGAAACACCACAACTACTGGGCTAAGAAATCACTGCATGACAAAAAAACTGCTAAGAATACTGGAAAGAAATCTGGTGAAAATTGGGATTTGACTAGCAAGCACATGATATCATCCAAATGGATATAAGACAAACACAAAATGTCACATGTTAAAGAGTTTAGAAGAACAAGGAAGAGATTGCCTTACAGATATATGGATAGGAAAAGAAGGTATGACTGAAAAAGAGATGAAAATGACCATAGAGCAGTCGTTCTCAACCTTCCTAATGCTGTGACTCTTTAATACAGTTCCTCGTGTTGTGGTGGCCCCCAACCATAAAATTATATTTGTTACTACTTCATAACTATAATTTTGCTACTGTTGTGAATCATAATGTAAATATCTGATATGCAGGATGTATTTTCATTGTTACAAATTGACCATAACCCACAGGTTGTGAACTGCTGCCATAGAGAATAAAACATAACATTTTGTTTACATGAAATTTTGAAAATATATATTTTTCTCCACAAACTAAACTACTATAGTTAATGTTAAAAAGAGAAACAGTGAAGGCAATATTTTGGCAAAGTGTATTATTTATTTATTTATCTTTTATTTCTTTATTGGTTTTCCAAAATATGTAATAAATTGATTCTATCAATTTATTTTCATATATCTAAATTTTGGATATCTATATATCTATTTTCATATACTAAAAGCCATTACTGAATAAATAAATAGTCAAAGGCTATGCAGAGGCAGTTAGGTGGATGCAGTGGATAGAGTACTGGCCTCAAGTCAGAAGACTCATCTTCCTAAGTTCAAATCTGGCCTCATACAGTTACTAGTTGTGGGATCCTGGGATAGTCATTTAACACTGTTTGATGTAATTCCTTATGTGTAAAATGATCCAGAAAAGGAAATGGCAAACATCTCATTTTCTTTGCTAGGAAAATCACAAATGAGATCACAAAGTTATGGACATGACTAAAATGACTGAATGACAGTATTAACAACCAAAAATATGAATTAGCAGTTTTTAAAGGAAGAAACTCAAGCTATCAATATATCTAAGAAAACATTCTCCCTATGACTAAATTATGAAAATGTCAGTTAAAACACTTTGAGGTTTTCCCTCATAATCTGATTGAGAAATTTGATTAAAAAATGAAAAAATGAGAAATAGTGGAGAGGCTGTGAGGAAACAGTTAGATTAAAAGCAATGTTTGTGACTCTTTAGATTGGTCTACTCATTCTGGGAAATTATTGACAACTATGCCCCAAATGTCCCCCAGATACACATACCTTTTGGTCCAGGAACACCACCACTAGGTCTCTACCACCAAAGACTTTGCAGTAAAAGTGAAATGATTCATATACACAAAGCATAGTTGGGTTTTTGTGGAGTACCATGGAACTTGAAGCTTAAAATAAGGGAATATTCATGAAATAGAGAATTACTGAGCAAATTATTTCACATGGATGTGATTGACCACTTTCATTCATGCTGTAGGAAATGACAAAAGTGATGATGTCAAAGAAGCATGGGAACACTGATATGAAATGTTGGAGAATGAAATGAGCAACACCAGGAGAGCAATTTATATAATAACAACACATTATAAAGAAAACCAACTTTGAAAAAACTTAAGAACTCTTATTAATTCAATGGCCAATAACCATTCTAGAGAGCCAGTGATAAAGTATACTACCTGTATACTGGTAGAGAGGTGATGGTCTCAGGATATAGAAGAGAAGAGATATGATTTGTTTCCTTGAATGCATATTTCTCATTGGGAATGGAGGTGTGAAAAAGATAGAATGCCAATTAACTGAAAAATTAAAAGGAAATAGAGTAAAATAAGTTTGGGAAGGTATGGCTAAGGAAACTTATGGGAGAACTCCTCTACCAGGCCATGAAATGAGTACTTTATCCTAAAAGCAATGGGGAGCCACTGCTTTTAGAGGAGAGTAGTACTCTGGTCAAAACCATGAATTATAAAGATTGTTTTTTACCAGCTGTGTGAAGGATGGAATGAAGAGGAGAGAAAAAAAATCAGAGAGGCATATTTGAGCAAAACCATTGAGCAGAATTATCACAATATCCATGATTGTGACAGCCATTAGGGGATTATTTCCAGTAAATCCAGGTGAGATATAATGAGAGCCTCAACCAGATGGTATGATGTGAGAAGAAGGGATGGATACAAGGGATAATATTTTCTCTATACAAAAGCCAAAGTGATTTTCCAGAAGTGAAACTCTAAACATGTCACTCTCTTAGACAATAAATTTTAGTATCTCTTTATTACCCTTAGAGTCAAATATAAAACCTGCTGCTTGGCAGCTAAAGGCATTTACAGTCTGATATCCACCCATTTTTAAGTAAAATTATTTATTTCTCAGCTCCAATTCTGATCAGTTAAGCTGCCATTGTTACTCTTCTTGATGTTCCATTCTCTATCTCCATGAATTGTCACTGCATGTTTTCCATGCCTGGAGTTTACTCTCTCCTCATCTCCATATCTTATTACTCTAGGTTCCTGAAAGCATTCATGATTCTCCTTAAGTGCTGGTAGCTTCTTCTCAAACTCTCTCTCTCTCTCTCTCTCTCTCTCTCTCTCTCTCTCTCTCTCTCTCTCTCTCTCTCTCTCTCTCTCTCTCTCTCTCTCTCTCCCTCTGTGTGTGTGCGTGTGTGTGTATGTCTGTAGTATCTCCATGAGTAATTGTAAACTCCATGAAAGAAGAGAATCTTTTGCTTTGGTCTTTTTATCTTGACTAGCACAGTATGGAATACAGAAGGCACTTAATACATGCTTATTGAGTAATAATTATCTTTGGTGACTAAATGACTATGTGTGAATGGGAAGGGAAGGGTTAAAGATTACCACAAATCTTTGCATTTACTGGTAGTGCTGACAAAAAAAATAGATAATTTGTGAGAACATTACTGAAGTCAGTATTGTACTCAGAGGGATACCTAAATGGAGATTTCTATCAGACACTTGGAAAATATGGCATTGGAGCTTAGGAGCAAAATTGGGACTGAATAATATAGATTTTGGAGTTATTTGCCTAAGAAGTGATGGCAGAAGAATAAGATGACCAGTGAAAGAATATGTTAGGAAGAAGAAATAGAATAGAGAAGTCTTTTGGGAAACACGGACATTGCAAATGCAGGAAGAAGTTGAACAAGTACAGAAGGCTCAAAATATCAGTGCAACAGGTAAAAGGAAAATCTGGAAGAAAAGTGTCACAAATGGCCAGGGAGGAGAAAGTATCCATAAAGTGGGAATTGTTAACACTATCAAATGCTGCAGAAAGGTCAAGAAGGTTATAGATTGTTAAAAAAAATAGATAAAAAACATTGAATTTTGCAATTAAGAGGTCATTGTTAACCTTGTCTTTCAGCGGAGTGGTGTTGTCAAATTGGTTGTGGTGAAGTATAGGCAATAGTGAGAATAAATCTCTCTGAATCTGTGCACTGAAAGTAAGAAAAAATAGAGAAACAGAGTGAAAGAATGAGTTGATATTAGAATTGAGAAGGTTTGTGTTCTAATTTGAGAAGAGTGGAGACAAAGAGTAGATAGATAGATATAGATATAGATATGGATGTATATCTGAGTGTATATATATATGTATATATATATATATATATAGTTGCTGTTGATATCTTTTGTTTTATTTCCCCTTATGTGACTTCTTCTACATTTTCTTAGGTAACCAGTCTTTAAAAGAAATAATTATAAACAACATAAGGGAAAAAAACAAAAGAAAAATAATCCAAAGTAATTAATATGTCAAAAATATCTGATACTGCATGCAATGTGAAGTGAGTAATGAATCAGCACTTGCCTTCCCCACACACTATAAAGGAGTATGAGAAAATTCTTCTAAGAATATTTTAAACACAAACACTTGGATATAACTTAAAATGATCAAACAACAAAAATAACATCAGTAAATGGAAGCAGTAGGAATGGGGTATGTGAAAGTGAGTAGTATAAAACAACTATTAATAAAAAGGTTGAGTAAATATATTTGCAGATTCAAAACATAAAGATGAAGAGTCAATATTTAACCTAAGCACAATAGGGAGATGATGGCTAGTTTTGAACAAAGGAGTGATAGTTAGGACTCTGCATTACAAAATTAATTTTGATGGGAGTATGAAGAATGGTTTGGAGTACTGGGAATTTGAAAGAAACGAGACATGTTAGTAGGTTATTGGAATTATTCCAGTGAGGGCTGATGCAGTTCTGAATTATTTTCATGATTATATGAGTAGAAATGATTATATTAGTAGAAAGAAGTGGTTAAACATATTAGGAGTAGAAGTTAACAAGACTTCACATTTGATTGAATATCAGGGTTGGGGCAAATGAAAACAGATTAAAAATGAGTGAGGCTGTGAACCTGGGTGATTGGAAACCCTGTTGTAAATGACTAACTGAAAGCATTGATTAAAAAAAGAGTCTAGACACCATCTTTCAAGAAAATGTCGAGGAAAAGTGTCCTCAGATTCTACATTCAGAGGGTAAAAGAGAAATGGAAAAAAATCTGCTGATTACCTCATGAAAGAGACCCCATAATAAAAATTCCCAGGAATATCATATACAAATTCCATGGCTCCTGGTCAAAGAGAAAATATTGAAAACAGACAAAAAGAAATCATTCAAATATCAAAGAATTACAATCAGAGTAAGAAAGATTTAGCAGCTTCTATATTAAAACATAAGAGAACTTGGAATATAATCCAAAGGGCAAAGCAGCTTGGATTACAACTAAGGATCATCTACCTTGTGAAACTAAGTACAATCTTTCAGGTTAAAAAAAAAGTATATTCAACAAAATGTAAGACTTTTAAGAATTCCTGACGAAAAGACAGGAGCTGACTAGAAAATTTGTTTTTCAAGTAAAAGAAATAAGCAAAGAACAAAAGGTAAATGGGAAAGATTTATATTCCTACATGGGAAGCAATGCTTATAACTCCAAAAGCTTTCTCATTATTAGGGTGGTAAGAAGGAATATACATAGACAGTGTGCATGTATGTGAATTGAATATTATGGGATGATTATCTTAAAAAATAAGTGGGAAAGAGGAATGCTTTGGGAGAGGGGAAATGAGAAGAAAATAAAGTAAATTAACAGGTATAAAAGAGAGATTAAAGAGTCTTTACAATGGAGGGAAAGATAGAGGATGTGTGTACGGGGAGATTCTGTGAACCTTACTCTCATCAGAATTGCCTCAATGAGGTAATAACATACACATTTAGATGGATAAAGAAATATGCTTTACCATACAGGAAAGTGGAAGGGGAACAAGATAAGAGAAAGGGGTGCCAGATAGAAAGGAAGGAAAATTGAGGAAGGTAAAAATCAAAAGGAAAACATTTTTGAGAACTGATAGGATAAAAGGAGAGAAAGAGTATGATATATAGGAAGAAAAATAGCATTGGAGGAAATCATGATAATCATAACTGTAAAAAAAAGCAAATTTCTATGATAAAGACCTCACTTTCTCAAATATACAGAGAACTGAATTAAAGTTATCAAAATAAGAGCTGCACCTCAACTGGTAAATGATCAAAGTATATGAGCAGTTTTCAGATAAAGTAATAAAAGTTATCTAGAATCATATGAAAATACTCCAAATCACTATTAAGTAGAGAATGAAAATTAAAACAACTTTTAGCTACTCCTCCACATCCATCAGATTGGGTATTATGTCAGAAAAGGAAAGTGACAAATGTTGGAAGGGATATGGAAGATTTGAAACACTAATGCACATTTGGTGGAGTTGTGTCCTGAGTTCCTGAGTCATCTATGCTGTGAAGCAATTTGGAAATATGCCCCAAAGACTTTAAAACCACACATGCACTTTGTTCAAGCAGTACCATAATTAAGTATATATTCTAAAGAGATTTTTAAAAAGTGAAAATGACTGATATGTTCAAACATACTTGTAGAAGCTCTTTTAATGTAGGCAAAGAATTAGAAATCAATATGAAAGTGCCTGAACAAGTTGTCATAGGTAATTGTGATGGAATATTATTGTGGTATGAAATGATGAGCAGAATGCTCTCAGAAAAACCTGGAAGCCTATATGAACTTAAGCAAAGTGAGATGACCAAACCAAGAAAACATTTTGTGCAGTAATAGCAATATTGTATTATGACAAACTGTGAATTACTTAGCTATTCTCAGCAATACAAGGACCTAACACAATTAGGAAGGACTTATGATAACAATTGTTATACATCTCCAGAGAAAGAACTGATAGTGTCTAAATGGAATTCGAAGCATAAATGTTTTTTACTTTATTTTTCTTATTCTTTTTTTCTTTTAATACACAACTAAAATGGAAGTATATTGTGTATTACTGTGCATGTATAGCATATCAAATTGCTTGCCATCTTAATGAAGGCAGAGGATAGAGAGGGAGGGAGAAAATTTGGAACTCAAAATAAAAAAAGAAAAACATTAAAATTGTTTTTGTATGTAATTAGGAAAATAAAACAGTATTTTAAAAAGAATAAAATAAATAGGTAGATGTAGAGATGAGAGATGAGAGAGAGAAAGAAGGAGAGAGAGAGAGAGAGAGAGAAAGAGAGAGAGAGAGAGAGAGAGAGAGAGATGGATAGATAGATAATTCTCTAATCCACATCTCTTGTTCCTGTATCAGGGGTTTGTAGTGTGTTTCATCATTAGTTCTCTGAATTCATGATTGGTTTATATGCTTATCAGTGTTCTCAATGCTTTCAAAGCTATCTATACAAAATTTTTGTCACTGTGTCAATTTTTATCCTGGTTCTGCTCCCTTCATTCTATATAAGTTAGTACAAGTCTCCCCAGGTTTCTCTGATATGTTCTTTTTTCATTATTGCTACGGTACAACAGTACTCCATTGCATTTCTATATCATAAGTCAATTGCTGGATATGGTCTCCATTTTGTTGTTGTTGTTGTTGTAAAAAGAACTATAACAATTTAGGTACAACTTTTTTTGGGGGCTTAGGACTAATTTTGCTTAAGACTAATCCATCCTTTAATCTCTCCACCCTCTAAGACTTCCTTCAGCTCCTCCCTCTTCTTATTTCTTTGTTGAATGAAATGTAGTCTTGTACATTTTTGTTTTTTATGTGCTAACACACATTCTTCCATCCTTTGACCAATTCAGACAAGGTTGTCTTTCGTATACTGGTTACCCTTCCACACTTTCTGCCATGCTTGTACAAAACTTGACTTTTGCATCCTAATGTGAGACAATTCACCTTAAGCTTCCTTTCCTTCTCTTCTCCATTGTATCCCTTATATCTTCCCTTTCAATTCTTCTTTTAAGACCATTAAGACATAGAAGTACTCCTGTGCCTTCTGTCTTATTAGACACCCTGTATGAACCCTAATGATAATCAGACTCTGATGGTGCATGTGTATCCTCCTCCATAATCAATTAAGCTATTTATCCTCATGTAATCCCTTATAAGTGTTCATTCTTTTTACCTTTTAATTTTTTTCATTTAATTTCTGTTTAAACATGAGAATTTCTACACAACCCTGCTCTTTTCATTGGAAATATATGGAAGTCCTCTATTTCTTTAAAGATAATTTTGTTTTACTTCTGTACAAATATATTCAGTTTTATTAAGCTATTCTTTGTTATGAAACTGTAATATCTTGTTTTGGAAATATCATATTCTAAGATCTTCAGTCCTTTGTAGTGGTAGCTGCTAAATTTTATATGAACCTAACTGTGGCACCTTCGTCCTTGTATTGTTTCTCCTGCATGTAGTATTTTTTTTTAATCTAGAAGCTCTGGATATTGTGTGTAATATTTCTGGGTGTTTTCATTTTGGAGTTTCTTTCAGTAAGTGACCTGTAGAATTTTTTTTCTTTTTCCATTTTGTTTCCATTGTTGTTCTTTTATTATTTCCTCTGATTCTGGGCTGATTTTGTTTTGTTCTGTTTTTATGTGATTTTTATCTCTCTCTCTCTCTCTCTCTCTCTCTCTCTCTCTCTCTCTCTCTCTCTCTCTCTCTCTCTCCCTCTCTCTCTCTCTCTCACTCCCAGGAGAGGGAAGGGGAGAGAATATGCATTGTCTATGTGCCAGGAACTGTACTAACCCCTACAGTCCCCTACATTTTTAAACAAACATTATGTCATTTGATCCTCATAGCAACTGTGCAAGGTATTTGCTATTAATATGAATTTAAAGCTTAAGAGGCTGAGGCAAACATTCCTTGTGTGATAAGGGTAATATAGCTAGTGAATTTGTGGGTATGAATTTTAACTTAGGTCTCCCTGACTCCAGGACCAGGGTTCTATGTACTGTGCCACTAGCTGACTCTGAGCATAGTTTTCAGGTAGCTAGATGATTCTTAATTTTTTTTTTTGTCCATGATCTATTTTCCAGGTCAGATCCCCTCCCCCCCAATTTTTGATAATGAGATAATTTTCATTTTCTTTTACTTTTTTCAGTCTTATGGCTTTATTTTAAAAATTATTGCTGTTATGGAGGCATTGTCTTCTTTTTGGTCCATTCTAATTTTTATGGAATCTGTTGTTTGGGCAGGGTTCTGTACCTTTTCTGATGAGCTGTTAATTTTAATTCTTTCTTCCATAACTTTGATTTTTTCCCCAATTTTCCCTCCACTGCTCTTATTTCATTTATAGAAACATACTTTAACTCTTAAAAGTAATAATAACAAGCAACAGAAACTAAACAGTATTTTGCTTCACCTCTTCAGGAATTCTAGTTGAATTTGTGTCCAATCTTTGTCTTAGAGGCTTTCTTAGTAGATGCTTTTGAGTTCTTCTGTTCTGCTGGCTTGTGTCTTAACTGTCTCACAATATTAGCAATTTTATGTTGCAATTCTTTTTGTTTGTTCACTCATTCTTCACACCTACTTCCTAACTTCATTCTTTTTTGTAAAGACCAGACTGCAAACTTCTGGAGGTAATGTTTGAGCAGATCTTGCATATTTTTCCTTAGAAATATTAAGTATTTTAAAAGTTCTGGCTTCTCAGAGACAGTTCTGGCTAGAGACCTGTAAGGTTTGAGTTCTACTAAAGTTGTATGATCTAGGGCAGTCTCATGTCTGTCACCCATTCACTATCCTATCCCCACCACCACCACCCTGGGTTTTTATCTGTGCAGCAGTAGACCATTATTGGACAAAGTTCCTAGCAGTCATCTGGAAAGCTATGCTGGTTCAGAGTAGTAGAACTGCCAGCTCCATTTTGGTCTTCTTTTCCTGATGGGGTTATTCCTATGGGGCCTTCCAAATAGAATTAAGACTCTACTTTGCTCTTGCGATCTGAGCCACATGGTTGTTTCAAACATTTGCACTACCTCTCTACTCAACACACATCCTTGGGCTCTTCCACATTCCACAGAGTACAGAACTTCTCCTCAGTCCTCTCTGAATGTATGAGTCATGCTTGGGTAGTAGATGACAAAACTGCCAATTGGCACCTGTTCCTGTACCCCACACAAAGTACTCCAGTGCTTTCCTCTGCTTGCAATGATGCTTAGCTTCCTAGCTTTTCCCTAAGCTAGAATATTCTGTCATGGTCTATTCCTGGTCAGAACCAATCTCCAGTATCCAAAGACCTCTATCCTTGTCTCCATATGCTAACGGTAAAGAGACACAGTGTAAGGTTTTTTTTTTTAATCTCTGCATCAAGATTCAGTTTGGTGGTTTTTCTAGGTTGCTTGGAAGACATTTTCTCTTTTTTGGGGGGAGGCAGTATCAGGGCAAATTTACCATACTTTCTCCTCCTTCTCTGCCACCATTTTTTTGCCCATCTGTTATCTACTTTTTAACATACCTTTTTTCTCTAGTTATTTACACATTGTCTTCTTTATGAGATTGTGAGCATTTTTAAATTTGGGCTCATTTTTATGTTTTTTTTGTATCCCCACTTTACAAAGTTCCCAGCACATATTAAATATTTTAAGTGATTCACTGACTTACTAGCAGTATGTTTCAGAGATTACTTGAACACAAAACTTTTGACTTCTGAGCCAACATTAAATACACTATATCACATTGCCTCTGTAACTTTAACTAAGCATTTTCTAAAATGAAATATTTTTAAGCATTTCAAGCAGTTGTCAATGAGCCCTTTGCCAGATGCTTGGACTTAGCAATGTAATAATGTTTTATAAGTATGGATATAAAGGTCACCTTTAAAATGAACAACCTCAGAGACTCGTTGCTAATCTATAATAAAGTGAAGGTTCATTGAACACAAACTTTATTTGACAAAAGAAAGAACACATCATAATAAAGTAACAATTTAGCACTTTGATAAGAATTTTCAGTCACTCATCTAACAAATATTTAGAAATCACCCACTATCTGCTAGGTACTGGCAGAGATAAATAATACAAATCTACCTAAATCTGACTACCTAATAATAATTTGGAAAATAGCAGAGAATTAGATAGGATTGGATTGTAATTTTTAAGCCTTTAAAGTCTTCAGTTCCACACCAAATTAATTTCCAAAAAAAATCCTTAATTTTTGAGTAACTATATGATTAATCGTATTTTATTTGACCTAGATAAAAAGAACTATCCTTATTACAGAAAAAATCAATAAATTGTTTCCTTTGTTGTCATTGTTCAGTTTTTACAATTGTTTCTGACTCTTCACCACCCCATGTGGAGTTTTTTTTGCAAAGATACTGATATAGTTTGCCATTTCCTTCTCAAGCTCATTTTACACACAAGAAAACTGAGGCAAACAGAGTTAAATGATTTCCCCATGTTCACACAGCTAGAGAGCATCTGAAGCCAGATTTGAACTCATGAAAATCAGCATTTCCAAATCCAGACTGGACACTTTATCTGCAATTTCATAAGTGAAGAGTTGGGGAAAATGAACAGTGAAATCTCACATCTGCAGATGACACTTCCCTGGGAGTGCCTCTGGCTTGCAAAATACCAAATTGACATAGACAAACTAGCACAAGCTCATACAAAATTATGTGAAACATCATGGAATGTCAAGTGATTTTCATTCTAAGAAAATGTAAAGTAATGCACCTGGGGAGAGATGACACAAATCATGCCCCCAAATCCTGTCCCATACAACCACCCCTGAGGTATTCATTAAGGCCTAAGAAGCATATTACAGTCTTTGCCCACTAGACAGCATCCCGGCATCCTCTGTATCATATTTAACGTCTGCATCCAAGCTTTATGGTGTAAGATGAAGATTCAAAGACTACAGCCCAGAACATCTATGGTTTTCTACCATCTGTGATGGCCAATTACTATATTTATGACACCAAAAAAGCCACTTAATGCCTATAAACCTTGGCCCTTATCTATAACATTCAGATAATAATATTTGCCCTAACCTTGGAGTCAGGAATACATGAGTTCACATCTAGCCTCAGACATTTACTAGCTCTGTGATCCTGCTCAGATCACATAACATCTGTCAGCCTCAGTTTCCTCATCTGTAAACTAAGCTGGGGATTATGATAATATTCTCTTGCCGGTATTGCTGAAGATCAAATACACTAGCTTATGCAAGGCATTTTGCAAAATGTAAAGCTCTAAATACATTGTAATTATTATCTTTATTGATACTATTGAGTCAGCATGATATAGTGGGAATAATGGAAGGTTTGCAAACTGAGGACAAGGATTCAAATTCCAATTCTGGAATGTACTACTTATGTGACCTTGAGCAAGTCATTTTGCCCCTTGCAGCCTTTTTTCCTCATGTAAAAAAATGAGGGGGTTTAATTAAATTACTTTTAAGGTCTCACTCCAAGTCAGTAATTATGGTTCTATATATCCATAATTATTTTAAAACACAAAATCATTATATACTGATTATCTATAATATAATATATAATTATATTATAATTATAATATAAATAAATGTATTAAGTTTATATTATTTATTATATAATGTACTCCTGTATATAAATAAAATAAAATAAAATATATAAACGTAAATGGTATATGTTTCTTTTAACACTATCTTTAAAGATTAAGACTTTGGGGGGGGGTTCATAAATACATTTTCCCCTAGATTTTTATAATCGCAAAGTCATGTATTTAGACTATTTGGGCATATTTAAGTGGAAGACAAAATGAGATTAGTATATAACAATCCCATCTTTTATTTCAAATAAATTCTTATCCATTATTTGTCTATGGCATTCCTTTCTTTTTTTAAATACAACTTTCTATCTTCTCTTAACCTTTAACTGGAAGACATATATAAAGATTGCACACAAATGTTTCAGCAGATTACTGTCATTGTTATCCATAAGGTTTATACATAAGGTTCTTATTGTCTGTGTAGAAAAGGAGAGGTAAAATCAATTTCCTCTTCAACATATTGATAAACAACTCCAGATATAAGGGGGTGGAGGGGAGAAACTAGATTTACCTTTGTGTGACCTTCATAGGAATGCTGGAAAAAATTAATTCCAGAATATTATGTCGACATTCCTTGAAGTTGTGGATATGATTTACATAGTAGGTCTTCTCTGGTCATCTAGTTTCTTTCATCTTGATACTGTAAATTGCTTTCATTTTCCCCCCTCCAATCTGGGTGCTTGAGGTCTTGTTGTGATAAATTATGGAGGTACAGAACTGAAAATGGTGTGTAGATTGTCTAAGAAATTGAGTGCAGTCAGCCTTAAAAGTGGTGGATGATGTGCTAAAGCAGTTACCTTACCCTGGTCATGTCACATATGTCGTCAATGAGCAGTTTCTTTTAACTTTGCCTTTTGCCTAGAGCACTGAGAGCAGCTGGATTTATTGAATTAATAACCACTCCATTTGGGGTGTTTTGTTTTCCTGCCACCGTGAAATCTGGCTATAATGTTAGGAAAGTGTAAGACAGGTCTCCTTAACAAACAAGGCAGTGTCTCTTTTTGTTGGTCATTATTTAATACTTAATCTTTTCGACAGGGGATAATGGAGAAAACCTTCCAACTCTGAGGTAAAATGTTGCCAACAATGGGATTTAATGTGCTGGGACATAGACAAGAAAGAAAGGGGGAAGCAAGGAGTGAGTAGAGTTTTTAGTCTCTAACTTGATATAAGATAGCTTGTGTGAAGTGTTGGTGATACTTTGAAGTCCTTTGGGATCTGATAACTATGAAAGGCTTTTCTTGACCCACCCAGTTGTTGGCAGTCTTTCTCCCATCCAAATTATTTTGAATTTACATTGCATTTATTTATTTGTGGGAATCCTAGATTTAAAAGTTACAAGTGTCCTTAGAGAAATAAAGCAATGAGCATTTTCAGAGGCTATTTACTCCCGTTTTACAGATGAGGAAGCTGAGGTCCAGAGGGATTAAGTGACTTGCCCAAGGTCACAAAGATGGTTACAGAGCCATGATTTGAACACAGGTCTAAGATCATAGGTTTGTTTGTTTGTTTGTTTGTTTAGCTGAGAAGAAACTTAAAGACTAATTCAGTTCCTCATTTTACAGATCAGAAAACTGAGAACCAGGGAAGTTGAGTGATCTGTCTAAGATCACATTCAGTGTTTAAACCTAGATACTTAAACTTCAAAGCTGGCTCTTTTCCCATTGTAGCAGTCAGTTTATTTATATGGAGTATCCAACTCCTCAGCTCTTCTCAAACCAACCAAACGATCCATAAGAGTTAAAGTTGCTTAGTTTTTATCTCTTATTTAATCACTTTTACCTAACACAATGCCTTGAGAATAGGAGGATGAATACTTTGCTTCATCCTGGAAGATCCCTTCAGCCCTAGAATGCACAACCTTACACCTGGCAGTACTCTCTCACATTAGTGTCTCATCAACTGAAAAAAGAGTGGGGAGTTTTTCCCACAATCTCCCATTGGGGAAGGGTAAGAAAAAAAGTTTTTATTAAGCACCTACCATTTATAAGGTACTGTGATGAGAGTTTTATCTCTATTTTACAGGTGAGGAAAAAGAGGTAGAAGTTAAGTGCATTGGCTGGGGTTATATAACTATTAAGTTCCTGAGGCTGGATTGAGCTCAGGTCTTCCGACCCACTGTACTAACTAGCTGCCTCTATGAAGGGTGACCTGGCATTTCCCACCAGACTGTACTCCTCTGAACTTCTCTAAGATGTCCTCTGTCTTCTATTCGCCCCTATTCCCCTTTCAGCTCCCTTTTATGTATTAGAATGTAAACTCTTAGAGGTAAGGACTACCTTTCATTTGGCTTATATTTGTATTAGCAGTGATTAGCAAGGTGCATGGCACAAAGTGCTTAAGAAATGTTTGTTGATTGTCTGGCATAGGAGGCATCTGAATTTTTGTCAAATAATTTTCTGATAATTTACCTGCTTTTTCTTAGATTAACTCTTACAAAATATTTTTTTCATGGTCAAAGGAAGCCTTTCTATAAAAATAAAAATAAAATCAAAACAAAGATATATCAGTGTAAAATATTCCATTCATGACTAAGGTCATTTGTTGAGGAAGTTTAGATTTAGGACGTGTGTGGGCAGTGAAATAATGGTGATTTCTTCCTACATTTGGAAAACGTTTTACCAATGACATTTAATTCATTTCACCACAGAAGCATGAGAAATATTTTCTACCATAAGGTTTCAAATAAATTTTAATTCATAGATTTTTTTTTTAAAAATGAAAGCTACTCTTCTACAAGGCCAGCTCTTCTGTCCTTGAGAGCATCCTGATCAACCAAATCATCTTAAGCGTGTGTGTGTGTGTGTACACGCGCATGCATATGTGTGTATGTGTTGAGACAGAGACAGGGTTAGAGAGAAAGAGAGAGAGAGGAGAGACAGAGACAGAGACAGAGAAGAGAGAGAGAAACAGAGAGACAGAGTGAGAGAGAGAGAGAGGTGTTTGTTCATTATCTGTCCTATTTTTTGAAGTAATAGAGGAGAAAAGAGCCTATATCATGTAACATTTTCAGCCATGGCTTGTCATTGTAATGCTGATGGCTTCTGGGACAAAATCAAGTCAAATCAACAAACACTATGTGCCCATCTGTGTGCTTAGGACTGATAATGCAAAGAAAGACAAAAGTTGCTCATGCTAACTGCTTACTTCTGAAAAAATAAATATGAGTAGAACAATCACAAAAATGATATTGCTGTGGCGCTTCAAAGTTGCCACCGGATTTTCATGCCAAAAGTCTCTGTGAGATGGGCAGCAAAAACGGGAATGTTTTATTGATGAGCAAATTGAGAGGTGGGGAGGTTTGGAGACTTACCCAGTGTTACATATCTAAAAAGTACTGGAAACTAGAATCAAGCCTTCAGACAAAATCCAGTAATTTAACACTCTAGTCCAATGTAGAAAGCTCTATTTCACTCATTCCCAAAACCCAAACAGCAGGACAAAAAATAATATAAATCCTAAAACTTTTTGATCATTGAATCAAATCCCTTCATTTTCCAGAGAAGGAAACTAGTTTGAGAAGTTGCAACTTGCCCAAGGCCATAGCCCTAGATGAGGCAGACTCACAACTAAACCCAGATGTCCTGCCAACATTATCTCTTATCACAGTTTATAGACTGAGGGCAAAAAAATAAGCACTTTTCCCAGGAGGGCAGACCAATTTTCTCTTTGTCTCTGTATCTGTCCCTCTGTCTCTGTCTTCTCTGTTTGTCCATCTGTGTCTGTATCTCTCTCTCTAGATCTATATAGATATAGTGATAGAGGTAGGAAGGTAGATATAGATAGTTGCTAAAACAGATAGGTAGAATAAAGTAGATAGAAGTAAATTATTCTAAAACATATAGTTAAATATATAGATATGTTTACTATTATCCCTGCTGTCATATAATCTGAAAATTTTTAAATGGCATACTCTATCTTATCTACTGTTCTTATAAATATTTTATAAAACCCATTAACTTGATAATTGATATTCACAATAACGGCTGCCAGTTTTGTGGGAGACCTTAAAGTCATCACAGAAAGACTCTGTGATATTAATATAGTTCTATTGTATTCTCATTTTAAAGAGAATTGTCATGATGTGCTTGTGGGCATGCCCACAATAAAAATCTCCCTTATCTCTGAACTCTTGAATTTGATGTTACCATCAAAACTTGCAAGGCTGCCACATGCTGGAACTTTCCCCTTTTCTGATAGTTCATTGTCTAGAAAATTTCTCCCTTCCTCTAAGTAGGAGATAGCTAATTTTGAAAAATATTGTGTATAAACTTCCTTATCTCTGGTTTTTGCCACGTACCATTGTAAGAACTCCTGATACTTACACTGTGCTGCTTTTGCCACCTCTTAGACTGAAAGAATTCACCATTAGGAACTCAACTTTAAGACTGTGTGAGCAGAAGTCAAACTATGGGTGAGCACATGTAACTCGTATTATTTCTGCAGAATACTAAGAATGGGGAAAGGGAAGAGAGACATGAAATTCCTTTTGAATTCTGCTCTCCAGAAGAGGAAAAAGCTATGCAAGGAAAAAGAGGAAGTTTAACAGGCAAAAAAGAACCAAGAAAGTAGTGATTGGGTCTTTCTGCTCACTATTATAGGATGTGGCACAAGGCTGGCTCTTCTGTCCTTGAGAGCATTCTAATCACCCAAATCATCTTGAGAGAGAGAGAGAATGTGTGTGTGTGTGTGTGTGTGTGTGTGTGTGTGTGTGTAGACAGAGACAGAGAGAGAGAAACAGAGGGAGACAGAGAGAGTGAGAGAGACAGAGAGAGAGAGACAGAGACAGAGAGACAGAGAGACAGAGACAGAGACAGAGAGAAGAGAGTTGTGTTTATCAAACTGATGGGAAAAAGAAGGAAAGAACTGTGAGTCCTTTCTCTCATATCTCTATATGCATTTTATTTCCAAAGCCTGTTGATTTTATCTTTGTAAGATCTCTCAAACAAACCCTTTTATTTTCTGAAACTGCTACTGTCTGGACTATCGCAATAGCCTCCTGGTTGATCTGACAGCCAAAAGTTTCACTGCACTCCGGTCTAGCTCAATGTGATCTTCCTAAAAAGCAGTTCTGACCATGTCACCCAGTCACATACCCACATATACTTCTAAATATAGTCCAATGGCTCCCTGTCACATCCAAGACCAAATATAAAGTCTTCTGTTTACTGTTCAAAACTCTTCATAACCTACCCCATCTCTCCCATCTTTCCAGTCTTGCTGTAATTTATAGTTCCTCTCTCCCCTTACACACATGCATCAGTCTTCTTACATTCACTGAGACTGACTTCCTTAATCAAGACACTCTATTGCCCTATTCTGGGCATTTTCATTGGCTACTCCTATGTCTAGATGATTCCCTCTCTCAGCCCCCATCTCTACTCCTGGTTTTCTGCATTCCTACCATCTCACCTTTTACATAAAGCTTTGTCTAACCTCTCTTCATTCTAGGGCCTTCTCTCTGTTGATATTTTTCAATGTATTCATATAGTTTAATCATATATAATTGTTGGCATATTTTCTCCTACACTACACTGTGAACTTCTCAAGAGCAGGGTCTGTCTTTAACTTTGTTTTGTAGGTCTCCAGCACTTATCATATTGCCTGGCCCATTATAAGCACTTACTCAATGTTTATTGACTGACTAATCAAACCTCCTTACACTCTTCTTCATAGTAATAATAACAAATAATAATTTAATATTAATCCATAAAGTTTGAGGACATTTTTATAGATTTTTCCCTATTAATGCTCATAGTTTCTGAGTCACATAAAACAGAAAAGTTCCTAAAATATAGAAACTTAGCAGAAGAAATCAAAATCATGTGGGAATCAGATAATAAGTACTATCATCCTTATTGTCCTTTCTGCTAGCAGAGTTGGACTAATGATGCTTTCAGTAAGCCTGTATTCTATATTTTTAATTACTTAAAAAAGCAGATGTTTTATCCAGGTTTTTCACAGTGTAAGAATATTAATAGATATGACTATTTTCTCATTTCATCTTCATACAACCCCATGAGTTAAGTGTTTTTATTAACCCCATTTTACTTTTGAGGAAACTGAGGTAGATAGAGGCCAAATAACTTACCCAGAATGGTATAGCCAATATGTGTCTGAAGCTGGACTTGAACTCAGGTCTTCCTGACTCCAGACATAAGTACTCTTTCTACTGAACCAACTAGCTATTGGCTCCTGTCAACTTAAAAAGGAATCTCATATTTTGTGGGTGGTATATGATGTGGGCATTGGATGAGATGACCCCTAAGAATTCCTCTATCTCTGGATCTATAATATTAAATTCAAGAGATAAGAGTTTAATTTCCATATCTCTAAAATGGGAATAATGACATTTGTACTGCCTATCCTAAAATGTTCTTCTGAAGAAAGTGCTTTGAAGCCTTAAATGTCACATTAGTATTTGTTAAGTGAAGGCTTAGAACCCAATAATGTTTGTTCCAATTTTGATTGCATTTAAATGAGGTATCATTTAGTTCCTGATTAAGCTGTCACCAGACGAAGTTGATATTCAGACTATGTTGGTTCTGCCACATCCCCCACATGCTTTGGAGCATTTCCAGAATATGTTACTAGAGAGGGACACTTAGAGAGATTCTTTTTGAGCTACCCTAAGCTGCTAAAGCATTAGGACCATTCGTTAAGAATGAGTCAACATCAATGTAATGGGAAGCAGGATGGATTTGTCATTGGAGAACCTGGACTTGATTTTTGGATATTCTTCTTAGAATCCATGTGACCTTGGATGAATCAAGTCAACTTTCTTGATCTATGTTTAATCATCTGTACAGAGGGACTTTGACTCAATGGCCTCTAGGGTCCCTTCCAATTCTATATCCATGATCTTATAGTAGATAGAGGTGAGGATAGGATGGATAAATGGTCTGAGAATGAGATGAGATTAAATTAAAGAGGGAGACAACTGCCAGTTATCAGGGCTGTTACTATTTGGTCTTTGGTAGAAATGAGGGGAGTAGGATAGGGCCAAAAAGGAAGAAAATATGTAGAGTAGCAAAACCTTTGAGTCTTCTTTTCATATTTTCATATGTAAAAACTTAATCAACACCCAAAGTTCCTAACTGACACACTAAAATCAGTATTTTGAACAAATTTCCACCCTCAGGCAGACAAACTATTGTGTACATCAATTTAGGCTTTTTCCATAGAACATCTCAACCATTCAAAGTGTTAGAAAGTGATAGAGCCTGGATTTCTAATTCAATTTTTATGCAAAACAGAATAGATTTGTCTGATTTAAACTACTTTTGCAGACGTGTGTAAAAATGCATGCAATTGGCCTGAGATTATACTTAAATCATATCTCTCACTAGAATGAAAGGAGGAGGTGTGAAAGGAAGCAATGTATAAGGAATAGAGCTCTGGACTTGGAATCAGGAAGAGTTAGGTTCAAATCCCTTCTCAGACAATTACTAGCTGTGTGACCTTGGGTATTTCTATGACCTCAGTTTCATCATCTGTCACAGGAGAGAGCTAAATACAGTTTTCAATCTATAGTCCTATTCTGTTTTCCTTGAATTATTTCAGTTATGCCTGACTCTTCATGACTCCATTTGGAGTTTTCTTGGCAGAGATTATAGTCTGCCATTTATTTCTTTAGCTCATTTCACAAAAGAGGAAACTGAGGCAAACAGCATTAAGCAACTTTCACAATGTCAAACATCTCATGTCTAAGACCAGATTAGAATTCACAAAGACGAGTCATTCTGATTTCAAGCACAGTCCTCTTTCCACTGCAACACTGAGCTGCCTCAATATTATATTATGGGAAGCTAAAAACTTAGTAACAACTTGAGGACATGAAGACAACCATTATAAAAGGCAATTATCTTAGATATATTTCCCTCCTAAATCAGCTGGGTTTGGTTTTCTGGGTTATCTGAATTTCCTGGGTGGTCTTCAAGAATTGCCTCAGGTAGAAAGCAGCAGAACAGCCTATTTTGGACATTGCAAAGGCATGCACAATGCTATGTCTTGCACGTTCAGTTTGTGTGCCGTCTGCTTCTTTACATGGAATTAGACATTCTTGAAACCATTTTGGAACTTTATAGTATGTGGACTGGAAGAAGTCAGAAGGATAATTTTCTCTTAATATAGTTGATTACATGGAAAATGTGTAAGAAACTGTATGCTCAAATATGAAATGAGCATAGATAATGTACGTATAGTTTGAAAGTTCAGTTTAGAATGGGCACAATGTATTTTGATGTATGTGATTTTTTAAACACTTTTATTGATATCCTTTGTTTCATCATTGACTTCTTTTATTATTACAATACCCCTTCCCTCCCCCAATCAGGCATGTCTTATGACAGATTATAAAAAATGAAACAGGAAAAAAATAGTGAAATTAATCAACAAATCAATTAAGATGGACAGAATATGAACCGTTCCATAACCATAGTCCACCAGCGCTCTAAAGAAATGAGGGGAATTGTTTTAACTACCTGGTTTTAATTGGATTTTGGACGGAAGGAAGAAGGAAAGAAGGAAGGAAGGAAGGAAGGAAGGAAGGAAGGAAGGAAGGAAGGAAGGAAGGAAGGAAGGAAGGAAGGAAAGAAGGAAGAATAAAAAGGAGAGAAGGAATAAAGGAAGGAAGGGAGGGAGGGAGGAAGGAAGGAAAGAAGGAAGGGAGGAGTGATGGAAGGAAGGATGGGATGAAGGAAGAAAATAACAAGGAAGAAAAGAAGAAAGGAAGGGAAGTTAAAGGAAAGAAGAAAGGAAGAAAAGAAAAAGGGGGAAAGAAGGAAGGAAGGAAGGAAGAAAGGAAGAAAGGAAGAAAGGAAGGAAGGAAGGAAGGAAGGAAGGAAGGAAGGAAGGAAGGAAGGAAGGAAGGAAGGAAGGAAGAAACGACTTATTCAAGACTTGATAAGTGTCGAACATACTAACCAAATTAGAAATACTATGTCATTTTATCCTCACAACAACCTTATGAGGTGGGTATTACAGTTATTCTTATTTTAGAGGTAAGGAAGCTGAGACAAGAAAGGTCAAGTGACTTGCCCAAATGACGAATCTGAGGCCAGATTCAAATTCTGGTCTTCATGTCTCCTGACCCAGCACTCTATCCACTGTACCACAGAGCTGCTCGAAGGTTCTCATTTCTACTGCAATGGCCAGCAGGACTTATTACTTTAAAATTAACTTTGGTTGTTCCCATTTTTAAAAAGTACAGATCACCATGAAATAATGGGCCAGTGAACTCTCAGTGGATCTTCTGTTACATCACATTTCAGGAGTGATTGAGCCAAATGACATAGCTAATTTACTTAGTTTATAGCCTTAGTGCCCACAAATCAGTCAGTGCATGGGGATTGACATCATGAAGGACTGTGAGAGTCTCATAGATGGAGTTAAGAGTCCCCAGATTCATGCTTCCTGCAGTAGCCGCTGACAGAGTCCAGAAAAGGACACACTGAGGTATTGATATACATAACACATACACTGATAACATATGTCAGCACTGTAGGAGGCTACCCTCAGGAAGTTGGTCTAGTAAATCAGTGGAAGTTTTCTCCATATGAAGCAAACTGAATGACCCAGAGGTGAGCTTGCCAAACCACACACACTCCTTGCCTTGCAGGGGGTTTTGAAATTCAAAGCTTTTACTGAAAAAAAAAAAGGCCAGGAAATTCAAGCTTCCATGTTGACCTTTAACTCGAGTTTTTTGGGGGGGTTGAAAAAGCTAATTTGAGGTCACACTTCTTTCTTTTCCATGCCCCTTGTACACTTCCTGTTGAAGAGTCAAAATACCAAATGATTTTGGTGGAGTGGAATGTATTTCGAAGACTTTTGTAAAGCAACTTTCTAGGGTAATTTTTGAAAGGAAAACAAACTTTACGACTTTTGAAGCAGTATAAGAGTCAATAATTTTGATAACTTGGAAAACTTAGGAGACATGGTATTTATTTGAAACTGATCCCCAAACCTTTCTTTTGAAATGTGGCTTAAAAATACTAACTTGTCTCAGTCTGTAGTTAGTACTGTGACAAGTTTACTTCAATGTGCTGTCTAGCATCTCTGTGTACAGAATACCAGGATTTGAAAATACACTATCTGTGTCAGATTAATTGTGAGTTACTAAAACTTATTAGTAATTCATTACAGTCTATTACCTGTGGAGAAAAATCCTGTCAACGTTTGATGCTTAGAAGGTGTGAGATTGAGGGAATTCCTCATTCTGTTATTCTTTACCAATATGCTACCATCTTGAAGTAGTCCAGTTTAAATATTTTAATCTCAGATAGTGAAATTAATATGCTATGGCTGTCTTGTGGATAGATAGACTCCCTGGTATTTATTTCTGACATATATAAGAAAGTTCCAGGCAGGCACAGTGATTTATTGTTTATATTTGAAGCAGTGCTGTAATCATTCACTCCTTTTCAAGTCTTGTTTGGCAACTTTATCTCGTTTGCCACTTGCATTTTTTTTAAAGTGAAAATATATTCTGTAGCTTTTGATGTGTTGATTGGTAAGAAGGTAAAGACAGCTGCACATGAGTCTCCAGGGATGAGGCTCAATGGCTAAATGAAGACCTCGAGTGCTTTCTTGTTAGCCAAGATAGATCTGCATCCATATGAACCCCATCGAGTCAATAGCAAAGGCTCTTGGCTGCATGTGATCAGAAGCCACAAATCAGTTTTCCCTGGGACTTAGTTATCAGCAGATTGTGCCGTAGGCAATGCCTGGACACTGCTTGTCTGACTGTAATTTTTTCCCCCAGTGAAATTTTTTAAAGTAACCAGCTGAGACAGTAACAGGAATCTCTGGGCAACAAGGCTGTCACTGGCCTGTCAGATATCAATTGGCTATCAAATAAATTGTCTGCTCCTTTAATGTACTTGGCTTCTATTAAGAAGGTTGAATACTAGGAGATTTCCCAATTGCTTTTTTTTTTCTTCCTGTCTTGTCATAGTGTCATGATAAATAGATTTATTTAGGGGTGATAAGTAGATGTGTTTGTTTGTGTATTTATATGTGTACACTTATGCAGGTTATCCCAAAAGTCTTAGCGCAGCTTTAACACTTTGGGGTCATCCTATACATTTGATGAGGCAATCTTTAGATTCTATTCATATGCATATGTGTGTTTGTGCATACAAACTTGTGCATAAGGCATGTAATATGTACTATATCACATATAATTTTTAATATGCAATCTATTGAACATGACAACATATACATACTGTATATCCATATGTGTTAGTGAACATATATGCATATATATAATCTAGAAGCTTCCCAGTGAAACATATACTTATATATGCAAATACACTGCAAATGAGCAAAATTTTACATATTTATGTTAGTTTACTTGTATGTGTATGTATATATATATATATTCACATAGAAGTGTATATATGTATATGAATGACACAAGGAGGTGTCACAGTGGACTCCACCACTGAGCCTCACATGAAAAAGATCCAAGTTCAAATATAACCTCAGATACTTACTTGCTCCATCACCACAGGCAAGTCACTAAACTTCTATTTCCCTAAGTTTCCTTAACTCTAAAATGGGGCTAATATTAGCACCTACTATGAGGTTAATAATTCCTACTAAAGTTGTTATACAAATCAAATGAAATAATATTTATAATGTGTTTAGATAGTTCCTGGCACATTGTAGGTACTACATAAATTATATGGTTATATAGATAGATATATCTATAAATAGACACATACATATGTATATATATACATACACTCTCACCTATGTATACATATCCATATATTTATATCATATACACAAATATATACACATGCATAGGCAACAAATTGCCTAATCTGTAAAATTAGTGCAAATTTTGCTTCATCTCTGAACTTGGCAGAATTCTTTAATGTTTCTTTCTAGTACTTTATTAAAGTTATCCACTACAATTTGACAAATTCATAAGCCAATATTATGTTCTATGCAAAATGTGACAAAGCTTCAGGAGCATTATCCCTGGCTTTTCCAGTAGATTATTTTTACTTGCCTTTTCTAAACTTCTTTTAGCTTCATAGGCAATGTTTTGATTTGCTATTTTCTTTAATTTAATTAGATGGATAAAAGTACTAACTTCAAGTACAAAGGTTGTCAGTGAAGCAAGATAGCACCAATACACAAAATTAAAGACGTCTTCATCTGCTGGGAGAAAATGAGAACAGATGTACACCTTTGTACAAAAGATGAAGTTTACAAAAATGTTTGATAAGTTAAAACATAAACATAGAAATGAACACAACTCTGAATATTTTTCTTTTGCCATATTTTTGACTGATTCTGAATACAAAGGCTGATGTGGCTTCTTACTCCAAGGCTTCACAAGATTTGTACTTTATCAATATTGATGAGCTCCCTCCAGTGATGGAGAATGCAATGTCTCAGGAAATTGTTTCATGATTTCCCAAGACCCTTCTCCGCAAAACTTCATGTGACAGAGTTAAATAATGTCCTTGACCTTCCTCACTTGCACATTTTAGGATCCTTTTCTCCCAAAACTCAGTTCAAGGGCCATTTTGAAGCTCAGTCTGAGGTCTTTCTTGATCTACATTGATGCTGGTACCTCTTCTTTCAAATCACCTGGTATTGATTTTATATATGTTTATGCATGTAGATTTTGTCTTCCTCAATAGAATATAAGCTCCATGAAGTTAGGGAATATACCATTTTTTGGACTTAATATCCCCAGTGACAGGTACAGTGCTTGGCACACAGTAGTCACTTGATAGTTGTCTATTGTCTGATTGATAGTTCCAGCTCTTTGGTAACCTTGATATATGACTAAACAAATTATTTCTCTTTTCTGATCCTTAGGTTACTTGTGTGTAAATAATATTAGTACTATATATCTTACATTTTATTGATCTTCAATGGCTTTAAATGTAAGTCTTTGAATTTTGTCAAAGAAAACACTACATCATTGTACCCGTGTGGCATTGCTGTTCACAGAGTATTATGTGGAAAAAAAAATAAGATCCCAAAAGGTGTTATTTAAAATTTTCAAAATCAACTTCTAAAAATTCTGCTAAAGGAATATGCAATTAGAAGTTAAGACTAATATTTAACTCCAAGATTTACTGTTTTTCTAAGCTTTGGGAATCTGTGTCCTCTAGATGAAATTGCCAGTTGCTTTGAGATTCCCTGCCCCACTTTCATGGATGTACAAGAGATCATTTTTATTTTAAAAACAAATGTCTTCTTTTCTATGTAGTCTGATGATTATTTGGGATCTGAAGATGACAACATATTTGTGAGTTCCACTCACAAAGTTTTCTGAGCAGGCAGCTGAACCCCATCAGAAAAAATGGCTTTAGCATGTCAAAGGCATTCTGGGAGGCTTTAGGGAAGGTATGCAATGTGCTTTTTAAAATCTAGCCCCCTGCAGTGCCAGAGATTAGCAAAAGAATTACTATGAGCTAGTTCATCTTTTAAAACCATTTTAAATGTTGGAAAAGATGTCCGTAAGAAATCAATTAATGTTCTGGACAATGACCTAAGCATTCACTTGTCTCCCACCTACATCTTTCTCTCACAAGAACTGCAAATAATTAATTAGCCTTCTTTGAAGAGGCTCATTCACAAAAGTTCACACTTTATTTAGGGAGAGATTCCAAAAAAAAGAAGAAAAAATTTTTTTCCATATCATAACCCAAAGAAGGTACTCAAATTTTAATGAGCCAGTTTTCTCACTTGTCACCCCTAAATTTCAGATTTTACAAATAATTTTACATAGGTTAGCTAGGTTGACTTTTGGCATTCTATTATTTTGACTGAACCCCTATGAATTTGTCAAAGACAGTGCCATACAGGAGAAAGAACACTGTCTCTGAAGTCAGAGGACCTGGGTTCAAATGCTTTTTGGGTACTCTCTGTGTGACCATGAGCAGGTGTTTTTCTGAGTTTCAACTTCTCCATCTGTAAACTGAGGAACTTAGACTACATGCCCTTGAATGTATCTACTAGCAGTAAGTTTATGATACTTGGATGGAAGTTCAAATCCTGCCTGTGATTCCCATTGCCCATCTTATTTAACCTCCATGGGCTTCAACTCATTCCTCTGTAAAATAAGGAAGGTTAACTATCCAGATAGCTCTAGATCTAAGATTGGAATGTTGCAATAAGGACTCTTTCATTTAAACATGTAATACTCGAAGAGATTTATTATAGCTGACTGTTCCTCTCAGTTTCTTGCTGTGGCAAAAGGTTTAAATATCCATTTTAGAAATATGTAAAGCTAGTACATATTATATGTTAATGCTTATGACTGAAGGCAGTGTTTCTGGCTAAGTCATCCACTAATCTGAAATATCACATTTCATCTCAAATTGACCATAAAAATTACTCAGGTCCGGAGAACAGTGTAATTAACAGATGAAATTCTGATATTTTGACACAGTTGATGCAAAACATCAGAGGCCACAAATAGCCACAGCTGTGTGATTCCCTTATTCTCCTTGGCAGACTTAAGTATAGGGGAAAGGTAGAAAAAGTATGCATTCCCTGTGGGCAAATGGGATGTACCTACTGTGGGAGTTTCTTGTCCGTCTATTAGAGGTGTGAAGCCTGCAACATGGAGACCACATATGGCCTTCTAGGTCCTTGGGGGAGGCCTTTTGACCAAATTCACGTTTTACAGAAAAAATCCTGTTATTAATGGGATTTGTTCTGTCAGTTTGGATTTGGTCAAAGGCTGTACTTGAGGACCTAGAGGGCCACATGTGACCTGGAGGTTGCAGGTTCCCCACCCCTGGTTCGTTCCTTTGACGGGTGTGATCTTTACCCTAGGTAAAAGTTAAGTAGTCTCTCTGACACAAGAATTATTGGAATCTGAAGCAATTAAACATGGGAAAACAGAGAACAGTAAGCATAGTCAATAGAATACTGGACTTGGAGTCAGGAAAATTCTAGGTTTGAGTCCTCTTCCATTTGCCAGTTTTTTTATTATGGGCAAATGTCTGAACACTAATTTTGTCATCTGCATAATGGGAGTATTACTTGTCACAAAGTTCTTCTGTTGAGGATCAAATAATCATTTTAAGAACTCTTTAAAGAGTTATTTTTCAGATGCCATTAGTCTCTACAGAGACTGGTCACATCACAGTCGAAAATCAAGGGCTCTTTGCTGAAGGAAAAGCATTGTGTCTTTGTTGACAGAAGTGAGAACATAATTGTGGACTAAGGGAAAGTAAAATTTGGACAATAGAGTGTGATTCAATATTGTCTTCTGCTTTTTAATCCATGACATTTATAAAATCCTATTTATAGGAATTTGTGAGACAGTGGAGAGATGGTTGGCCTCAGACTCAGCCGGAATAAAAGTCCTTCCTGTCTCATTGGCCCCACTGCCGGTATTTTCCTTCTAGTTACACTGTATATCTAAGACATACAGTTATTTTCAGTTATTACAATTTTCTCCTACATTAAAAATTGAGTTCTTTTGCGTCAGGGACCATGTTTTTCTTTTTCTTTCTTTCTTTCTTTCTTTCTTTCTTTCTTTCTTTCTTTCTTTCTTTCTTTCTTTCTTTCTTTCTTTCTTTCATCCTTCCTTCCTTCCTTCCCTCCTTTCTTCTTCCCTCCCTTCCTTCCTCCCTCCCTCCTTTCTTCTTCCCTTCCTTCCTTCCTCCCTCCCTCCCTCCCTTCCTTCCTTCCTCCCTCCCTCCTTCTCTCCCTCCTTCCCTC
>CM053601.1:38682457-38740665 GCA_028646575.1 Pseudocheirus occidentalis | reverse complement strand
GAGCTATTATGGGTGTGTTGCAAGTCCCCCCAGCTTTGGCTTGCTGAAAGTGCACCCCAGGACCACCACCCAAGACCACGATCTGGATCCAGGCCGCTCAACACAAAGCACTTGGCCGTGATCAATCGATTCAGCCCCGCTGCAGAGTCTGCAGGCCAAGGGCTCTGAAGCAGCCTGGTGAGGGCTGCCCGGCCTGGCGGTTCCAGCAGTTCCCTTCCCCCACTGCTTCCTTGCCCCAGGGACAGATTGGCCAAACTGCTATACCACCCCCAAATTAATTTTTAAAGTTTCACTTTCACTAAATGTCTCTGTCGATTTTAAGCTCCCCTTAGGCAGGTGCTTTAGATTTTATTTGAAGTAGAGGCTTGGGAGGCTCTGCTCCTTGTGGCTGCCCTTGGGCCTTGCCTGGCCACAGCTGCACTTTTGGGCTGGCCAGGTCTCTGCTCCTCTGTGGTGTGAGCTGCACCTCTCCCATCCCCGTTCCTCATGCCTTGGCAGATGTGGAGGTGCTGGAGGCTGTAGAACCTGTGCAGACTGGCTCCGGTGCCTGTTTGGCTCAGCTCAGTGTGGCTCCTTCCCACCATCCCAGGCCTGGCCCTGGTCTCGACTTCAGGCTGTTTCAGTCTCCCCTCCTGGCTGCAGTGATGAGCCCTTGCTGCCGAGCTGCCTTCAGTGAGAGATGGGTTCTCTGTATTTTGGTGAGTCTGAGACTCCTAGACTTTATCTGGGCTCATAATTTAACGGGTGTTTAGGGTGGCGGTGTGGGAGCTGCGGGACCTTGCTGCTTCTACACTGCCATCTTGGTTCCCTATCTCCTGTCATCCGGATCAATATCAATATCACACCCTGAACAGATCACTCTAGAGGACAAAGTGAGACTGGTGACTGCACAGCTCTCCCTCATTCAAATCAAATCCATTTGCAAGTCATGTAATAATCTTGCTGATGCTATCATCCTCTTTGAGAACAAAGGACAGACTATACAATAACAGTAACAATAGATATAACTTATACAGTGCTTTACCCAAGTACTTTCTGAAGGACAGAAAAATATGAATTCACTTCTAGCCACATATACTTACTAGTTATGTGACCCTAGAAAAATAATTTTAAACCTCAGTCTGCCTCAATTTCCTCACCTATAAAATTGAGTTCATTATAGCACCTAACTTAGAGAGTTGTTTTGAGGACTAAATGAGCTATTTGCAGAGTACTGTGCAATATACAATTTAAGTGCTAGTTATTATAGTCAGACACTTGTGCAGTGATAGTCGGATTATCCTATAAAACCTTGCTTTAACTTTTGAGTACATGAGCAGTCAGCCTATAGGAGATATTGGACCAGAAGCACCTTAGCACAAGGGTGGGAAATCTGGGGTGTTCTAGGTCCTTGGGTGTGACCTTTTGATTCAATCCAAGTTTCCCAGAACAAATCCTTTTTTTAAGGGGATTTGTTTTGTGAAGTTTGGATTCAATGAAAGGACCACACTTGGGGACCTATAAAGTCCAAGAGAGGGTCTTGAGATGACAAATTCTTAACCCCTGAAACACATGGGGGGAAGCTGAAGCTGCACATTTCCCTTCTCCTCATTAGACATGTACCAATCTACTTAACTTTTTCCATTATATGGAAGTTGTTTACTTCAGTCTGTGAAAATGGTATGCAGTTGGAAACTTGGGCCTGCTATACCCAACTGCTCACTGCCCTGGTGTACAAATGAAATCCTTTTACCCTCCTGAGTTTGCCCTATTGACCAGGATGAGGCCCAAATTGAAACTTCCTTTTACATTAATGTTTTAATTTTATCCTCACAGCGACTCTGGGATAGAGGTGCTGTTACTACAGCATTCTCATTTTACAGATGAGGAAACAGAGGCAGGTAAGTTAATTGATTTACCCAGGGTAACAGATACTAAATAACTGAGTCAAGATTTGACTTCAGTTCTTTCTGACTCCAGGTCCAGTGTCCTATCCACTTCTGCCCCTGTTCTGGCACACTCACACACAAAACAAATTACCTTTTATTTATTTTGAATCTACTTATATGTATGTATGTATAATATATATATGTATATGTATACATATATATATAATTTTTCTTACTTGTTATAAACAAAACAAAATAAATCAAAAGGAATATAAAGTCCTTGACAACAGAATTGTTTCATTTCATTTTTTCTTTTCTCTCTAGACCCTAGCACCAAGCCTGTTACATAATATATAAATAGTTCAAAAATGTTTCTTGAATGACTAGATGAGATTTCATGCAGCATGCTGGGAGAATTTGAGGGAAATAATTATCTCAATAGCATCTTTGTATTTTTTATTAACATTCTTAAACTCAAGAGATACATGAAACAAAGAGAACAAAGTGATTGTTAGAAGGTAGATTTACTCTGTTGCTTTTGCCCCAATCATCTCATACTAGAGCAAATGTTAATATTTCAAATTTCCATATGTCAAATATGACTTAGCTTATGTTAAAATAATGCTCCTATTAATATACCAATCCATAACAATGTTGGCTAAATGCCTGAGGGGTTATTTTAAGGAACACTGTAAATAGCTTATTTAGTCTCTCCAGAAGCCAGAAACTTCTACAAAGATCCATAGAACTTTGGGGAATTTGCCTTGCTCTCTTTGTAAGAGTCCTAGAGGACCTGGGAAGAATTCTAAATAAACAAAGTCTTTCACTCAACTCAGACACAAAAAGCCCCTCTCCTACCTTTAAGTGGGCTCTAGCAGCCAGCCAGCAGGCCACACTCATCAATACACAGGAGGCCCCAGATCCTACTGTGATTCCCAAACACCAATCAACTGGCCCATTAACTTCCAGAGGTCTGTTGGCTTTGTTTACAGTAAATACTCGGACCAAGCTAACCCAGAGCAGCTCAGCACATCCTGAAAACTTTTTTTTTCCTTTAGATGTTGCAGATCTGCTCATTGTAGACTCTCATTGTTAGTTATATACAGAGACAGAGAGATACAGATATACACACACACATACACGCACACCCTTCATGGTTTTG
The DNA here is from genome assembly GCA_028646575.1 of Pseudocheirus occidentalis. NCBI lineage: Eukaryota > Metazoa > Chordata > Mammalia > Diprotodontia > Pseudocheiridae > Pseudocheirus > Pseudocheirus occidentalis. Next base: position 38,737,635 of record CM053601.1, on the reverse strand, counting down.
TGTGTGTGTGTGTGTGTGTGTGTGTGTATATGTAGAGAGAGAGAGAGAGAGAAAGAAAGAGAGAGAGAGAGAGAGAGAAAGCACTTCCTTCAGAGAAGAAAAATGAGTAATACATTTTCTGGTTTTTCCCCAAAGGGCTATTTTCCTGATTTTTATTTTCCAGTTATAGGTAAGCACTATGATAAAATACGAGAATACAAGATACATTAATGTACATGTATACATATATGGATATTTATATACATATGTGTATTTATACACACACCTATATACAGACATACACATAACCTAGACTCTGTAACCACCCATGGTCCTGCAGGCAGAATTAGTCATGGGACCTCTCTTCCAATCTGAGGAAGAGACAATGCAATTTATTATTCATCTAGAGCTGTATCTGCAATACAGATGTTTTTGTTCCATCCTAGTGCATGCAGCTGGTCTCATTCTTTATAGGCATTGGGGGGAGATTGACTTCAGAGGGCTGTGTGCCAACTTCTCGATGTTTCGCTTTAACACTGGGAGTGTCTAAAATATGAGGTTAGTAACATGGTCAGCAGGATTCGGGGCTGTCCCATGGGCAGCATCCCCAAAGCCGGGTTCACAGAGAGCTGAGTTTCTCATCTGGTTGCAAGTTAAAGGGCTTAGTTACAGCACTATCCCTAGAGAAGGAGAGAATAGGAGGATAATATTTCCCGGTGAGGGATATAGTCAGTAAAGTAGCTCACATTGGCAAGAAGGCTATCTGATTGCAAATTAAAGAGGAGAACAGATTTCTTTTAAGATACCCAAGAAGAGGTTATCTTGCTGAGAGCCATTTTCATAAAGCTTTAGTTCTGTTATTCTCTTGAATCAAATCTTGTACCTTCTGTGAAAAGGTACACAGCCTGTAACATGTATATTACATGCCACTTATAAACATCTTTTTTTTTAAGGTTTGGAAAAGTCATATTTTCTCTTCAGAAAAAATCAAGGGCGCTTAGGAGATCCAAATTAACTCCTAAGATATGTTTGTGGCACTTATAAAGAAACCCTGTCATCATAGGAAAAGTATGTCTGACTTAAAAAAAAAAGTCTGTTATTATAGTCTCACCAAACAACAAATTACATGTCAGTGATAACTAACTGCTGTATTTAAATGTCAGAAAATAACCAGGCATGAGTATTCCAATATCAATTTGAAACTTGAACATTGTGGTATATATTTATCACTGAAACTCATGAGAGCAGAACCATTTTCCCAAGAACTGTTTATGACACAGTCAAATGCCTAAAATCTAAACACACATTTAATAAATCAGCAGGTATATGTGACATAATCTTTCTCCATTGAGCTTACTCTCCTCTTCCCTCCCAGTTGTAATTAAGATTGCCCACAGGGTTAAGAACCTGATGAATTCCAAGTAGTTGATATGAAAAAGAGAAAATGAGAATACCTGCTTAGCTCACCACTCAGAGATATCTACCTTTCCTGAGCTAAGACATTTGTGCTTTGCACACTTACATAAACCCAAACTTCCATTTCTTGGCAGAGAGTCACAGATCAATATGTTAGATAAAGGTAAGGTTTAATGTAAATGATTATCCTATAAGATGATAGAGATTGTAATTTCAATTTGTAACAAAAACTAGAGTACAGTAATCTTCCTCCATAGAATAAATTCATCAGTTATTCTGGTTGATTCATATGTATTCTAGTTTAATTAGCCATGAAAAAGTCCCTTTTTTTGTGCATTTCTTTTCTTTTTCCAATTTCTTTATGCAATTGACTGGCAGAGAGTATAAGCTGTAGCTGTCAGGTTAAGCAAATTTAAAGGAAGATTAAATAGAAACACTACTTCTCACAAGTGTAGTTTCATAAAGAACAACCAGAGGTTTCAAAGATTCTATATATGAATTAGCAACGAAAATTTCATTTCTGAAAATCTTTTTTTTTAAGCTTGACCTTATATGGATGTGCAAACTATGAGTCAACTGATAAAGTCAAGAAAGCAGCCTCCAGAAAGGCAGACAGACTGTGATATAGTATGAGCCTTTAATCTTACTATTGCCTAACTTTTAGCAAATGACAACAAAAAATGAGCACATATTTGCCGAATAACTCAGAAACGAATGAAAGCCTGAGAAATGATAGGCATCAGATACGATTACTACAAAAACAGGTTCACGAATATAGTCAGAAAGTCACCCAGAATGCCCATGTTTATTTTCACTAGCTACTACAAAAGACAAGAGCTAAGAACAATAGCAAGGTCCAGCTGTGGTTTCTCTTAACGAAAAGTCCTAGTTCCACTTGAAGGGGACCTCGACTTGACATGAACTGGCTGAGACAAATGTTCAGTCTACACTTTAAATGGCAGCTGGTTATTAAATGACTCCCAATAGGGTGAACACTTGCTATTGACAATAAGGTAATATAAGGACCATGCTGTGAAATCAGGATGGGAATGTGAATGAAAAATCTTTAATCTGAAATTACAGCTGTCAGAGTTATATTATAAAACATGAAAGTTGCATCTGCAGTTAGAATTAATGTGTCCCCAAAGCCAAGTTTCCCATAAACTGCATCTTGCAGATACATATTTTATAAATAGACTTGCTATCTTCTATAAATCAAAGAGAACTGTGGTCTATATTAAGGAATTAAAAGGGGTCATCTCTTCTGGTGGTGGAATGTGTTGAGCAGTATTTGGGGTAAAAATGAACATTGATTTACAAAGTTGAGAAAATAGAGCTAAGATATTAGCCTTCAACAGCAAAATTCACTAATGTCTAGAGTCACAAACAAATTATTCCAACTTTTTTTCTTTTACAAAGTATTAAAGTATTAAATAGTCATTATAATTATACTTAGAAAGAAAATCATTTATAGTATGAATTATTATTCCTAAATGACTCTTTTACCAATAAAATGCTAAATTTTGTTGGTGGGTAGTTTATTTCAAAAGCTGGTTGATTATAAATTCCCTGGGAGCAATTATACACCCTTTATAGGGCTCATAAGTCTAACTAAACTAATTCACATCTGATTCATACATCAAAATATATTATTTACTTTCTTTCCTTCCTTAGTAATGGTGCATGTATAAACTGGCTTGTTATTTTTATGAATGCAATAGTTAACTAAATTCATCCTTGTTGTATTTAGTTATATCATGGATCAAATTATATCTCTCTTGTACAGTGACCTTGAGTCAAACTATGCTTATGTTGACTCAGAAAGGCTACAATGTGATATCGTTATTCATTTTCCCTAACACCATTCCCATAATACTGTTTTACTGTTTCTTTGGGAACAATATATGCATTTTAAATCAATAGTTTTGTGTCACGGTTTATTCTTTAAATATGCATATATATGAGATACACATAAACACATATACCCATACACTTGTGTGCCCATATGAGTAAGGATGGCGTCATACTTACTGTATTTTATTTTGTTAGTAATGATTCTATAGTTTTTAATTTCCTTCAGGAAGATTCAGAAATATTCCCACTGCTAAGGAATAATGAACTAAAAGATGCACTGGTAATGAATAAGATTTCTAAGAGAAAAAAAATCTGCTTGAGAAATACTTAACTCTCTTGGGTAAAATAAACCATGCCAGGAAAGAATGTTGATTCCATCTATTTTACTACTAGTATTTAACAGGAAAAGAAAACTGATAAAAACAAAAGAAAAGAAAAAAAAAACATTGTGCGTTGATAATGCTTTGGTACTTACCTTATATGACACTACTTCAATGTATCTATTATAGGCCTTTCCTAGTAGCCAGGAGGAAGCTCACCTGAAGATGGTTGGTCAGGTCGACCTGTGGGGTCAGGAGACTTAGGCTGCCTAATTGAGTGGCTGGTTTTCTCTTCACTACTGGGGTTTACAACTGGATGTGCTCTTCAATCACCAGCTGCTATTGGATTTTCAAGTGGCATCAGTGGCTAAAAGAGCCTTTTTCTGTCTGCATTTCAGCAATCAGGTTGTGACCTTGTCTCTACTATATGGACCTAGGCCTCAGTTTTCCATGCCTTTGTGACCTCCAGACTGGATTATTGCTGGAAGATTTTCCTACGGCCACTCCAGCAGACCACCCAGAAGCTTCAGCTGGTGTGAAATACACAACTACTTAAGAAGGCAGACGGATGAGAAAGAAGGCCACACAATCCCAGTCCAAAATCTAGCATGCAAAGACCTTGAAATAGATCTATTAGTTCAAGATTTCCTGAGCCAGATAGATTTTTGAAACACAGATCAAAGTCTGGGCTAATAAGATCACAATGGCATTAATATCTTGTCAATGAAACAAGACTTGCTATGACTTTAAGCAATTGCATCATTATTTTTTTTGAGTATGCTAAATTAGAACTTTGTATTTGTCCTATTTAATTAAATCTACAAAACACTGTAATAGTTTCTGTTTAGTTATAAAACACCAAAATGAATGAAGAATTTTGAGTCAGAATTCTCAGGTTCAAATCCCAGCTCTGGTAACTGGGTGACCTTTGAAAGTCACATCACCTGCTTTGATAGCAAACCTTCATTTGTGAAATAAGGAAGGGGAGAAAGACTGCATCTAAAGGACCTTCTAGCTCTGAAAACATCACCATCATCATCATCATCAGTATCATCATCATCACCATCACCATCATAACAAGCATTTATATAGCTTCTTAAGGTTTTTGAAGCCCATTTGATCCTCACAATAACCCTGGGAGGAAGATGATCTTAATTATCTTTCTTTTAGGTATAAGAAAATGGAAGTAGAGAAAAGTTAAGTGACTTGCCAAGGGTCACACAGCAAGTATGTGAGGTCGGATTTGAACTTCAGGTCTTCCTGACTCTAGTTCCAGCATTCTATTCATTGTAACATCTACCATTATAAAATCTCGGTATCTACTTCCCTCAGAAAGAGTAGGTATGAGACAAAAAACAAGAAAGAAAAGGAGAGAAACAGAGAAGGAGAAAGAAGACAGTGTAAAGGGGAGGGGAAAGAGAAGGGAAGTGAAAGAGAGACACAAAGAAACAGACATACAGAGAAATGGAAAGAAAGGAATAAAAAGAGATGCCATGAGTCAGTCCAGTCATGGAAAAGAAGAGAAGCAAAAATAAACAGAGAGAGAAGAAAAGAAATAGTCAGACAGAGGTTCCTAATACTAAATTATTTCTCTACCATATCAGAAATATAGAGACAAAATTACCCTAGTGTTGACTTAGAGGCCTAGACACATGGATGACGATGTTACTCCTTTCTCCTGGCAATATATCCTCATAATGCTGTTCTACTGCACCTCAGCTGTATTAACAAGAAATCTTCTGGGCTTCAGAAGTCATTTTCTCTCAATAATGAAAGAACTTTTGAGCTGACATTGAAATCAGATGCGGGATGCAGGAAGAGAGGAGATGCTCACATCTTCTGGATGAAGAAATAAGGAGTTGGTGTCTGTTGTCCTGGGGCCTGGAGAAGAGTAAATGAACAAGGAGAGGAGACACTGGGAGAAGGGAGCCAGGTGGATGAGTCTAAAGATGCCAGGGCTACAAGTCAGGCATAGCAAGCTGACCTACTTATTTACCTCCATCCCAAAAGATGTTTAGGTCCCTTCAGTCATTTCCTATAATGTAATTCAGGTAGCTAAGGCTCTTGATACAAAGCTTCTCAGGGTCTTCTTCAAACACCAAATCAAGTCAGGTGAGGCAAACAGTTTACTGTTTCTCCTTGCTAATTGCTTATGGCAGGAAATAATGTGAGGAATGTTTAAAGAAGAGAGACAGATAAAGAGAGAAATACACAGGCAGTATGTGTGTGTGTGTGTGTGTGTGTGTGCAGGTATCTAAGATAGAAACAAAGACAGACAGACATTTAGAGAGACTGGCAGAGAAACAGAGCAAGAGAGACAGAGACAGAAAAAGACAAAGAGACAGACAAAGAGAAAGAGATGGATAGACAGAATCAGACAGAGACAGAGAGAGATAGACATAGAGACATAGAGAATGGAACTAGCTCTCACTGCCAGTGTAATTGAATTTGACCAATGAACAGGTAGAGAGATCCTGAACAGTCACATTTTGGAGGAAAACAGTCTCTCTTACGTCCTTTCCCTTATCAGCCCTTCATTTGCAGTCACTTCTATAGTGGATTGAAATCTACTGCACCCAATTCACAGGTGTGAATTGGGGACCCACAGAATTCATGAGAATTCTAATATACTCAGTATCCTTGCAAAACAATGCTTATTCTTTTTTGCTTATTTTTTAGTTTTTTTTATATTCCTAGTCTTCACTTTTCAGTACAATGCCACGAGTAACAGGGAACTAATGGAAATTTGTGTATATTGACTGACTTTTTTCCCCTCCTTTTCTAGTGATATTGGAAACTCTTCTATGAATTTCTGGTTTCATTTGCTGAGATTCTATACTTTCTTGAATAGATTTTTCTCCTCTCTATTACTCATCCTTATGTTTTCATAAATGTTGATTAATAAATCCCTTTGATTAAAAGCCACGTTGATATTATACCATTGAAAAAGAACAGATTCTAAAGCTTTAAGGCTGGCAGTTATAGTTTCAGGCTTACTGAATGTGTGCAAATTTATGCTTTTATCAGATAACAATCTCACCAGATTTCTATATAGAATAATAAAAAAAAAACAGGTAGAGAACTGGACCAAAAAGTCATGAGTCTTAGGTTTCCAACTGCAGATCTGCCATTAACTGGCACAGTGATATTGAAGAACACTGTTAATTTCTCTGAACGGGATGGTCTCAAACTACCTTCTTGTTCTAAAATTACATCACTCTTTAAATTATTTAGGTATAGTTGAGATTATAGCTAACATTTCTTTTATTGTAAACATAGAGCCTATTGGTGATTTTATACCTACATTTCAAAGAGAATAGAAAATGGTGAAATTGATCTTAATCAGAAGTCCCAAATGATACCCACCCAAACTCCATACCCATTGCTATAAAATCCAGTGTAGTCACATGGTAAACCACTGGGGTAGTTGTCAAAGACCTGTACTGACATCCCAGCTTACACTTTTATTACCAATGAAAACTCAGGTAAATCATTTCACCAAGCTAGATCATAGTCTTTACTTCTATAAAAGAGAAAGTTGGACTCAATAATATCTGAGGCTTCTTCCAGTTCAAGGTGCCAGGCTCCCAAGTATGTTCTTGAAAGCTATTCCAATAAAATATACAGGTTGGTAGTGGTTCTATGAAGCTGGTCAGTTTTCAAGTATACAATGGCCTGTTATTGATCCTCAGCAGCTATGCAAGTATCATTCTCACCAAATATCAAAAGGCAACTCAAAAGAAGGTTGACCAAAGGTGACTGATTTTTATTTGTTAGGTGTGGTAACTCTTTAAGACCAATTAACTAAACTGTTGTAATGCCAAGCAAAGGCAACTTCCAATGTTCAGATTACCAGCATAGCAAACCCATTTATTCAGCAAACATTCACAGAACAGAGAAAGTCAAAATACTGTATGACTCATTCATTTCACAAGTAAGTTCTTAATTCAGCCCAGGTACTACTTGACCCCTAGACCATACATGCTTTTAGTCAAAGTCTCTTCTCAAATGGAGAGAGCTCTTCTCCAATGGAGATTAGTTTCTAATCATCACAAAAAGGCCAAAGGTTTCCCATCCCTGGACTCAAAGTAATTACAATACCATCCATTAACACTAAGTACTTTCTCAAAAGGGACCAGGAGAGCACAAAAGGCTATCCACCCTTAAGCCATAACAAGGTCAAGATAACATCTCAGCATAGAAAGGCCAAGGAAAGGCCTTACTTTCATCTTCACTTAAGGCAAAGCCTCAGCAATCTGAGTTCCTGGGGAGACAAGGCTCAACAAAGCCATAGGGAGTGTCCTCATCAAGTCACACTCTGCCTGTAGAACAGTCCCAGAACCCCTGAAAGTATCAGCAAGGTCCCCTTCCAGGATTTCTGTGGACATACAATAAGAAAGTCCTTCTTCAGGACTTCTGCACCAACAGCCAAGTTCCAGGACCTCTACAACAGCAGCACCATCTACCATCAGGTGAATCGGGAAAAACAACATCAAAATAGACAAAATACAGGCAACACAGCCATGCCTCCTCAGTTCTCAGAGCTCTAATGGACTCTTAGCAATCTGTATCAGCAATGCAGCGTTCACAAAGCCTACAGTAATTATAAGTATGCTGATATGGTTATTAATCACAAAATGTAACAGGCTCTCTACATGAGAAGTATAGTCAGAGCATTTATTCAAGTACCAGAATTCTCATGCTATTTCAATTTATTTTCTTCCAAACATGTAACGGTAATGGAATTTGGAGATGCCCCTGAATTGACTTGGCTTTTGGGTTGAGTGTTAAGACCCAGAGCTTGTGAATCCACTTGTGGGATGGACTTGTTGACGTGAAGAGATGGGGCTGACCTGGGAGGAGCCATAAATGGAAAGGAAGGCTCAATCCCAGAGAAGGCCAGAAGAAGAAGGACTTTTGCGAAGAGCAATATCCAGTGGTGTCTGAGTTGCTGAGAGAGATTGCTAAGAGCCCATTGGAGCTGCCCAGGACTTTTGAGGACTGCCACCTGGAGCTGCTGAGAACTGAGGAGGCATGGCTGTGTTGCCTGTATTTTGTCTGTCTATTTTGATGTTGTTTTTCCCGATTCACCTGATGGTAGATGGTGCTGCTGTTGTAGAGGTCCTGGAACTTGGCTGTTGGTGCAGAAGTCCTGAAGAAGGACTTTCTTATTGTATGCCCACAGAAATCCTGGAAGGGGGCCTTGCTGATACTTTCAGGGATTCTGGGACTGTTCTACAGGGCAGAGTGTGACTTGATGACACTGGCTATGGCTTTGTTGAGCCTTGTCTCCCCAGGAACTGAGATTGCTGAGGCCTTGCCTCAAGTGAAGATGAAAGTAAGGCCTTTCCTTGGCCTTTCTATGCTGAGATGTTATTTTGACCTTGTTATAGCTTAAGGGTGGATGGCCTTTTGTGCTCTCCTGGTCCCTTTTGAGAAAGTACTTAGTGTTAATGGATGGTATTGTAATTTTTTTAAGTCCAGGGGTGGGAAACCTTTGGCCTTTTTGTGATGATTGGAAACTAATCTCCATTGGAGAAGAACTCTCTCCATTTGAGAAGAGACTTTGACTAAAAGCATGTATGGTCTAGGGGTCGAGTAGTACCTAGGCTGAATTAAGAACTTACTTGTGAAATGAATGAGTCATACAGTATTTTGACTTCTCTGTTCTGTGAATGTTTGCTGAATAAATGGGGTTTGCTATGCTGGTAATCCAAATCTTTGAAGTTGCCTTTGCTTGTCATTACACCTCCTACTACTTCTCTGTCTGATAAGATTTCTACATTCAACTGATTGTGTATAGGATTCTCTGTTTGAGCCAATACTGATGAGAATAAGGTTCAAGTGATGCTTGTCGCCTACTCTCCCATCTTCCCTTCCTCTGTAATAGGTATTTTGTGCCTCTTCATGTGAAATAATTTAACAAGAATGGTGAGCTGCCTGCATCAGGACTGGGACAGATGCCAGGAGCAGCTGCCTCCTGTGAGAGGAAGAGGAACCCAGGAATTCAGAATTCAAATAAGGATTGTGCACTATGTAATGGGCATGAAAGATCTTGGGGCTGAATGTAATGAGAATCTGAAGATCTTTCCTAGCCCTAGACCCTTTGATAGGCTTAAGTGTCTCTGAGAATGTTCCCTGATTTGAAAGTGTTCCCTGCCCCCTAATAGGCTGAATGGAGAGTGTGGTAGGAAGCTTGTATTGGGGGAATGGCCACACCTTGTTACTTTGTAATTGGACAGTGGGTCAAGAGGGCTGTGACATCCTCTGACCCAGGAGAAGGCTTTATATACACCCTGATGTGAGACTTTGCTTTGGTGCTCATTTTGAGAAGAGTTGTGTGATTTGGCCAGATGAAACTCGGGGAAGCCATTGAGCCTCCCAGCTATGAAAAACCCAGATGTTGATGCTTCCCTCTCTGGTAACTTGAATAGGTAGTAAATGTGATAGTCAGATGATTGGAAGCCCATCTGTTGATCTATTTCTTGGTCAGCTGGTAACTTGTGTTTGTAATTTGTGCTTGTAACATGTGTTTGCATTCTCTGGAGTTCAGGGTGCTGACTTTTTCCCCTGAACTAGGTAAATGATATGTTTGTTTGATTAAAGAAAGATTGTTAACCCATTTTAGTTGCTTTCCTTTAGAAAAGCAGATCTTACAACCCGTGCTAGCACGGGTATGCTAGGGTGCTTGCTGATATAAAACATGACAGCCTTATGAGGTTGCCTCTTATTAAGGACCAGTCCATAGACTTTGAGAGTATGATCTTGTCCCAGATCTCCCACAGGTCTTTCCTAGTATCTAAATTCTCAAATTAAGTATTTCTTTCAGATGAACCAATACAAGGACTTATGAAGATTCAAAGACTCTCTGCAGGATTAAAACATAAGATTTGCCATTGGGAAGGACTATCTGGGTTTTTTCCAGAGCTCAGAATTTAGATAGTGCAGAAATCCCTTTAAGTCTATTAGTAACCTAGAACCAACAGAGCTGATCACCTAGTTAGCAAGAATAATTACTTAACATAGAAATCTACCAAATTAGCTAGCTGGGATGAATTCTTTTCTATTGCCCTTTCCTTGCCATCCTGAGCATATTGAAGACCTATTTGGTGTTATATGACCTGGTCTTTTCTTCCCCTGTGGAAAAAGAAGTCTACATTCTACCTGTATAAAACATTATGCCACAATCAACATCTTACCACAAATTTTCTTAGAGGACTACCATTTTTTTTCTAGCTATCTAGAAAACTCCTGAGAGAAAGAGTCTTTGTGCAGCTAGTTTGCTGTGAAAGAGGGAGTCAGAAAATATCTTGGGTATGGGTGACTGGAAAGGTAATCCCAGATAATATACAGACTTGCTGGTCGCCAAGTGTCTGTATATTTCAGGGTAGGGTTGAAAAGAGGAGGTTAAAGAAGTGTGGATGGTGTAGATTGAAGAAAAGAAAGTAATGAAACAACATTTTCTGCAAAAGGGGAGAATCTTAACATTGCTTAGCACAATCCCTGATCTTATCTTTTTCCTTTCAAATCATTAGTATTTAAGTTTCTGCTATTCTACTGGATTCCCACTAACTCAAATCTCATTGCCAATCCTCTCTGTGTGAAGGGAATTTGCTCAAAGTATTTCAAATTACAGGGCATGCTACTACCCATATTGTAATTCAATATTCCTTCACTTAAAAAAAATCCCTTAGAAAAATGGACTCATTATACATAGGAAATTCTGTATATCCTTTGTCCACTGGTTTAAATATACATTGATGTTTTGATGGATCTGGGACAGAACTGATGTGCATATTCCCTTCAGTAGTCAAGAGCAGTGCTCTCAGCTCATCCATACCATGCAACTTTTGCCCATAGTCTCACATATACCATCCACAAAATATATGGAGGCCTAAACTTTTCTGGGAACCTTCCCATAGAGGCTTTGACATTTTAAACAAACAGTGAATCTGATGAGGCATCTACCAGTTCTCCTTGGCTCTCTACCTGATCTTTTCCAGCAATACTGTTCTCTTATGTAATCCTTTTTTTGTCACTGCTCCTGTACAAGTCATTATTATGAACTATTATAGTCTGCTCAAATTACCAAATACCATTGCCCTCTGAGTGACACAATTTTTATTTTTGTCTAGGACTCATAGACGCATAGTATGTTCTTCTTCACCAGAATAATATTGAATAAATGTTTAGGATTCAAGAAATGCTTCTTTTTTTCTTCCTTCCTTCCTTCCTTCCTTCCTTCCTTCATTCCTTCCTTCCTTCCTTCCTTCCTTCCTTCCTTCCTTCTTTTCTTCCTTCCTACTTTCCTCACTGCCTCCCTCCCTCTCTCTCTCTCTCTCTGTCTCTGTCTCTCTGTATCTCTGTCTCTTTCTCTTTCCCTTTTCCTTTCTGTATTTCCTTTTTCTTTCCTTCATTACTTCTTTCTTTTTTTCTTTTTCTATTATCTATCATCTATCTATATACCTATACAACCATTTAAATTTTCCCCTCATGTAGATAGTTAGGCAAGATTCTTTGAGTGATTATCCCATTTTAGGGACTCTGCAATATTCTAGGACTTGAGGAAATAAGCACAATGTCATCTGGATGGAACTCCCCATTTCTGGAGTATTCCTTTTCTTTGGACTCTGAACTAGGCTTCCTCTATAATGCTATCATATGCTGCTAACGAGTATATTTCCTTATTTTCTCCTTCATTCCATGACAATAGCCAGCATTTATATATTGCCTTAGAGTTTGTGAAATATTTTACAGATATTATCTTATTTGGTCCTCACAGCATCATGAGCGAGATATTACCATTTTAAAGATATGGAAACTGAGGCTGAGTAAGGTTAAATATCTTGCCCAGGGTCACATAGGTAGTATCTGAGGCAAAATTTGAATTTAAATCTTCCTACTTCAAATCCATCACTCTTCACTGTACCACCTAACTGCTTAGGATTATTAATCAAATTATTATCAGACAAAGTGGTCTTTGTTGTTATTTTTTCAAGAAAGTAAGTATAGTTTACTCAAAATTGACTTCCCATTAGAAATTGTGAAGAGTGATTTTTTTTCAGATCCACACAATGACAAATCAAAAGATTATCTGAATGTCCCAACTGAAATTGATTTGGGAAGTGGAGGGCAAAGGAAGGAGTCAGAGGAACATTGACACTACAGGCATAGATGAATTATTACCTGTCAGGTTTGAGTATAGAAAGAAAAAATGCATTAAAGGAAGATTTAAAACAATGTTGTTCGTCCTTTCTTTTGAAGAGGACCAATGTCATCAGAGTGAGTCATATCTTGACTCAACATGAATTGAATTTAAATGAGACACAGTTCTACAGGGTGATCGGCCTCTCCCAGAGTCAATGAAGTCCAGTGTCAAGATACAAATCTTCCCATGCCCGGGGTAGATATCCCCCTGACTCACAGACAGGTTTAAAGATGGTTGGTTAACCTAAAACTGGTTTAAGCCATCTGCAGAAAGGGTTTATAAGGATGTGGCTGGTCCCTTGGAGCCACAGGTGAGAATTGGGTGAAAGTGGATACTGAAGGTGAATGAGCGACCCTGAAAAGGGTTCAGTGAGCCCTCATATCAGTGATACTAGGCCTCCCTGAACACCCCATATACCCCTAGTTAGAAACACTATATGACTAAGATAAAATGAATACTTGATTGCTCTGCACATTTTAGGATATTTCATAAAACAAAAAATTGTTTTGCCATATATCAAAATATTTTTTGCGAGGATATAATATCATTTTCCTAATTAATTTTTATGATAATTTTAATATTGAATAAAAGATGCTATGATGTGAAGGCTCTGCACTTTCCAATCATATCCCCTTGCAGAAAAAAAGCCATATGCTTTTATTCAAATAGTTTCCATACTATGAGACCAAGTTCAAATGTTGCCTTCTCCATGAAGTCTTCCTTCACTTATCCCTTGAGAAATGATCTTCCCTCCCCTCCCCCTTGAAATTTGTAAAGAATTGCAGGCTGAAACTCTTCTGAGAAACGTCCCTTATCAGAGGAACAGATCCCATGTAGATCAATCCAAGGAGACCACTTAACCCTTGGCCAAGGGATTCATGTATAATACAATAAATGTTTTGTTTTGTTTACCAAACTCCAGTATGAAGTAATGAACTGCCTGACTGATCTTTGAGTTAGCTCCGTGACATCCTATTCTCAAAGTACTTTCTTGCCTTTTCTTCTGCTCCTTTTCTCCTTTTAAATACAGTGTTCTTGCAGTTCTTTTGAGAAAGGAAGAGTATGAAAAATGTGAAACAGTGATAAGGTAATAATGCATATGGATAAAAGAAGCTAGCCAGGCCAGACTGAGGGAACTCTCAAGTTTCAATAACTAGATCCATGCTTCCTCAAGACTGACCTTTCAGACTATAATGGTTCCTAGATCCTAAGAGATATACCCAGGGACCTGGAAGGGATGTCTGAGAGCAGTTTGCAAAGCCCATATCTATACTGACATCTTGGCTGCTATTCTTCTTACCTTTTTACTTGAAGACTTTTAGTAATTAAAAGCACAATGTACTATCTTAACTAAGAATAATTATTATTGGTAACTTTTAAGGCAATCCAATTTCCTTTTATACAGCTCCATCACCCCCATTTTAAGGGTGAAATAACAGTGAAAGAAAGGCACTGATCTTTTTTCTGATTGTTAAGTGTAAGGATAAAGACAGGAATCAATTTCACTTCAATGATAATTCTTGAGTTAAAACTCTGTTTTCAGATGTGTCAGTACACTTCAGACCCACAGTCTTAAACTGTGGACCTAATCTAGGTTCTCCAGCAGAGTTACCATAGGGATAATGAAAGACTGAGGATCTCACTTCCAGCAAGTACAAAAAGCAAAGAGAATATTTGTAGTGACCTGAACACAATAGACAATGTTGACGTTTATGCCATTGCCAAGTTACTGTTACCTATGGTCAAAGTGGAAACTTGCCTTCTTTCAAGAAAAAATGGTAAAGGGCATAAAAGAATAACTTCATTCTCAAGTTTTTCAGGGAGAATGACAGTGTTGCATCAAAAAAAGAAGGACTTCTCTGTGAAAATAAGGACCAAAAAAAGGAAAGATTTAAAGACAAGTGTAAGGTGGAGGGGGGGAGGGGAATGGGGAAGGAATATCTGATATGATTTAGGAGGTTTGCAGAAAAAAGAGACATAAAGGGGGAAAGAAAAAAAAAGAAAAGGAAGACCACTGAACACCCAAAACTAAGTAACAAATATGATCTAATTCCTGAAATAGTGTCAAGCAGTCAATGAATGATATTTATTAACTACTAGATGCATATATAGTAATATATTATATATATTATATATAATATATGTTATATAATTACTATATGCAAATCATTATGTTAAGTGATGGAGATTTCTTTTAAGTTTTTTTTTCAAAAAGGCAAAAAAAGCTACTAAGTAACTCAAATTCTAATAGGGAAGAACCATACAAGTATCTGTGTTCATATTTTCTCATATGTAGTCATATACATACATTAAATATATACATGAATATGTGTGTACATACATATATGTTAAATACAAATACATACATATATGTGTGTATGTATATATATATATACACATAAATAAACACACACATTATTGTTGTTCAGTTGTTTTTCAGTCATGATAGACTATTGGTGATCTAATTTGGTGTTTTCTTGGCAAAGATACATTTCCTTCTCTAGCTCATATTATAGAAAAGAAAACTGAAGTAAACAGAGTTAAGTGACTTGCTCAGGGTCACACAGCTAGAATGAAAGGTGATCTCAGGGAGATGGGACTGGGTCATCTGGTACAAGGGATAGAGAGGACTGGGAAATGTCTTATATGGAAGGTAGGCTTTGATCTGAATCATGAAGGAAACCAGGGAATCCAGGAAGTGGATGCAAGGAAAGAAAGGATTCCATGCATAGGGAAAATCTAAGAAAAGGATTCATAGCCACATGATGAAATACCATGTGCAAAGAGTAGCAAAAGGACCAAAAGTAAAGTGTATGGTGGATAGTAAAATTTTAAGAAAAGTGGAAAAATAGGAAGGCCTTTTACAATATAAAGAAACAACTTTGTACTTGATCCTTCAGGTGGTAGTCATTGGAGTTTTTGTTGTTGCTTGTTTGTTTTTATGGAGTATGGAGTCATATGATCAGGGCTGAATTTTAGGAAAATCAGTTGAAAGTAGAATGGAATATTGGCCGGTTTGAGGAAAGTCTTGAAATGGTGACACCACCCAGAAAGTCATATATAGTCCAGGTATGAAATGATAAGGGCTGGGGCAGCTAGGTGGTGCAGTGAATAGAGCACCAACCCTGGAGTCAGGAGGACCTGAGTTCAAATCCAGCCTCAGATACTTAACACAAAAACTAGCCATGTGACTTTGGACAAGTCACTTAACCCCAATTGCCCTCCAAAAAAAAAGCAAAAAAACAAAGAAATGATAAGGGCTTCTACAAGGGTGGTAGCATCATCAGAGAAAAGAAGGGGGCCAATTCATGAGATTGTGTGAAGATAAAAACCACAAGGTTTAACAAACAATTGGAAATGTGTAAATATGAGTGTGGAATTTAGAATGAAACCAAACTTGCAAGCTCAGGAAATTGTAGGAAGAGATTGCCCTTGACACTAATAAGATAGTTAGACAGAAAGATAACAAGTCTCATTTTTAATATTCATTGTTGTTCAGATACCTCCATGTCATTGTGACCCCGTTTGTTTTCTTTTATCTTTGTCAAAGATGCTGGAATGGTTCACCATTTCCTTTTCCAGCCCATTTTATAGATGAAGAACTGAACAAACAGGGTTCAGTGGTTTGCCCAAGGTCACACAGCTAGTAAATCTCCAAGGTCAGATTTGAACTCATGAAGATGGGTCTTCCTGAGTCCAAAGTCAGTGCTCTATCCACTGTGCCACCAAGCGACCATTATTTTTTTTTAACATATTGAGTTTGAAATAGCTCTACAACATCTAACTTGAGATGTCTAAAATGCATCTGGTAATGCAGGACTGGTTTTCAAACAAGGGAAATGTGGAGTGTAGATAGATATAGATAGATAGATAGATAGATAGATAGATAGATAGATAGATAGATAGATGGATAGATAGATAGAGAGATGGATAGATAGATGGATAGAGAGAGAGAGAGGGAGAGAGAGAAAAAGAGAGAGTTGGATAGATAGATGGATAGATAGATGGATGGATGGATGGAGAGATAGATAGATAGATAGATAGATAGATAGATAGATAGATAGATAGATAGATAGATAGATAGATGGACAGACGGACAGATTTAGACAGAGATCAGGGAATCATTTACACAGAGTTGACGGTTAAACTCAAGAAAATTGCTGGGATCACCAAGTAAGATAGTATAAAGAAAAAAAGAAGGGATATAGGACATCACCTTTGGAGACACCCAGAGTAAAGAGGCAGGGTGTGAATGAAGGTCAAGCAAAGAAAGTTGATTAAGAAATAAGGGTCAGATAAAGAGAAGAAGATCCAGGAAAGAGCACTGTCATAACAACCTATAGGAGAAAGGGAATCCAGGAGAATAGGCTGACCAATAGTTTCGAAGGCTATAAGGAAGTAAGAAGAATAGACAAAAGGTCATTTAGTTTGTCAATTAAGAAATCAGTACTAATTTTGTAAAGGGCAGCTCCAGTTAAATAAGTTTGAAAGTCAGATCTCAGACTGTTTAGAAAAATGAGGGGATCTAGAAGCTCCAACCACTGCCATTCTCCCTGAAAAAAACCTTGAAAATGCAGTTATTTTTTAAATCCCCATTGCCATATTTTTTCTTGAAAGAAGGCAAGTCTCTGCTTTGACCATAGCTAACAGTCATTTGGCTATGGCACAAATGTCAGTCTTGTCTATTCTGTTCAGGTCAATACACATATAATGGCTTTCTCAAGAAGATTAGTGAAAAGAGGAAATGAGAGGCAGAGCTGAGAAGGCAGAGTAGAAGCATGACTTTGGCATGAGCTCCCACTCCAATCACTTCCAATACACATAAAAAATTTCTCTAAACAAATTTTAAAGCTACAGAGCCCACAAGTGAGAGAGAGAAACAAACTTCCCATTGAAGGTAACCTGGCAGGCTGACAAGAGGGTCTACCGCACTGGGCTGGGAGCTGAAGATAGCACTGTGGGAGCAGTTCTGGCCCTACAGAGGACCTGACTGCCATCAACAAGAGAAGACTTCAGGAGAGTTTCCAGACTTCTCAACCTGTAAACACCAAAGAGAAAATAAAAAGTCAGTGGGGAACTCTGTTGGAAAGGTGAAGGAAGAGCTTGGTCTGGCCCCTACCCCCAGGGTAAGAAGTGCCAAGGCGGGGGAGCTGCAGTTGGTGCCCTGTGGCTGCTTCCAGAGCTCCTGGACTACAGATTGTAGGGGAACAAAGTGACAATTCAGAGGGTAATCACTCTTGCTTTGATCTACTTGGAACTGTGTTGTGGTCTTGAGTGGTGGTCCTGGGGTGTGTGGCCAATAGGCCAGAGCTTGTGGGGGTTGTAGAAAGGGTACCCTCCTAATAATTCCAACAGCTTTGAAAACACCACCAATTTGGGACAAAGCTCTCTCCATTCCAGAAGCAGAGTTCTTTTGTAGCAAATAGCTCAAAAGCCAAGTAATTGACTGGCAAGATGAGCAAGCAGAGGAAACACAAGCAGACCATAGATTCCATTTTTGGAGACAAAAAAGAAGAAAGTATGGAATGAGAGGAAGACAATGAAGTCAGAATTCCTGCATCAAAAGCTTCCAAGAAAAATATGAATTGGTTACAGGTCATGCAGAAGCTCAAGAAGGATTTTGAAAATCAAATAAGAGAAGTGGAGGAAAAATTGGGAAGAGAAATGAGAAGAATACAAGAAAATCATGAAAATCAAGTCAGCATCCTACTAAAGGAAACCCCCCCCCAAATACCAAAGAAAACAACACCTTAAAAATAGACTAACTCAAATGGCAAAATAGGCCTAAAAAGCCAATGAGGAGAAGAATGCCTTAAAAAGCTGAATTGCTCATTTGGAAAAAGAATTTCAAAAATTCGCTGAAGAGAATAATTGCTTCAAAATTAGATTAGAGCACTTAATTACTTTCTGAGGAATGAAAACACTATTAAAAAGATCCAGAAAAAAATGTAAAATAGAAGGCAATGTGAAATATCTCATTGGAAAAACCACTGACCTAGAAAATAGATCCAGGAGAGATAATTAAAAAATAACTGGACTACCTAAAAGCCATGATAAAAAAAAGAGCATAGACACCATCTTTCAAGAAATTCTCAAAGAAAATTGCCCTGATATTCTAGAACCAGAGGACAAAATATAAATTGAAAGAATTTTCCAATCACTTCTTGAAAAAGATCCCAAAATGGAAACTCCCAAGAATATTATAACCAAATTCCAGATTTCCCAGGTCACAGAGAAAATACTGTGAGCAGTCATGAAGAAACAATTTGTGTATTATGGAAATGCAATCAGGATAACACAAGACTTTGCAGCTTCTATATCAAGGGACTGAAGGGCTTGGAATATGATATTCTTGAGGTCAAAGGAGTTAGGATTAATACCAAGAATCACCTACCTAGCAAAACTGAATATAATGCTTCAGGGGCAAATATGGTCATTCAATGAAATAGAAGATTTTCATGCATTCTTTTTTTTTTTGCTTTTTGGAGGGCAGTTGGGGTTAAGTGACTTGCCCAAGGTCACACAGCTCGTTTTTTGGGTTAAGTGTCTGAGGCCGGACTTGAACTCAGGTCCTCCTGACTCCAGGGCTGGTGCTGTATTCACTGCACCACCTAGCCACCCCGATTTTCATGCATTCTTGATGAAAAAACTAGAGCTGAACAGGAAATTTGACTTTTCAAATACAAGAAGCCAGAGAAGCATGAGATGGTAAACAGGAAAAAGAAATCATAAGGAACTTATTAAAGTTGAACTATTTACATTCCTACTTGGAAAAAAAATGATAATTGTAATTCATAAGACTTTTCTCAGTATGAGGATAGTTGAAGGAAATATATTTGTGTGTATGAATACATACATATGTAAGAATAGGATGGTATATGTGTGTATAAATATATATATGAGTGTGTGCATATATATGTACATGTATGCATAGACAAAGGGCACAAAATGGGTTGAATATAAGGGATGCTATCTAAAAAATAAAATTAAGACTTAAGAGAGCAATATATTGGCAAAAAGAGAAAGGGAAAGATAGGTTAGGGTAAATTATCTCATATAAAGGAGGCAAGAGAAAACTGTTATAATGGAGGTGAAGAGAAGGAAGGTGAAAGGGAATGGGACAATCTTATTCTTATTGAATTTGGCTTAAGAAGGGAATAATATACACATTCAATTGGGTATCTTACCCTTCAGGAAAATAGGGGAAGGCAGATAAGAGGGAGGATGATTGAAGGGTAGTTAAAAGCTAAAAGCAAACTCTTTTGAAAGGGGTAATGATGAAAGGAGAAAATACAATAAGTGGGGGGGCAGGATAAGATGGAGGGAAATATAGTTAGTATATCACAATATAACTACTATGTAAATGTTTTACTTAACTACACACGTACAACCTACATTGAATTGCTTCCCAGTGGGGGTCAGTGAGGAGGGAAGAAGGGGAAAAATCTGAAGCTAGAAAACAAATATTTAATTTTTTTTTACATGCAATAGGGAAATAAGATATAAAGGCACTGGAGTATAGACATCCATCTTGCCATACTATCAAGTTAGGGGGCAGATGGGGAAGGATATAAGAAAAAACATATTATGGGAAGGGATATTCAGTAGGCTCACAATTTGGGATGGGGTAGGTGAAAGATGAGAAGAAAAATTTAGAACTCAAAATCTTGTGGAACTGAATGATGAAAACTAAAAATAAATAAATTGGGAAAAAAATTAAAAGAAAGAAAAAGAGGAAATGAGACAAAGAGAGAAGCAGGCGTGGCTGGACAAAGTGAGTGAGGATTTTTTTGTTGTTTTCCCCCCAAGGAAAATGTGACTTCCACATGAATGTAGCAGCAGAGAAGAAATGAGTAGTTGGATGAGCTTCAAGACTAGTGGTGCTTGGGGCTTAGGAAAGTTGCATCCTCTAAGAAGGAAGCCAATGTTAGATTAGTGAGAAATGAAAATGCAAAACCACGGGCATTTTCAAATGAGAGCTCAACCAATAAGAACTAAAAGAAAAAGAAATGTCATCATAGATGGTGACCAGAAGCTGAGATTAACATTGAAGCTACTATATTTGTTGCCCTATCTTCCCATGGCATGTATCCAATTTATACTAAGAAACTTCTTACATTTCTTACATTGTATGATGACAACAATGGAACAAATAGTTACTAAAGGAAGCCAGAAAGCATTGTTAAATACTATGAAGTCTTGAGGCAGAAACTAATGAACTCTTACACTGTATAGCAAGAGAGGCAGCAATCACAATTTAAATATAAAGGCTGAAACTATAAACAAGCTAGGAGAGCAATGAATAGTATACCTGACAGACTTATGGAGAATGGAAAAAGTTATGACCAAAAAAGAAATAGAGAACATTATGAAACAAAAAATGAATAATCTTTATTATGTTAAATTGAAATGCTTTTACACAAATGAAGCTAACGCAACCAAGATTAGAAGGGAGCCACAAAACTAGGAAATATGTTTTATAATCAGTGTCTCTGATAAAGGCTTCATTTCTAAAATATATAAAGAACTGAGTCAAATTTATAAAAAGGCAAATCATTTACCAATGATAAATGGTCAAACTATATGAAGTTTTTGGATGAAGAAATTAAAGCTATCTATAGCCACATTAAAAATGCTCTAAATCACTATTGAATAGATAAAAGAAAATCAAAACAATGCTGATCACACTGATCAGATTTACTAACATGACAAAACAGGAAAATGATCAATGTTGTAGAAGATGGGAAAAAACTGGAACACTAGTGCATTGTTGGTGAAGTTGTGAACTGATCCAACTATTCTGGAGAGCAATTTGGAACCATGCCCAAAGGGTTATAAAAATATGCATACCTTTGAATCAGCAATATCATTTCTAGGTATCTGTCCCAAAGAGATAATAAAGTGCAGAAATGACCCACATGTACAAAAATATTTATAACAACTTTTTTTGTGTGTGTGGTGACCAAAAATTGGAACTGAGGGGATGCTCATCAAATGAGAAATGGCTGGACAAATTGCAGTGTGTGAATGTAATGGAATACTATTGTTCCCTAAGAAATGATGAGCAGGCAGACCTCAGGAAGACCTGGGAAGACTTGCATGAACTGATGCTGAGTGATGTGAGGAGAACCAGAACATTGTACACAGTAAGAACAAATTGTATGTTAACTAACCTTGATAGACTTAGCTCTTCTCAGCAAAGCAAGGTTCTAAGGCAACTCCAAGGAATACAGGATGGAAAATGCTATCCATATCCAGAAAAAGAACTATAGAGTGTAGCTGCAGTTCAAGTACAATTATTTTCTCTGTCTTATTTTTTTGGGGGGGAGAGGGGTCTTCTCTTTTGTCTCATGGATTCTCCTACTGGTTCAAATTCTTCTTTATAACATGACTAATATGAAAATGTTGTTATGAATGTAAAAAAAAGAAACTAACAAACTCTAGTGCACAGAAATGATCTTTATCACTACTGTCAACTGACAGAAAGGATATTAGAAGAGGAAGGCAGATTTGGGAAGTACACTGGTGGTTTAAGAAGATGGGTCTGGAAAACCATTTAGATTTCTGGGCCCTCCCTTGATGTAGAAATCACATGTTCTTGATAATGAATGGAAAATATCCAATAAGGGCTAGTAAGAAAGTATTTGTCTTTTCATACTTTCAATAAAACAGGATTTAAACAGAAAAGCAGTTTGAGAAATTAATATTTTTCTCTCATATTTAATAATAAATTATTGTATTAGGACCAAGTATTTTTCCCCTTTTCTACTTCCTCATCCAGAAATCAAGCATTGTGGGAAATCTTTCCTAGACATTTTCCCAGGTCAAGATTTAACCAGACAGTAAGTAAAAATAAAAAAAAAACACATATGGAAACTGATGTCTCCTTAACCAAAATCTGTATGACCTAAGTCACATACTCCTAGATGGCTCACCTCCCACTGTAGTAACCAATCAGAATTGAGTAGGCACTCCTCAAGAATACCTCCTCTTTCAAGGGCATATAAACTGTGCCCCCACTGTCATTAGGGATGTTTGGTCTAAGAAAGACAGACAATTGACCATCCTTTCTATTAAAACCCGGCTGGACTTATTAATAAAGTGATTAAATTACCCAAAATCTATGTCTCTCAAACTTTTTAATAATCGCAAAAGAGAGAAATTTCTTAAATTTATATGGCAGAGAATGTGCTTGTTGATGAATCATGTCTGACTCTTTGCGACCATATTGGGGTTTTCTTGACAAAGATACTAAAATGGTTTGCCATTTCCATTTCCAGCTCATTTTACAGTTGAGGAACTGAGGAAAACAAGGTGAAGTGACTTGCTCAGGATCATATATTTTGTAACTGTCTGAAGGAGCATTTGAACTCATGAAGAGGAATTTTCCTGATTCCAAGCCTAGTGCTCTATCCACTACACCATCAAGCTGCCTAAGAATATTTATCATTTAAAGGTCTCATTTCTAAAACATATGGAGAACTGAGTCGAATTTATAAAAAAAATAAAAATCATTTTCCAATTGATAAATGATCAAAAGATATGAAGTTTTCAGATGAAATTATCAAAGCTAATTTTAATATTTTTTTAAAAATGCTCTAACTCACTATTGATTGGAGAAATGCAAATTTAAACAATTCTGAGGTACTACCTCATACCTATTGTATTGGTTAATAGAAGAGAAAAGAGAAATGTTGGAGGGGATGTGGGAAAAGTGGGACATTAATGTACTGTTGGTGATGTTGTAAACTACTTCAATCACTCTGTAGAGCAATTTGGAACTATGCCCAAAGGGCTATAAAACCATTATACCCTTTGACCTAATACTGCTACTAAGTCAGTATCCCAAAAGAGCTTAAAAGATGAAAAGGAAAAGAACCAAATGTACAAAAAATATTTATAGCAGTTATTTTCCGGTAGCAAAGAATTGCAAGTGAGGAGATGCCCATCAATAGGGAATGGCTGAATAAATTGTGGCATGCAATTATGATGGAATACTGTTGTGCTATAAGAAATGATGAACAGGATACCCTAAGAAAAACCTGGAAAGACTTACTTGAGCAGATGAAAAGTGAAGTGTATTGTGTAAAAAGTAACAGCAATATTGTAAGATAATCACCAGTGAATGACTTAGGTATCCCCAGTAATACAGTGATCCAAGACAACTGTGAATGACTTATAATGGAAGATGCTATCCATCCTTAGAGAAAGAGCTGATGGCAACTGAATAGAAACTGAAGCATGCTTTTTCTTTGCTTTTTTCTTTTCCTTGAGATTTCTCTTTTTTCCTTTTTGATCTGTTTTCCATTACAATATAAATGTTATGGAAATGTTTTTCATAACCGCACATGTATGGCCTATATAAGATTATTTTCCTTATTAATAAGGGATGCTGGGGTAGTAAAGAAGGGAGAAAATCTGGAACTTAAGATTTTAAAATAAATGTTAAAAATTGTTTTTGCATGTAACTGTGTAAAAAAATACTAAACAACAATAAAAAAGAATATACAGCATGTAGAAAAAAAAGAGTAGTGGTAGAGGTATCCACAAAGTAATAAGGTATAACATCCAAAACTGGAGACAGTGATATGATGAGGATGATGATGATGATGATAAACAACTAGCATTTATATAATGTTTTAAGATTGCAAAGAGCTTTCCATAAATAATGTTTCATTATATCTTCCCAATAACCCTGGAAGGTAAGTATCATTGTAATCCACATATTTTAGAGATTACAAAACTGAGGCTGCCAGAGTTAAAGTGACTTGACAAGGGTCACACAGTGAATCAGCATCTGAGGCAGTGTCTGATGCATTTGAATTCAGGATTTCCTGACTCTAGGTCCAACAATTAAACCCATGATTTAGAAATCTACAGACGCAGGAAGAAAGCATGAGTAAAATAACTCAAAGAAAGTGGAAAAACCTTTATAAAGTGACTACTGTGATCCATGTACTGAGATAAGTATTGGAAGATACAAAACTCAAAGAGACTAAAGTCTGATGGAGGAGACAATATGCAAACAACTCTAAGGTGTGTGCAGATATGATACTCATATAGATTTTGTATGCATGTGTGTGCACATGTGTCCATGTATGAGTATATATACATGTATATATAATACACACACACATACAGAGAGAGAAAGAGAGAGAGAGAGGGGGAGAGAGAGAGAGAGAGAGAGAGAGAGAGAGAGAGAGAGAGAGAGAATGAGGAAGCTACTCTTTGATAGTCAAAGGTCTTATAATGCCCATCTACCTTTTCAACATATTTTTTCATCTTGCTATCCCACCTATGAGTAATAATGGCCCACTTGTTGTTCCCCAAATAAAAACTTTCATTTCCATGTATCTTCCTTGTCTTCTGTACCTGGAATTCTCTTCAAACTCCTCTCTGTTTTCTGGCTTCCTTGCATTTTTCAAATTACAGATAAAATCCTACTTTCTGCAAGAAGTATTTTCTGGGGGTGGAGTCAAGATGGCAGAGTAAAAGCAGTGACTTACTTGAGCTCTCCCTGAAACCCTTCCAAATACATGTAGAAAGTGACTCTGAACATATTCTTTAGCTACAGAACCCACAAAATGATGGAGTGAAACAAATCTCCATCACAGAACAACCTGGAAGGCCAACAGGAAGAGTATATCACACCAGACTGGGAGCAGAACACAGTGCAGTGTGAGCTGCACAAGCATGGGACTGAGAAGGCCTCAGGGCACTGCATCACTGGCATCTGTGGCAGTTTCCAGACTTCTCAACCTGCAAAAAGCAAAGACAAAGTAGAAGGTCAGTTGGGAAAGTCTGTTGGATCTGGGTGATAGAAAAGTATGATCCGGTGCCAGCCCTGGGGAGGTAGAGGTGTTAGCCCACAGAAGGTGGAAGGGATCAAGCAAGAGATCATAAGGGAATGGTAAGGAGCTCTTTGCTGGTGCTGAGGAAGAATTATCTTGCTTTGCCCTGCTTGGATCTGGTTCATATTCCTGGGCGGCAGTCCTGGGGCGAGGAGGAACTCTGGTGTGGCAGAGCTTGAGGTGGTTGTGAGAGGGAATCCTCACAGTTCAAAGGCAGAAAAGAGTGCTTTCGGTCACTCACAGATCAGAGCATAAGCCAGGGAAGGAGTAAACACCTCTCCTTGGATTATGCCGCCTTAGAAGAACTGAAAATTTACAAGTTTCTGGAAGTATCTCTGACAACAGCTGTGTAGAACTCCTGAAATTCGGGACAGTACACTCCCCACTCTGGAATAAGAGTCCTGTCTTGACAAAGAGCTCAGAAGTCAAGTAATGGGCTGGGGAAATGAGCGAGTAGTGTGAAAAAACTAAGACTAAACTAAGAACCTTACTTTGGTGAAAAAGAAGATCAAAACATATAACCAGTAGGAAACAACAAAGTAAAAGCTCCTAAAATCAAAGCCTCCAAGAAAAAAAAAATATGACTTGATTGCAGGCCATGGAAGATTTCAAAGAGCTGGAAAATCAAATAAAACAAATAGAGGAAAAATTGGGAAGAAAAATGAGAATGATGCAAGAAAATAATGAAAAATAAATGAGTGGTTTGCTAAAGTAGACCACCAAAATACTGAAGAGAATATTACCTTAAAAAATAGATTAAACCAAATAGCAAAAGTAGTCCAAAAAGCCAATTAGGGGCAGAATGTCTTAAAAAGCAGAATTGACCAAATGGAAAAGAAGAACCAAAAACTCACTAAATAAAATAATTACTTCAAAATTAGAATGTAGCAAATGGAAGCTAATGACTTTATGAGAAATCAAGAAATTATAAAACAGAACAAAAAGAAACAAAAAATAGAAGACAATGTTAAATATCTCATTGGAAAAATCACTGACGTGGACAACAGATCCAGGAGGGATAATTTTTAAATTATTGTACTATCTTCAGGTACCTTCAACCATGACAAAAAAAATAGCCTAGACATCATCTATCAAGAAATTATCAAGGAAAAATGTGCTGATGTTCTAAAACCGGCAGGTAAAACAAAATCAAAAGAATCCACCGATCACCTCTTGAAAAAGATATGTAAAGGACAACTCCTAGGAATATTGAAACCAAATTTCAGAGTTCCCAGGTCAAGAAGAAAAGATTACAAATAATGAGAAAAAAAAAACAATTCAAGTACTGTGGAAACCCAAACAACATAACACAACATCTAGCAGCTTCTATATTAAGGGACTGAAGGATTTGGAATGTGATATTCTGGAGTTCAAAGGAGCTAGAACTAAAATCAAGAATTACCTATCCAACAAAACTGAGTATAACACTTCAAGGGAAAATGGATATTAAATGAAATAGAGGACTTTCAAGCATTCTTGATGAAAAGGCAAGAGCTGAACAGAAAATTTGCTTTTTAAATACAAGAATCAAGAGAAGAATGAAAAGTTAAACAGGAAAGAAAAATCATAAGGGCTTATTAAAGTTGAATTGTTTATATTCCCACATGGAAAGATGATATTTGGAATACTCACATATGTAAGAGGTGGGTGAGAGAGGAATATATTCGAGAAGGAAAAGGGAGAGATAAAAGAGGCAGAAAAAAACTGTTACAATGGAGGGGAAGAAGGGGGAGATGAAAAGGAATGAACCCACGTACTCTCATGATATTTGGCTTAAAGGGGATGATAAGAGAAAGGGCTGAGGAGGTGGTAGTCAGAAACAAGCATTTTTGAAAAGGGACAGGATCAAAGACAAAAATAAAAGAAATGGCTGGCAGTATATGACAAAGGGAATTATAGTTACCCTTTCATAATGATTATTATGGAAATGTTTTGCATAACTACACATGTATAACCTATATTGAATTGCTTGCCTTCTAAATGAAGGTGGGTGAGGAGGGAAGAAGGGAGAGAGTTTGCAACTCAAAGTTTTAAGAACAAATGTTAAGGATCATTTTTATGGGTTGACTTGGTAGCTGAGTGAGTAGAGTCCCAGCCCTGGAGTCAGGAGGAACTGAGTTCAAATCCAGACTCAGACACTTAACATAAAACTAGACGTGTGACCTTGGGCAAGTCACTTATCCCCAATTGCCATACATTCCCCCCTCCAAAAAGCAAAAAAAAATCATTTTACATGCAACTGGGAAATCAGATATATAGGCAATGGGGTATAGAAATCTATCTTGCCCTACGAGAAAGTCGGGGGCAAGGAGATAAGGGGGGTTGGGGTGATAGAAGGGAGGGCAGTCTGGGGCAAGAGGTAATCTGAATATATACCATCTTGGGGTGGGGTATGAAAGAGATGGGGAGAAAATTTCATACTCAAAATCTTGTGGAAATGAATGTTGAAAACTAAAAATGAATAAATGAATTTTTAAAAAGAAGTCTTTTCCTATCTTCCTTAAAGGTAAGATCTTCTATCTGTTGATTATTTCCAATTTATTCTGTATAAATTTTGTTTATATGTAAATTGTGAAACAGGGATTCAAAGATTATTTGTGTAAAACTCTCCTCATTGGTAGAGATTTATTATTCAATGCTAGCAAGACGGGACATTTTGGTGAGTTTTGGAGATTTTGTTTTGGGACTTTTAGCTTTAAGAAAGAAAACACAAGATCATTGGGTCCCTTTAGGGAAAGGTCCTTAAGGGAGAGAAAGTTTCCAGGAAGAAACCTAGAAGTGAGAAGCTTATATTCGGCATTTTCTTCTTGAATTACATATGACACTCTCACTGTCTCTCTGTCTCTCCCTCCCTTTCTCCCTCTCCCCCATATTTCTGACAATGGCAATTTAATCTTTCAAAAATTGGAAGAACTAAGGATAAGACCATTTAATCTAGATCTGACTCTCATCAAAAAGGAGGAATGGATAGGTATAGTGGAAAAATATAGTGATAACTCTAACTTAGAATTTGTGATAGAAAAGGGGAAGAAAATGAGGTATACTCTGTCATATACCTTAGATTTTGAGAGAAAGGATCTCAATGTGTTCATAAAAGGACAACTAGGAATCTAAGAACTAAAATATTACAGGGAAAGTCAGCCTGAGAAGCATGGAAAGATCTTAAGATAGAAACTGAGAATACAAAGAGAATCATTATCTGATGAAGAAAAGATAGTTGTCTAAAGAGACTGGTTTGGACCTCACATGACTCATGTTGAATTTACATTTTTAAAAGAAATGGACATAAACAAAGGAAAGGGGGAAAAGTTAAATAGTGAACTTGGACAAAGTCCTTTAAGATTGAAAAGGATACTGAAGTTCATAGTGAGTTAAAGCAGACTAGGGAATAAAGAGGACATCAAAAGTGCTTTAACAAACTAAAAAATAGGTGGAACAAAGTGGGAATCCAATGATTGCTAGGAGTAGATGAGGAAATGGGACATGGGCAATGGGGGAAGAGTAGAGACTAGCCCTCTATTATTTTCCTTCTGTTTTCTCTGCTGAAGGAGAATGATCTTTGAATTATGAAGGGAAGAATAAAAATGGATGATTAGAAATTTATACCCAAGATAAGAAAGGAATTTTGGTGTTGTTGCATTCAGGATGACTAAGGGGTCAGAAAGAATTGAGTTCAAGTCAAGCTCTTGTCACATTGATGCAACTTCTAAATTCTTGTCACATCACTCAACTTCTAAATTTACCAATCAGTTCTCTAAGGGTCTAAGTTGCAGAGAAAGTATTGAATTACATTTGTAAAGGGTTTTTCTTCACTGGGAATTTCCCTATCAACAAAATCATAATTATGGTTAAAAAAATAAGTATCTGGATGAAATATACTCTGGAGTACTGGGGTTGAGGGTGGGGAGGACTGGCAAATAATGTTAAAGATCTTTAAGTGTGGAAAACAAGATGTTCCGAACCAGATCAGCTATTTATCCATTTATTGAATAGGACTTTTGAAGCACTTCCTGTAGTACTGACACCCCTGCTAGGTTATGGTGACACAAAGAAACACCAAGCAGCCCTTCTCCACAAGGAGTCTGTATTGTATCGAGTTGGGGGACCATCTCAGATTAGTTAATGAAATGTGTATATGTGTGTGTGTATATGTATATGTGTATGTATATATATATACATACACATGTTTGCACATTCACAAAGCACATGTAAAATAATATAAGGGAAAACACATAGACAATTAAAAGAGGCCAGTTGTAATTAATTTGAGCTTTGAAGAAAACTAGGAACTCTAAGAAATGGAAGCAAGCTGGTGGGTTTCAGGCTTGGGATGGTTGTTGTTTTTTGTGCTTTGTTAGAAAAAGTCATCAGCTTCATTCTCTCTTCCAGAGTCATAGGACATTGGCAAGGCAAACATCAGACTGGGGATGATCTGGGATGTAGTAAATGACCAGTGTTTTTGATGTCTGACCAAATTCTTAACACTCCATAGGGCCTAATTTTGCTGCCTTCATGGATGTTGGAACAAATTGTTTTTCTCTGTCCATTTCACTGAGGGAAGTCTTTATATGTTTAGGGTTGACATCCCCCTAAGTCACTGACAGTTTCAAAGCATGTCAGTAATCCTCATCCTGGTTTAGGCAGCTGAGACGGTTTTACTGGGGTGTGGCCACTGTGCAGGCCACAATTGAGAACTGCATGAAGGAGGACACCAAGGTAGAAAGTAGCCCTAAAAGGGGTTCTGCAAGCTCTCACACCAGAGGGGTTGGTCCTCACAAATTCCCTATATATCCCAGGAATGAGGTAGAATCTATAAAAAGGCACAGAAATGTAGTATAGAATGCTGCACATACAGCAAGTAGGCCATTTTGACAGGATGATAGAGTCCATGTAAAAAAGTAATATATAATAAGCCAGAAGAATAGAGAAAAGCCAGTTTAGAAAATGAGAGAGGAGATCATGTTTTATTCTAGAAGTAATAAGGAGACACTGGGCCTCCTTGAGTACAGGACTTAAACTTTAGGATTTTGCTTATTTGCCCCTTGAGTGGAGACTGGATTGGAGAGAAGAGGGAACTGAGATTTTAGAAGGTGGACATATTCAACACAGGAGGTATTGTCTATGGGAGGTCTGAGTGGTAGCTGTGTAAATGAATAAAATGGTATGGATGTGAGGGCTAGTCTGATGATTCATGAAACATCTGCTGACTCCAGGTATTTTCACTTGTACTTTGATTGATTAGTATAATGAAGAGGTTGAACTAGTTGGTTTTCAAGATCCTTCCAGTTAGAGATTTATATTATTTTGATTATTTTTTTCTGCAATAGGGAGAAAAGGCAGAATGGAATAATAAATTAGCAGAGTCAAGTTAGAACTTTGATTACACATACACTGTAGTTGGGGTAGGACAAGTCACCTTAACCTCTTGTTCTTCATTGTTCAAATGAGTTTCCTTACCAGGAGCTGTCAAAATCACATAAAATCACAGATCCACTTTTGGATTTTTTTTGAGGGGGGAAGTCAAGGCAACTGGTTTTAAGTGACTCACCCAAGGTCACACAGCTAGTGAGTGTGTCAAGTGTCTGAGGTCGAATTTGAGCTCAGGTCCTCTTGACTCCAGGGCCAGTGCTTTATTCACTGTGCCACCTAGCTGCCCCCAACAAATACAGTTCTTTAAAAGACAAAGATCATGGAAAATTATCTCACAGTCTTCATATTTAGAATCCTTCATAATTAAGATAATGTAGTTGTAGATTTAAGGCTAGAAAGGACATTAAAGCCACTAAATCCAATTTTTCATTTCATAGGTAAAGAAAATAGCCTTATTTTCTTAGAGATTGAGTATCTTGCCCAGGGTCACAAAGCTAGGAAGTGTAGGAGGTAAGATTCTAACTTGGGACTTTCTGACTTCTAAGGCCAGGAGTCTTCTCTACCTTAGTATTTCCCTGTGAAGCTTGTTGAAGCTGTCTTGTAGGTTTTCCAATTTCTTAACAGAGATCAACAATGTAGATGAGATGGTATGTTTTGATCTCCTTATACTTCTTTTCAAATATCTTAATCTTGATAACTCTTCCCCTATCTGAATTCAACAGGCCCTGAGATATCGTTGGTCATGAGTTTTGTGATGGTGTGTGTGTGTTTGTGTGTGTGTGTGTGTGAGTGTGCATGCATGAGAGAGACAGAGAGACAGACAGACAGAGAGACAGAGTGACAGAGACAGAGTCAGAGACAGAGACAGACAGACAGAGATAGACAGACAGGTAGACAGACAGGCAGGCAGGCATGCAGACAAACAGAGACAGAGAGAAAGCATTAATAAGTATTATGTCATGCTGAATGAAATTACTGGATAGTCATATTGCTTCAAGTTTCCCTTTGGGAATTCCTCCAGGAAAAAGTTTAGCTGTTGAAGTTAAATCTCTCCCACCATTATTTCAGTTCTATTATGAGTAGGGAAGTAGATTAATTTTTCATCTGAATAAAGAAAGGCTTGGATGATGCATCATCTGTACAGGATTAATAAACAGAAAAAGCAGAACAATCAAAAGTTCACTATAGTAATTTTGAGATGACTTTAGAGACAGTACTTCAATTTACAAAACTTCGTTACCACCTTTTTCAGTCATGTCAACCTCAACTTAAAATTAATCAACACTTTTCAACATGTAAGCTAATCTAACTAAAGATAAAAATTATATCAGAAAGATTACAAAAGATTGGTGTCATTGTCATTACCATTTCATAAAGTAAGCATAAACATATACATTGATTTGGTAATGCCTTTGCAGGGAAAAGTCATTTTCATATTAAAAAATTCATTTCATCACTTAACCCCAACTGCCCTCCAAAAAGCAAAAAAAAAAAATTCATTTCAAAAGAAAATCTATAAAAATTTGTGATAATTATAAAAATTAGTGAGAATTGGAGAAGAAAATGAGCAATTTGTAGTTTAAGAATAGCAATATATCTAGCATTACCCATCAATGTTTAAAAAGTCACTGAATATGATTTGGCTAATGGACAGCGTTTTCTTTTAAGATTACATCTTGAGTAATAAATGTTGGATGCTCTCTTAATACTTAAGAGAACCTTTGTGTTCTTCCTACAGAGGAGTGCAATTATATTCTTGCTACATCATTTCATTTTCTGAAGTTCATTTTATTCACTAATTTCCAATAACTGCTGGATAAAGAATGTCTTTTCAATGTACATTTGTAAATTCATTTTGAAGGGAGACAGAAAGTTGTCCTTGCCCAAATCCTTCGGGTCCTATTTGCCATTCCTTTCATTACTAGGTAACAATTCCTCTCTTTTGAAAGATTTATGTCATGTAAGCTGAATACACAAAAAAGGTAAATTTACATACAGAAGACTAAGGAAAAGACAAAGCCCTACAAATATATTTATTCATTCATTCAACAAACATTGGTTGAATACCTACTATGCACAAGGCGATCTACTAGGGTATGATACTTGGGTACAAAAATGAGTAACCCATGACCTTTGTCACAAGGGGTCTCACAATCTAATAGGGTTATGAGATATGTATACAAACTGTCAGAAAGGGGAGGATTCAATAAATGAATGAGAGGTAGCCACAAGGCATAAGGGATTCATAGAAGAATCGCAGTTCTCCTGGAAACATCAGAGAACATTTGCTAGAAGAGGTAAAGTTAAAATCTGAGTTGAATCTTGAAGAATTGGTAAATAAATGAACTAGAACAGAGAGGAAGGTCGTTAGAAATGCATAGCTAATTCACTGTATGACCTGCACCTAAAAAAATAACCATTTATGCTATATATACATTCATTACATATATGCATAGAATGTGCATGCATGTATATGAGTATATATTTGTGCATATATATGTGTGTATATATGTGTGTGGGTTTGCATATATGTATATATAGAGAGAGAGAGACAGAGAGAGAGAATGTGTATGTGTGTATGTGTGACAGAGAGAGACAGAGACACAGAGAGAGAGAGAGAGAGAGAGAGAGAGAGAGAGAGAGAGAGAGAGAGAGAGAAAGAGAGAGAGAAAGAGTATGTGCAATGTTTTTTTCATGTTTTTGTGAGTTTTTGGTTTTGGTTTTACTCCATTATAATATGGTCTCCTTATAACTGTCCATTGCTTAGCATCGTGGCTGGCATTCAGTTTGTTATTTGTTGTTGTTCAGTCATGCCCAAATCTTCATTAACTCATTTCGGATTTTCTTGACAAAGAAATTGGAGTGTTCTGTTATTTACTTCTCTAGCTCATTTTAAAGATAAAAAACTGAGACAAACCGGGTTAAATGACTTACCCAAGGTCATACAGCAAGCATTTGGGGTCACATTTGAACTCATGTCTTTCTGACTTCAAGGCTGCCATTCTATCCTCTGTGCCACCTACCTGCCTATGTCTGCAACTTAGCAAGCATTAAATATATATATATATATATATATTTGTTGACTGACTTCTCCTTAGCTCATTTTAAAGTTAGTCAGACTCTTAGTAATCAGGTATTTGCCAAAGGGAGTCAGAGAGAACTCAAGCAAGCAGCAGGTAAACTTCACCGATTAGGGACTTGCTTTCACTCAGAGCTGGGGTTGCTTGAAAGAGACACATTTGGTGGCAACTTCAATAATATTCAGTCACCATATAATCTTGTGAAGGAAAGTTTCCCAGGAACATTAAGAGAGAATGCTCCAGAAAGAACAATCTTGCCAGTAATTTGCCTTCAGGAAAAATCCATTATCATCATGTCACCTATGCATTAAGTGATAATTCCCTGTATTGGTATATATCATAGCAAAAACACATGTTAGCTCCATCATGAAACAAATATGATTTTGACAGAAGCAGAGTCACATAACATCATATAAGAAGAGTATTTAACATTGATGAGATTTCTTCTTTGGGAGATAAACTCGGTGATATGTATTAATAAAATACCGGAAAAATGACATATTTCCTTTGTCATTGACAATAACAATTGTGCTAGGTACTGTAGATAGATAAACATGAACAACCTTTGGTCTCAAGGAACTTATATTCTATGGAGACAATATGTTCCCATTTCAATATAGACAGAATAAAAATGAAATGAGCACAAGGTTTTTCGTTTTAGTAAGAGAAAAAAAACATTCAAAGTTGGGGGGCAGAGTCAGGAAAAGAGATGTTTCTTGAGATAAACTTTGAAGAAAATAAGTGATTCCAAGATATGAAGGTGAGAAGGAAAAGCATTCCAAGCATGGGGGTCAGCCAGTGCCCAGAGACAGGAGATGCATTAAGAAGCATCCCCCTCTTGTTTCTCCTTAATTAGTGAGCAAAATGTCTTTGAGTCCATATCTTACTACTAGCAGCAACAGCCTTTGTCTGCTTTTCATGATAAAACACTGTACCTAACTAATAAGATAGGTGACCCAAATACGTTGATGGCAATGCTAAGCCTGGGGTCAGGAAGTTCTGAATTGAAATCTAACCCCAGACATATACTAACTATGTGACCCATGAGCAAGTCATTTCACTCTTCTGCTTCAATTCCCTCAACTGTAAAATGGGGGTAATAATAGTACTTATCTCCTAGGAACATTGTGAGGATCAAAAGAGATTCTCTTTGTAAAGCACTTAATGAACAATGCCTGGCATGTAATAAGTGCTTAGTAACTGTAGGTTTTTTTTTCTCCCCTTTCTTTTCATTTGACTGAGGGCTGATATATGTGGCTTATTAGGAGCTTTTTTTGTGTCTTTCAGTTAAACTTCTGAGAAGTTGTTCAACTTCTCTGTGGTCCATTTTCAACAGTCATCTACCTCACAGAGATGCCATGAACATTAACCTATCTATGAATAGAAATGAGCATATGTGCTCAATTTACAACAGATGACTCAGAGGTTTTGAAGCCTGAGAGCATGGGAGAATGGTGCTATCTTTGACAGGAATAGAGAAGTCAGGAGAATGAACTGGTTTTAAGAGGGAGTTTATTACATATGTGGTATAAAGGTTTCTTTTAAACATATTGCAATTGGTGTTATGGTGGAAAAGTCAGGGGGAGATAGTGAGCAGGCAAATAGTTATTGTCTGATCTGGGACAGTCTTCACTGACAGACTTCCATGAAACCAAGTCCAAGTAAATTTCCTTGTATATATTCCATGTATTCCATTAAAGCCATGCCCATTGATCTAAATAGTCCTAACTTTCTGGATGTGCACATCTGCAGATTTTCTTACATTTAGTTCTTGTTGCTATTGGATCTGCACATACATTAAAAGATGATAGCAACAAAGGAAATTTATGTTTGTTTTTATTTATGTTTGACATAGCCTGACTTGTCAAC
Source organism: Pseudocheirus occidentalis (assembly GCA_028646575.1). Classification (NCBI taxonomy): domain Eukaryota; kingdom Metazoa; phylum Chordata; class Mammalia; order Diprotodontia; family Pseudocheiridae; genus Pseudocheirus; species Pseudocheirus occidentalis. Next base: position 38,701,688 of record CM053601.1, on the reverse strand, counting down.
CTTTGCAATTTGGGGGCATCTAGAACAATAAGAGTGAAAACCATTGATATGCAATAAGTATCAATTTCAATTTTGGTTCTTTATGCTTGGAAAAGCAACTTTGTTTTTGATAGAACATTTTGCTTCCTGCAGGACAGCACAGTATAATGCAATATACAATTAACCAGCTGTCCTTTTCGACTACACAGATGATCATGCCTTCTAGCTGGTCAAAGCAATCTCTGTATTTAGTTTATTCAGGACTCTGGAATGCTACTGGACACAAGACGCTATATAAATAAAAGATCATTATCAATTGCCAAGAATTATACTTGGAGCAACAAATATGTGTTATAATTCCAGGGCATCAAAGTCAAAGCATATAATAAAGAGAACAAATAATGAAAAGATGAAGGGAAATGGAAAGAAATGAAGTAAATTAAACAGAAGAGTCTGCCATCAAACTAAAGAGGCATAAAATGCAAGATCGATCATTTGACTTTATTTGGGATGGATGCTTTTATAAATATTTGACAATTATTTAATCCTTTCTCTTCTAAGCAATATAAAGATGATGCAGTAGATAAAAATATATTGTCATATACAAAATTCTTTCTATTACCAAGAACAGAACAATACATTATTTAATATTAAGTGTACAAGAGATTGCTTGAATATTTTATTTAGACTTCTTGAAGCCCAAAATATAATCTCATAATTATCAAATTAGACATTTATTAAAAGCAAATGTATCTTTAACCATATGATTTTAGATAGATATTATAGGAATCCCAGTTATTCCACCCCACCAATACTTTATTAAGTTGGCAAAATAGCCAAAAGGGAAATACAAATAAACAAAAATACTAAATTGGTTTGTTTCTCATTTTTATCCATATGTTTATAACTTTTATTTTTCATTCAGTTAATAACATTTAATTTATTTTGACATGAGCCAAAAAAATAGCATTAACAACTCACAATGAATTAAAAGATAACTTTGAATAGTTCTTTAGCCTCTTAAGCACCTTAAAGGGTGTTTGAAGCACCAATGAAATTTACAACATTATTTGATCCATATGCAGAACATTTCCTGGTGGTAATGATAATGATAATGGTGATAAACATAACAGAATAGAAGGAGCTTAGGGATTTTTGTTGCTATATGAATGTCATTGAATATAGGATGAAAACAATATAATATGATAAATAAATAATATAACAAAATAAATATAATAATGGATATGACAATGGTTTATCTATATAACTTTCCCACTTTTGGGGTCATCCGTTTAGATGAAGTGGAGTTGACAAATATCCACACCAGAAAAGAGAGTCTTTTGTGGTGGTCTTCTTGAGAGCAGTTGTTGTATATTGAAGCTAAGATAGCACTTTTATGAATATAAGCAGCTATATAGCATCCAAACAGAATCTCTCCTGCAGCACATCAAAGGCAGTTGCTGGAATAGACTTAGAGCTGAAATTCTTTGGGGAATGGGGTAAAAAGGGGAGTGGGGGAGGAAATCCAGTGGAGAGTTGAGGAGAGGAGGGGGAGGAGTAACTCTTTTCCTCTTTCCCCTTCTTTCCCAACCTCTTTTGTTAATTTTTTTTCATGGAAAAGCCCCACAAAGAGGTGCCTTGAGTCTGCTTCAGTGTTGAAAACTGATCTGTAAAAGATAAGGCATCTGTCTCAGATGAATATTTAGAAACAAAGTTTAAGGGCTCTAGTATACAAACACCATTTTCTGCATCAGGATTTCTCTGCCTTAATCTGGAAGGCAATCAACTGGGCTACTTTTTCCAAGTGAGGATGCCAAAAAGTCTTAGATAAATGGTACGCAATTTCACTGTGAACCAAGTTAATCCTGTAAAATTATTATTATTGTTTCAATTAAATGCAACAAACTCCTGCATGGAGCTAAATTACCAAGAAAATCAATTACCAATAAACCCAACAGCAAATTTGTATTACAATTCGGCCTTTAAATAATCAAATGTTCTTGCATAAGCTTTAGCTTATTTCCCCAAAAGGGTTGACATGGCATTTTGTCTTGTATTTGAAAGCTATCTTTTGCTGTTAATTTGCATTAAACAAACAACCAAAAGGCAAGAAGAAAATCAAAGGAAGTTCCCCCATATAGTTCTCCCACACATCTTCAGCCGTGTGAGCAAGCCGTTAAAACATGCAAATCCAGTTTGGAAGGAAATTCGACATCTCTATTATAGATGAAAGGTAAACAAAGCAGATGAAGGATTAGTGCGATTCCAAATTTAAGATATTGCTCTCAGTGACTTATAATAAAGTGGTGTTGCACACGGTGGCATGTTTTAGATGACATTTCAATTGTACGAGCAATTTGCATTCTATCTGACATTAAATAACGTTCTCAGTATTATGAATTCCAGCAGCATTCTCATCCCCACAGCATAAAGATATGAACTATGAGGCACATCTTAATGAAGGGAGTGAGTTTTGCTGTCAATCTGAAATGTGAGACAAGGCTGTACCTGGGCTAAAGCACCAGCAACATCATTGTGAGTTGCCCACTTCTGGCATAGTACAAATCTTCAGCTAAGGCATTCTTCTTATTAAATAAAGATCTATAACTGAACACATGTATCTGTAATATCACTACAATCCAAAGAAAATTAAAAGACAGATTATGTCCAGGATATTACATGCACCACCACAGAGCACTGCTAGAATCTGGTATGATCCTGTTGCTAAGATACCTGGCTAATGCCACGGAAACAAGCCCCTCTTACTAATCTAGTACAATCCATGCATGCTTCCACATATTTTGGCAGAAGAAAGTAGGAGTCCACTGACAATGGTTTGGGATATTACTAGCCAGTGTTCCTGAATTTATACATTTTTTTATCTCTTTCTGGTAAGCTTCAACAATCTTAGTGAAATAAGAAATGTAACACTCTGTTAATGGCATTTGGTTGCTTTATGCCATTTAAAACAAGTAAGATTACTTTTTATCCTCCTGCATAGTCAATAAAAGTTGCTTAAAAAGGTAATTATTTAAGTGCTTTTGGTTGCAAAATTGTGGTGCTCCCCAAAATGATTCCCCTTAATCTTGGCAATTTATACTGTAATATGCACATAAATGACTAACTGCATCTTCTATCTCCATTGCTGTCGTCAAGGAGAATGTAATATACCGCTTTCCTTGGGTGAATACTGAATCAGAAATAAAGAGACTAAAGTAACATACTTTTCATAGAAATAACTTGCAAGTTTATGCTGTTTAAATCTGAATTGCAGCATTAAGGCTGCCAAAAGGGTTTTGCCCTGTGCATTTAAGAAGGGGGAAAAGTAATGTTGAAAGAGGAAGTTTATTCATGATCACAGTGTATAAAAATCATAAATGAAGGATAAATACTTTGAAGTTGTTCTTGTGGAGAATGCAAATTTATTTCCCACCTCCAGGTGTCATTTTTGATTATGAAAAAGCCCCTGTTGCTGCTAAAAAAAAAACCAAGAAAAAAGTTACTACTATAAGCCAAACGAGAATTTTTTTAATGTGAGTATATATACTCTTTAGTTTAATCTGATCTGTCTAAGGATCAGTGAAAATAGTACCACTAAACTCAAGTTATGATAACAATAACTTTCACAGATGTTTCATAGCTATCCAGTAATATTCACTAAGATACACAAAGATGTGATTAAAAAGTAAAAGCAGGAGAATTCTTTTGAAATAACCAGTTGAAGTTAAAAAAGCAAAGAGAGGACAAACATTAATCTCCAGCTATAAATGATGAATGGTACAGAAATCAAAGGTACATGAGTTTTTAAAAGGGAAATGCTTGTCTTTGCATGTTTATACATGTGTCTAAGTAGAGATCTTTATTTACAAACCTTCTATGCTATTGTAGCAATAAACTTCTTTTCCCCTTCTGAAATTCACTATGCTCCTTTTTTTGTCTATTTGGTTTAATTCTAGTATTTTTGTCTACCTCGCTGTTTTAGTTGATCTTGGGTTATAACAAATTATACCCTTAAACACATTAACTTCACGTTATTCACACACTTTCCTGTTTTCCAGTCCATGGATTCCCAAGGTCATATTGCAAGGGTTATTTGGCCAGATACCACAGGGACCTTGTGGATTGAGAAGGCCATTTGCAATGTTATGACAATTGGCTGTTATGACATTGTACCTTTTATTATCATTAAGGAAAAAAAACAATTATCAGAACTATTGGTATGGGATATACATGAGTAAGGAAAGGCATGTTTGTTTATTTATTTATTTATTTATTTATTGTAATCTCACCTGACCACTCTTGACTGTGTGGTAGCAGGAATTATTTCTAAATAAGCACCCCCAGGGCAGTATACAAAGGTAACTGTATTCTAAAACAGGAGATTGTCCATGACAAAGAAGAAATAAATCAATAACAGGTGCGAGTATCTCAGAAACTGTTACTTCAACATAAATTGCCCCTGTAAGAAGGACAGAAAAATGTTTTTACAAACCTTTTACTTTTTTCAATTCTCACTGGAATCCCATGTCAGAAGAGAAAATGGCTGTTTGCTTAGAATAAAGTGTCTGAGCTATCTATGTGGACCTGACTATAATGGCAAAGAATGGTACAGATCAATATCCATCTTCTTCATTCCTGAAGTAATAACTTTCAATAGGAAAATCTATTTACTTTTACTTACCTTTATTTTATTTCATTTTGCTTTAAAGAAGTTCATTCCAGAGGGAGGGTTTAGATTGCAAACAGCAGTTAACAAACTGATGATTTAACTAAGGACTCTGGGCCAGGAGGTAGGTTGTCATTTGCTGTAGCTGTTTGGTACAAGAAGCATATTTCTTTGGAAACTATATTTGTTATTCAAATGATGGCCACAAAAAGCTCCTGAAAGTATAACAGAAATATTAATCAGAAAAAATAGATTTGCATTCATATTCTTATTTGTAAGGTTTCATGAATTTTTTACCTGCAAAAGAAACCACATGATAGTATGCATGACATAACTTAAACATCATTGTAAACCACCCTGGGGGTGGGAGGAGAGGAAGTTTGTAAAGAGTATCAATGTAAAATTCTTTCTTAGAAAGGTCTGCAGTTGTCAAAAATTGTTCAAAAATTATAGTTGAAACAAGTTATATTTTTTCTACCTAAAATATATAGTCCTGCAATAATCGTCTGATTTGCATAAATGTTAATTGTAATTCAAAATAAAGACCCTTTGTGTAGTTTTTGCTAATTTTTACTAATGTGTAAAGAAATTGACCTTTTTTTCTATTTTTAAGTTTTTTTTTTTTTACTTTGTATCCCCTGATGCCTGTACTTTAAACTACAAATGAATTACAGATTCACAATAAGGTAGGATTCCATCACATTCACATTGCCTTAAGTATCACCATTTTTATTTCCCTCAGTATATTTGTGTGGCAGACTGCATCTCAAGGGGATCAAAACTGGCATTCAAAATTTTGTGCATTGTAGTATTTAATCTGCATCACTCATTGTCAGTAAAGCTACAGAATAACTTTTAGGGAAAATAGATCCTTTACATTAATATCATAACAAGTTGCTTCCCTTAGTCACGGGAAAGAAACAACTTTATTATTTTTCTGTATTTTTATGCAGTTATGGTTTGGTCAAAATTATGCATGTGAAAATAAAAGATGGAATGATTACTTTCTACTCCATATGTTTCTCTTTTAAGTTGATCAGTTAAAGAAAACATAATTTTAACCTGACAGCCAGTGTCAATTTCCTTCTATAAATTGGGTTACAGCTTTGACATTAACTTATATCTTATATCAGTATCTTTGAAATAAAAACAGTAATGATCTAAATAGCAAGGTGAGACTACTAATTCTCATTGTGAATTTTTAAGTTCATAATTGCTAATTAATTTAGATCTAAAAGTATAGTAAAGCCATTTATGAATTCCACTTTCCTCCATAAATCTCAGAACACTCACTGTGTGTTTTTGTAACTAAGAAAGGAGATCACCGGCATTAAACCCCTGCTTAAATCAGCTGCAAGATGGGAAATAAATTAGAGGCACTACTCTCCTTAGAATTTGCAGGAAAACATATATTAACACAGATGTAATATAACAAGAGAATTAATTGCAAATAAAGCAAAATATGGAGAATGCTGGGGATAAATGAGATTTCACTGAGATTCACATCTATTCATTTATGAGTGGGAGTTGTGTTTTTTTTTCTTTTGAAGAGATAATGAATAAATGCTACTTGTATTCTTGAGTCATGGAAAAAAATCACGGTTTACATTGAGACAACCTTGCATTCCTGTTGGATCTTTTTTTTGTTTTTCTGCCATGAAGGGAATACAGAAGAAATTCAGCAAAGCATGACTCTGTATAACACATAGTATAGATACTCCAGCTAAGTAGGAGCCCCAATAAATCTGAAGTAAAACCATTGACAATTTTATTAAAAAAAATAGTTTCACTTGTTAAAAGGTTCCAAGGGATTAGAGAAAAACATTCAAGGTCTTAAAGATTTTAGAAGGCTCTTTGTTATCATTGTTCTCAATGAGAACAATTTTGATTCATTGGCTTGTACTTGCAACATATTTTGTTATGGAATTTTACTCATGATTTCTTCTTCTTTGTATCAACCCCCAAACCAAAAAATAATTTATACTGAATATAACACTTCAGGAAATAATTATATTTATTGTAGGGAAATCACAATATGTAATCAATGTTTCTCTTTCGTGATGTGAGCTTAAAGAAGACCAGGTGAGGGATTACTCCCACTGTAAAGAAGAAGAGAAGCTATTGCAAAACATAAATGAAACAGCTACTGGGGTAGGGAATATGCTAAAGGCTTTAGATATAATTATGTTATATGTAATTTAAAGCTCAACTTTAAAGCAAGTAATACTCACTGTCCTTAAACACTATGCTCATCTTGATTGAGGAAGTTAAAATCAACTATTGATAAATATATTAATTCCGATAAAGGAACTTTCAATAAGAAAGTAGAGTCTGAAAAAAAAATAGAAAAGCTATCTAACTCCTTGTTTTGTATGCAATAGATGATTAATAAATGTCTGTTGACTGTTGAAGGAAAAAAATAAATGAATGGTATATATTGTCATTGTGCTTTTAGTTCTGTTAAAAGGGGTTTTAGAGATGAAAGAGACAATCATAAGCAAGCAGCATCTCTGTATTTATTTAATTTCAAAATAAAGGTAAAGATATAAGTTAGTTAAAGATATAAGAATAAACTAGCCACAAAGTTGTGCATTTCTGATTTTATTTAATGCATTGGGTTTATGGATTGTACTCAATCTCCAAAATTCCATCAAACATGGAAAAGAAGAAGGTAAATAGAGTGCAGCTAAATCAGTCTAGGCTGAGAAAAGCAAGTGGTAATAAGTCAACCAGACAAAAGGGACCATTAACTCTTAACCCCTGCTTCTATATAGCAAAAATTTATCAAAATTTTATTTAGAAGACTCAGATAAACTAAAGGATTTAGGAGAGATTTATACAGGGCACTTCTGGCCCTTTTTTCTGAAATAAAGAACTTTAACTTTAGCTCTCAAAATAGCTGTTTAAAAAACGTGGCACTCAGGAGAGTTAAGTGTGCTGTCACCTAGTACCATGATATAGCCCATGGATGTTCAATAAATGTTTTTTTTTGCTTCTGAGCTTCTTCCCCAAAATACAACTAGCTCTACATCAAAAAATAACAATTATACAATGAGATAGAGACTTATGTAGTACTAGACAAGTATTTACAAGGTTTCATATCCCTTTATGCTTCCCTACTGGGTCACTCCAGTGACTGCACTCAGAATTTTTTTTCCCTCATGACATGAATGAACTAAAAAATCAGCAAGGTTTATACTCATCCCTCAAAACACAGATGCAAAAAAAATTTATATGTCCACAGTTAGTCAATCTGGGCCATTATCACAGGATTAAAATCACACACAGCTGTTATTACTAAATAAGGGCCATCAAAGTCAGGTGGGTTACTTAGATTTCTCTAGCCACCTTCTTAGCTGAAATATGTTTTATTTTCTCCAGTTCATTTTATGCACGATAGAATGTGCCTATAATCACTACAAAGTCATTACATATAGCTTTTATACCTAAAGTCTAAGAAATATGGAAAGATATAAGAATTCCAGTTTCTATAAAAGGACAAAATTATCCTATCAATGTCTAATAGTTAAGTGCTTAGCATTATAAAAATAGTAGACTCACCAATAGCCAAGAATCAATTTACATGAATTAGGGTTTATTCATATGTCAATCCACATTTAATATAATAACACTTAGGAGATAACATTATACTTAAAATTGTTCAACATGGTTACTTGACATAGTCCCAATTACTGCATTTGTAAACATAATTTTCTATCTGTCAACTACTTTTATTTAGCTATTTTTGCATAAGACATATGTTCAGTTTATCTAGCACTAGCTAGCAAATCTACACATTACTATATTTATTAGGTCAGAGACATATATTTCTTATAATACTCTTTTATTAATAAATACAATTTTATCCACCCAAAAGCAAATGTAATTGAATTTTGGGGAATACAAAAATGTTCACAAAAGATAAGGTGGAGGCCCCAAGAGTGGTTATATCAGCCTTCTTCTCACATGAAAATGCTGTCTGTTGTTGGACACCGCTTTATTCGAAGGGGTTTCACACATGCATTTTTAATCAGGATTATATTTCGCACAGATCTATCATCGCTCACAAGTGCAGCAGGCCAGTCCTCCTTGAAAATGTATCAGCTCTCTGTCTTAGTCCTTAGCTAGTTTTTTTTTTCTGTATTAATCAAGAGCTTGGTGATCCACAAGGCAGCATTTTCCTTAAAGGGAGGAAAAAAAAAAGAATCCCACAAAATTGCTAATAACCCATAAGCACATTGTTGGGAGTTCAAACATTCAAACTCCCTTAACATATAACAGTCTTTTACATCACTCTTATTGCCAAATAAACAGTCAAAATATTTGGTTTTGTTATTTGTGAAAACATGAATATATATCAAATGGTGATTCCAAATCCTTTAATTTACATAAATCATTCTGTATCGTTAATCTGTACTCCCTCCCACTTGTTATTAGAATTTTGTATTGTTTCCTATAATAACTATATAAAGGCTGGAAATTTTTGAAAAATAATAAAATTAAAAACAAGTTTTGCATTCATGAGTACCTGTCTCCAATGGGTTTAAATGCTATTTATTTATTGTCATATTACACTATCCTCTATAGGTAGAGAAAAAGAAAAAAATATATATCATTACCTATGCTTAGCAGAATTCCTGGTTCACAGTAGATGCTTAATAAATATTTGTTGATTGACTTATCTAAAGTAGGAAATAGGAAAACATCTCACAGTCTACCTGATATTTAAATGGGGAAGAGGAGGAGGAAGCGTGAGTGGCCTTCTTAAGGCTCATAGCCATTACTGGAATGGTACACATTTTTTTTTAATTTAATAGTAATTCTGTCTTACTGAAATCCTTAAATTTCAGGAAATGTGATTTATTCATAATGACATAAATCACTATTCTAAAGCTTGAGAAGAAAGTTCCATATTATATATTTAGATTTATAGTAGGATACTGACAGGCCTTTTGGAATTGGAGTGGGTTTTCCACATTTTTTATGTCTAATGGCCATTAAAACAGTTTTGGTTACCACTTATTCCTCCCTAGTGTCTGTGATGAACTGTATTTTTTCCATGATTTCCTTTGTACTTGTCTTTATCGTTATTAGAAAAGACCTGGTTTTTGAGCGCTTAACAAATGGGAGATGAATTAAACTGGGTTTAAAAAGACTCAAAGTGAACATTTCATGGAAGAGTTTCAGTGAAAACATCGCTTCACCACATAAAAATGCAAAGTAGTGAAACCTGCTTTCAAAACTCTTTAAAGTGGGGGGCTACCGTTTGTCGACAATGCACAGAAAAAGTCAGACCAACACCAATGGCCCAGGCTCAGACCCCTGAAGTAACCATATCTATATGTCGTCAAACAACTGGCCATAAAAGTGCAGAATAAAAGCACATTTGAAATTGGATACTGCCGAAAATACCACAGCTGATTTTTTATACTCTCTGACAGTTAAGAACAAAAAGACTTTCAGACAAAGATTTTAGGCCTTGCTTGTGATGTTTGACTTCCCAAATTTTATGCACAGGATTACCAAATGGCTGAGACTAAAAGAAGGAAATGATGAAGAGAGATCAGGAGTAGGGAGGAGGAGGAGGAAATTCTGAGGAGTCATTTTATTCAGAATTCTCAGTTGCTACATGTTCACAGAATTTTTACATTACTCTCTGTCATTACGATAAACATAGTCCTTTAGAGAACGTGTCTTATAAACATTTAAAAAATTAGATCTCTCTGAACAAGCCTGAAAGGTTGACTGGAAAGCTCCTATAGCCTAGCCGTAGCACTCCTTATTCAAAGTAAGAGGTTGCATTTTCATTTCTGATGTCTTAATTAGATCAAAAATAGGTCTGAATTTTTAGAGGTCCCTAAATTGTGGGATTTGTCTAGTTCAGTCAGTTGGTTGGTACAACAATGACTTTCACATCATTCAAAAGATTAAAAGATGAAAAACAAAATTTCTGAGATAAAAATTGTTCAAAGAAGCTTAAGCATGAGGAAAAGAAAATAAAGATATATTTTCAAGCAAACTTGATCTTTGGCAATTGCTTCAGATTTTTAGGGAATGATAAATCTGTGATTTTATAGGTGCTTAGCTTCCAGCCTTTGAAAGTGCTCACAGTCCACAAATAGTTTCACATTTCTAAAGAAAAAAATTTAAATATTGATTTTTATAGTTTTTAATCATTAATATCTTTAGAAAATTACTATGTAAAATATCTTTTTTTCTGTAGAACACAATATTTTTTACAATGAATTGATTGGAAGATCCTCAAACATAATATTTTTTTAAATGCTACTATGTCAGTAATCTGGAACCTCAAATTGTTGGAGTCTATTTGAACAATGATTCAGGGTTATACATTAATACTAAATACCATTCAGAAACAACAACAACTTCATAGGATCTAAGAATGGTTTAAAAGCCAATTTTTACATTTATTAAATATGAATATAAGAACATGATTCAGGATATTGTCATATAATGCTATTTAGGTATAAGCTTTGATGTATATTTAAATCCATTTGTCTACACAAAAATATATTTTGGAAGACTATAGAGAGGTTGGAAATATTTGTCAAGAGTGTGTGTGGTTCAAGAAAAATAATGTGTTGGATTCATCAGGAAAGTTGAATTCAAATCTATCCTCAGGACTTACTAACTATATGGTCATGAACAAGTTGCATGTTCTTTGCACTTGAATTTTACTCATTTGTAAAATGGGGGAATAATATAGTACCTACTTCAGAGACTTGATGTAGGAAAAACAATTGAGTAGCCTGAAATGTTTATGTACATATAGGCTGTCATACACACTTATAATTCACTATAGTTGCTTTTTTTTTTCTCATCTAGCAGAAAGAGTACTAGATTATAAGTCAAAATGAGTTCTTTGCCTGTCTCAGACACTAATTGTGGCACCTAAAAAATAAACAAACTGGACGATCCTCAGTTTCCCCATTTATAAAATGGGGTTATACCCAATTGTCCCTGCCTAACTAGGATGCTGCAGGGATTAATTGATTATCTACATAAAAGAGCCTGAAAATTGTAAAGTACTATAGAAATATACAGTATTACTGTATACAAACAATATTGTACAAGAGCTCTGAGTTCATGTATATGCAAATCATTAGTAATAACTACAGGAGAAAATGCATTCAGATCAAATATATTAATGATTCAAAATGAAGAAATCCCAAAGAATAAAGACTGATGATTAATTAATATGCTAAATCAGAGTATCAGCAATAATACCTCTATTGGACTGAGATCCTGTTTGGACACATTTCTGAAACAAGCCCAGGCAGTACGGACTTATGGACTTGGGAATCTGTCAAGAAGAGACTTTCTAATATAATTTAATAGTGTTTTCTTTACAATGGAGGCTGGAAAATGCTGTCAAAACTTTCACCATTCTAGTATTTCTCCTTCTAATTTGATTCTGAGTTTGCAAATGAATCAAACATGGAGGACTTAAGGGTCTTATTGAAAAAAAAAAAGACAAATGTAGTTATGCCTATTTAGTGCTCCCAGATTAACTACCAATTTACCTAAATGATCAGATCAAACACCTAATCTATTAATTTATGGAAACAACAACTCTTACCAAATTTGGCATTGAATTAAACCATGTTCTTCTTAAACACAACTGTTTTATCATCATGTAAAGCAGATACATCTGTTTGGTGCTAGACACTGTAGTCTACATAGACACCCACAATTTGGACCCCAAATATAATTACACAATCCTTTCACCCTAGGAAAAGAAATGTGAATTGTGTGTATGTGAGTGTATTTGCATATATTGTGTGTTCATTAGAAGTCAAATAATTGAAGATGTAATCAGTACGATATTATTTTCCCAAAGTATATCAGCTATCATTTTCATCACATCCTTATCCCGACCATCAGGTATGTTAAGACAAAAACAGTGTTTCACAAAGATAAAGCTGGGAATAATGCACAGGATTTCAAGGCTATGGGGAGATAGAAGGGGGAATTGGAATAACAGAGATCAATTTTACTAAACACTTCAGACATGTTATTATAAGGACCAGAACTAGGATTTTGGTAATGAAGAACTGGCATAATAATCAGTCATCTAAAAGTATATTCAGCTACATTGGTAGGTAAAGTGTCCCCTCTAACTTGAAATCTTCAAGTGGGATCTGGATACCACTTTTCTGGGATGCCATAGAAAAAAATTCCCAAATAGTGCTAGTTAGAAAGAGTAAGAGAGAAAATGGAATGTATGACTTGAATGAAAAATTGACAAGGTTTTTAAACTGAAAGGCTTTTAGTTCCTCAATTATCCTATAATCCACAAATCAAATCCACAAATTAGCATTAATAAGTGTCTAATATGTGCCAGTCAATGTACTAGACTCTGAGGATACAAGAAAAAAAAAGCAAAAGACTATCCCTGCTCTCAAGAAACTCACAGTCTATTAAAGGAAACAATTATAAATAAACAAGGAAAATTGGAGATAATGAAAAGAAAAAGGTCCTAGCATTATGTAGAATTGAGAAAGGCTTCTCACAAAGGTGGGGCATTAAGTAATATTCAAAGGAAGTTATTGAAGGGAGGAGATAGAGACTATGGGCTGAGAACATTCCCAGAATGAAAGACATCCCTTGAAAACATTCAGGGTATAAGCTACTTTATTTTTGTATCCCAGAACCTACCTAGAACAATGCCATGGTAGAGCCATAATAAAGGTTTGCTGGATTAAATTGATTTGATGATTGTCCTAATTATTGGGAGGAAGAGAAGAGCAGGAGTCAGAGGGAGCAACAAAGAGGAGTCAAAGCTATCTCAAAGATTTCTTGTCTAGATAACTAAGAAAATAAAAGTTCTATCAACATATCAATATCAGGAGTCAGTTTTGGATGGAAGATAAGGAATTCCACTGTAAGTTTGATTTTGAGATTATAGAACATTTTGAGATGATGGTGAGAGATAGACAAAAGTGGAGATGTCTAATCAACCATTAACAAAAACAAGAAATGGAAAATAAAAACTTCACAATTAGAGAATGAAAGAAATATAGTAAGTCAGTCATTCATCTGAAAAAAAAAACTATAGGGGTTTTAGCTGACTGCAAACTCACTATGAGTCAGCAGCAAGATATGGAGGCCAAAAAAGTTAATGAGATTTGGAGTTGTATTAAATGAGGCATAACTTCCAGGAATAAGGAGATGGTCCCTCTGTTCTCTGCCCTTGGCAGACAATGTCTAGATTATTATGTTCTGTTCTGGGCACCAGAGTTTAAGAAGGTTGTTGATAAGCAGGAGAACATTTCAAGAAGGGCAAGCATGGTGGCAAAGGCACATGCCATATAAGGATATGTTGAAAAATTGGCTTTGATTAGCTTGGAGAAAAGACAACATGGTAGCTGGAGGGGGGATGAGCTGAGGATGACAGCTGTATTCAAGTATTTGAAAGTCTGTCTTGTGGATTAGGTTTATTTATTTGTCACTCTTTGTAGGGCAAAACCAGGAAGCAGTGGGAGCATGTTGCAAAAAATGAAATTTATGCTTAATGTCAGGAAAAATTTGTAAAAGTAAAATGAGGTACCACTAAAGTTCCCCCTCACTTGAGGTCTTCAAATAGATGTTGAATGACTATTTGTCAAATATTTTATGAGGAAGATTCCTTTCAAGTATAGGCTAAATTAAGATGGCCACTGTGATCTCTTCAGGTTCCAGCGATTTTGTGATTTTGAAGAAAATCCAGAGATTAAAAAATATATACATTTGGGAATCAACTCCTAGTGGTGATAATATAAAACATAATAAGGGATGATCTCTCAAAGAGTGGAGATATGTTTTACTCTCAGAATTCCCTGAGTAAAATGCAAGGGGAGGAAAAGAAACCAGCAAAGGAAATAGATAATAAGGATCATTTATTTACTTAGTGTCATTGAAATCCAAGGAAAACAAACTCAAAATTTAAAAAACAAAAAGAAAGAAAAGACAATGAATAAAAAGAATGTGAACACAGAAAGAACCTTGTATAATTTTACTCCAGAAGGACCCAAGTCATGTGTTGGTGCTAGACTAGACTCTCTCTCTCTGTCTCTCTGTCTCTCTCTCTGTCTCTTTATCTCTCTCTCTCTCTCTCTCTCTCTCTCTCTCTCTCTCTCTCTCTCTCTCTCTCTCTCTGTCTATCTGTCTCTCTCTGTCTCTCTCTCTGTCTCTGTCTCTCTCTGTCTCTCTGTCTCTTTCCGTCTCTCTCTCTCTCACTCTCTCCTTCTGCGTGTGTGTGTGTGTGTGTGTGTGTGTGTCTACCTTTCCCTCCCTCCCTCCATGTCTCTCTCTCTTACACTCATGGCTTCTTGGATTCTCCTAGAGGAAAAATTATAGATAGGTAAATATATATAAACAAATACATACATATACGCATGCTTGTGCAAATACATATATATATACATATTCATACATACAAGTATATATAAGTGTATGCCTTTGTGTACACAGAAACAGAAGCATACAGAAAGAGAGACAGAGAGAAACAGCAGAGAGGTGAGGAGCTAGGGCAGAGCCTTAGGACGCATTTGCATGAAAGAAGAATGAGGAAGAAAATGAAGTCACAAAGAAACCCACAAAAAAGCAGCCTTATCAATAGAAAGGTAACTAGGGGAGGTTTTTTTATCAAAGAAGGAAAATGACAACAGAAAAGGGGAGGATAATCAATTTTTTTCAAAGAATGTTGATGAATTGTGTGTATTTATGAGCATCATGCTGATTATGAGACAGTAGGTATATTGAGACTGTAATGAGAGACAGAGATAAAAGGAGGCTAAGAGATGAAAAAAGACAGATAGAAAAAGAGAAATACAGAGAGATAGAGAATCAGAGAGTCAAAACTACAAAGAAATCATGAGATGTGAAGAAAGGGAGGTGAGACAATTCACAATGAATGGCCTCAGGTTTGTTTTGCTTTACTTGGTATTCCTGGTAAAGTAGGGGTCACATTACCTGGCCATCTTGCTGGAGAAAAGATTTTGGGTAAAGTTGGTGGCTTGAAGAGAGAGAAGGTTTGGAATATCCAATGTTGAGAGAGCAAGAGGTAGTAAATAAGAGCAATGACTAGAACCTAACTGTAGTTAGAGCACATAAGGTTTCACTAGATCCTTCCTCCCTGCAACCTGTGTTAACTTTTGTCCTCAGTATGAGAACTTCAAAAGAAAAATGGGAGAAAAATGGGTGGTTGTACAGGGCAGCTCTAGAACTGGGTGGCAGAGAATCTTTTCATGTGATTGTTCATGGATTCTATTTCCTTTCTGTAGAATTGCATAGAGAAGTTCATAACTCTTTCTATAGTCATCTTTTTTCTTTGTGTATTGAAATGTGCTTGTGTTGATGATCATTAAGTTCACTGTTAAAGAAAGGATGTTTGCAGGTGAAGTAGGCCTCTGGAGATCATGTCTTCCAAATTTAGTCCATTCAACTAGACAGGTTAGAACATGGGTGAGAAACTCACTGAGAGATTTCTGGCAAAGATTAATAATATACAGCAATTTTCTTAAGGGATTGGGGTAGAGCATCACAGGAATTGAAACTAGCTCTAGCCTTATTCAGCATTTTCCTAATGATCTGGAAGAAGAGTTGCTTCATGTTAATTAAATTCTTTGATAAAATTAAATAAATATCAGTAAGAACTAGGAAATTATGCAAAAGAACCTACAGAGGTTAGTCGCATAAGTGGAAAATAACAAAATGTGATTGAGTTTGAAACAAGGTAAAATAACAAAAGCACCTAAGAGAGTTAGCTCAGCTGCAGACCTAGAAAAAAAGCAATTACAGGGAAAGAGATGATCCTGGGGACCTAAGGAAGAATAAATTGAATATGGGATGTAAGACCTGAAATTCTTTCCCTTTACACACTCTTTATTGGTCTCCTTTTTGTTCCTCCTACACAACCTTGTCATATCCTCTCTGCATAATTTTTCACTAGATACGCCCCTTTCCCATGACTAGAATGCTCTCCCACTTCTCCACTTCTGAGAATCTCTGGTTTCCTCTAAGACTTGGTAGAGTAAAATCTGCCAAACCAGATAAATAATTTAATGGAATCAATATTACCCAAAATAATAATTTGGGGTACTTATATGAACTGATGAAGAATAAAATAAGCAGAACCTGGAGAATAATTTACACAATAATAACAATATTGTAAAGACAACTTCAAAAGTTGTACAAACTCTGATAACAATTACCATTCACAATTCTAAAGAACCAATGTTGAAACATGCTATCCAGGACAGAGAGGTGAAGGCTTTAGGGTACAGAACGAAGTGTATCCATTGAGGAAATCTGTTTTGCTTGGCTATACATATTTCACACACACACTCATGCACATATACACACAATTGTTTTTTTTCTTATATGGGAGGAGAAAAACAAACAAGATTTCTGGTTATTAGATTGTTCTTTTATTTGTTATAGAGAGGTGGGGAGGAAACAAAAGATGTGAACCATTGGATGCATTTTTAGATGAGATGACTGTATTACTCATTTTTGTTAACTTTAAAAAAATTGCTACAACAGACTTGTCAGGAACTACATAGCAATCTATAAATTTCTATTTTCTGTACACACACACACACACACACACACACACACACACCATGAAGATAAGCTCATCAAATTAAGTGGGAAACCCCAGTTTCTCCAGAGGTGAGTGTCTTCACCTTGAAAACTACTTTCCATCTACATTGCACTTATCTTGTATGTCCTTATTCATGTGTGTAAGAGAGTTGCTCCAAATCTGCACCTCAATAAGTACATAGATCCTGGACTTTTAGATTTAATCAATAAATTAATGTTTGATCAGGGCCTAATAATCAATAACATTTTAACCAAGTATAGAAAATATATTTGATCAATTTTGAATACTACTGCTGCTGCTGTTACTGTTGCGGCTGTTACTACTACTACTATTATATACACATATACATATGTGAGTTTATGGGTAGTCTACATGTCACATCGTTTTGACACAGGCTGTAAATTAGATTTTTTAGCCAACCCCAAGACACATCCAATTTAGAATCCTTTCACTTTATGCTATAATCTTCATTTTTTTTGCAAATACTTAAAAAAAATTGCTCCTGGCAAAATATCTTCCATTGACTGATTCAACAAAGATATCAGGATCAAGTTCATATTTCTGGCTTGATTGTTTCAGTCCAGAAGTCCAGATTCTGTGATTGATTATGGTCTTAGAATTGGAAGGAGATGGGAGATGTTGGAGAAGACAATTGGGATTTGATGTGAAGTATGATTGGATGGTGGAGGCAAGCAGTAATGGGGACAGAGAAGAACAAGGCAGGAATCACAAACACAAAATGAATAAATGAATGGTAAATGAGTTATATTGGCATTTTATTTTTTTATATTTGACTTGTTTTCCAAGAGAAAAAAAGTAAAAATAAAAATTGTTACTGACTCTCAGTTGCTAAGAGGAGGGAATGAATTTCCTCTTGGCATTCAACAACCTCCTTTCCCCAGCTTTATCTCCTGGTGTACTTTGTGATTTTGAAACAAAGAAACAAAGAGCAAGTGCAGGAAGGTCTTTATTAAGGCAAAGGCCATTGCAAATATTTTTATACACTCTTGAAATATATAAAGGCATTGCTTTCCAACAACTTTGTAAAGTAGCTAGTATGAATAATGTTATCCCAATTTTACTAATGAGCAAACTGAGGACCAAGGAAGGGAAAGCAATCATTATGGCAGGGAAGACCAATACACAAATCCAGAAGAAAAAAATGTAAAAACCTGTTGAAATGGGAAAGAATGAGATTTTAAAAAATTCTCTGAAGAAAAAATTCCTTAAAAATCAGACTTGGGCAGCTTGAAGCTAATGACTCCATGAGACATCAAGAAACAATAAAACAAATTTGAAAGAATGTTTAAGAGAAAAAAATGTGAAATATCAGAAACACACACACACATTCAGTTGGGAATAGAAATCTATCTTCTCCAACAGGGAAATCAGGGAAATAGGAAGTGAAGAGAAGTGAAATATGGGAGTAATAAAAGGGAGGGTAGGTTGAGAGAAGCAGAGATCAGAAGAAAAACAGACTTTTGAGAAGGAACAGAATAAAAAGAGAGACTAGGATAAGCAGAAGCAAATAAGATGGAGGGAAATGCTCAGTACTCATACCTAAGAATATCAATGGGATGAGCTCATCTAGAAGTGGATAGCAGAATTGATGAGAAACCAGAATCCGACAATACATTGTATATGAGAGACAAAAATAGACCTAATTAAAAGAGATAATCAGGAAAATTACATTTTGATAAAAGGCATCACATACAATGACAAAATGACAATAAATAACAGTGAGATTTTGTTTAACAGCAGCTTAAGAAGGTGTCACAAGAAAATAACAACAACATGTAATGCCAATCAGCAGTAGATTTCTGAGAGAATGCTCCTGTGAGGAGTTTTTAAGATTCAGATTACATAGTATTAGTGAACACTCTGTTTATTCCATTACAAATCTTCATTCAGTACAATGTTCACAGTTTCAACAGTTCACAATATTATATACAATCTTCAGAATAAGGAAAGTCTCTATA
>CM053601.1:38665536-38681957 GCA_028646575.1 Pseudocheirus occidentalis | reverse complement strand
AAATGTGAAGGGATGATACTTTAAAAGGCGAAATTCTGAGGTGGGAGAGGACTAGAATGAGAGGAGACAGGGAGAGACAACATGGGATTAATCATCCCATAGAGAAGAGGCAAGGGATAACTATTACAATTTTACTTTCAACTACTCTCAGTGAAATTGGCTTAGGGAAGAAATGGCATAAACTCTAAACTGAGCATCATGCCACACAGAAGAGTAGGGGGCATGGAGTGAGATGGGGGAGGACGGAGGTGAGGGCAGAGTTTGGGGGAGGGATGCTGGAAGCACACACTTCAGGAAAAGGACAGGGACAGGGTAGAGAACAGAACAAGGTGGGGGAAGGATAGGAAGAAGAGACAGACATCACTGTCAAAATATGTCCAGTATGAAAATGTCCTGTATAATCACACATCCATAGCTTGTATTGAACTGAGTGTCCTTCTAGTGGGGGTGGGTGACAAGGGAGGAATCGAAAGAATCTAGAATTCAAAGTTCTCCAATACCTGCAACTAGGAATTAAGATATACAGGGGTTGTGATAGGGAGACCCTCCCTGCCCTACCAGAAAATAAGTGAGCAGAGTAGGGGAAGGGTTTTACTGTAGAATTGCTGTTTTTAGGTTGGGGCAGGGGCAAGATGGGGAGAAAATGTGTAATTCAAAAATGTATTGAAAATGAATAATGTAAACAAGAAAACAAATAAGAAATAAATAAATAATAAAAGAATGACAGGAGATAGTCCAGAACGCAGTGGAAGACCTTGGCATTTTAACCTAAAGTCTTTTAAAGTTCTCACTTTTAATGAGGCAACATCAATTCAGTGAATAGTCCTCTTTAAAAAGTGAGTCAAGGGATGACTCCTTTATTTTAAAAAAAACTGGGAGGGGAAGACCCTCAGGGTTGCTCAGTCATCACCTTTGACATCATTGTCATTGTCTGTCATCCTCGAAGAAGGAGGAGGAGGAGGAGCAGCGGGAGGAGGAGGAGAAGGAGGAAGAGGAAAAGGAGGAAGCAGAAGAAATACCAGTAGATATAAGGAAAGAATTCATACAGGCAGTGGTACTTTAGCTGAGCTCTGAAGGAAATTTAATAAAATTAGCTTGGGAAGACAATGGCAAACCACTCCAGTATCTTTGTCAAAAAACCCTTAAAATGAGTTTGTGAAAAGTCAGACACTCCTCAAACAACTCAACAACAAGGTATGATAATAACGAGGGAATGCCAAGAATTTGGGATGATCGGTACAAAATGTGGAGATGGGAGGTAGGATGTCATGTGTAAGGAACAGAGAGAAGGTGCGATTGACAGGAAGAGGAGTAATATATAAGGCTAAAAAAGTAGGTCAGAGACAGATTGTGAAGAACATTAAATGACAGGGAATTTTGAATTTTTCCTAGTAGTGATATTTGTGAATTATTTTGCTAGGTGCTTTGAGACTATCTAAAAATAATAATGGAGTATCTCTCATGCAAATTACAGGCTTGTAATTGACTTTATTTGTGAAATAGGAAAGGAAGGTATTAGCATTAATCCCTGTCATTCTAGATTAGAATCCAGATCCTCTGCCATTGACATTTGTACTCTATTGTATCTTTTTATGATATTTAATCTCATAGATTTATAAACATGGGGGGGGGAACCTGAGGTTATTTTAGTCAACAATTCTACAGTGCCATTTTACCTGCTATTTTCCAGTAAGGAAATTGAAGCCTTGAGAAATAATCACTTGTTCAAGGTCAAACAGGTCCCTCATGGCAAATCTGGGACTAGAACACAGGCTTGCCAATTTTCATCTCATCATGTAGTCCCATGTTTAAACCATAATATATTATAAAATATTTTGGAGAAGAATCTCAACCTATGGAAGCTTAACTAACATGCAGTGGTTAACCTTCTGAGGTCTGACCACCACTGGTTATGGGATTTCCATTTCAAAATCATCACACAAAACCAATGAACTGACATTTACATTCAGAGTGAGTGATAATACTTAGGTGATATTTTATCTTACCAGAATTGTATCTCCTTCTACCAAGCCCTATCATCATCATTCTCGTCCCTCACCAGAAGAAATTAAACCTTGGTTTTCCATTCATTATGTTCAGTCTTGCCAAAGAGCCACAGTTTAGTTTACATGTCAAATTTGAAAACTTATTCTGGTTTTATTGAATTTCAGCTGCTTCGATGCCTATATTTTAGGTTTAATGTGGTTTGAATAAGATCGTTTCATGCTCTTTATTATGTTATTATATCTTTATCATTCATCATTAAGATCATATAGAGCTCTGTCATGTTATGTCTATTCCAAAGTGTTTTTAATAAAACCATGTAGCCAAGGAGATATTGGCATATAAGTAGAGTGAGAATCAAATAGATTCTCAAATCTGTTTCCAATTCCCGATCTCAGAGATACTCTCTATGAATACAATAATCTCAGGGAAAATTATTCATTGTACAACATCCAGATTGAGAAGCTATTTTAAGCTGTTGCTTAAAAATTGTTGAAATGGGTAAAATATCAAACCAATGATATCAAAGCAAAATTTGTTAGCAACTATCAAGTTGGGGATTAACCAATTATTTCTCTATCAGTCCATTGACAAGTAAAGTGCTTGGATGTAAAGATGTAAGGATGTAAAGTAAAGATGCTAGGATACCATCAGGGTTGCAGGAAAATTACAAAACACACAGCCTGTCCTCATAAGCTTCCAATCTAGGTGGGGAGACAGTGCATGGATATTGGAGAACAATAACAGAGTATATATCATTTCATGAAATATAGGTATATAGACTATCAGCCTGCTAGAAGGAAGATTGTTGCCTGCTAGCATGGTAGACGAAGGCTTAAGAGAGTCATAAAATCCAAGAATCTCAGATTTGGAATGGACTTTGGAAATCATCTATCTGAAACCCATATTTGAATCTCCTTGGTCACATAGTTGATAAATGGTCATCAAGCTTCTTGGTGGCTTCCAGGGAGGAGGAACCAATTACATCCCAACACAAGCTATGTCCCTTTGATGCAACCTTGTTAGGAAGGTTTTTTTTCCCTGAAATTAGGATGAAATGTCTCTAGCTTATCATTTCTCCTTGTTTTGGTCTCTGAAATCCATCAAAATAATTTCAATCTCTTTGCTGCATGCCAGCCATTTGGTACTTGAAGGCAGCTACAATCCCTCCCTCTCCACAAAGCCTCTTTTTTAAATAACATCCTTGATTTGTTCTATTAACTTTGTATGGAATAATCTATTAATCTCAAAGTTCCGACCATCCTTATCACCAACCCCAACCATAGTTTACTGACAGGTGTCAATCAGTATGCTACAAATGGGGTTGAGTACATTGAAATTTAAAGCTCTTTGGTTTCAAAACCATGATTGCCTTACTGTAGCCTAAAATGACAAAAGGAAGCTTTGAAATCGGTGAGTCTTGAAAGATGAGTAAGTATTGGATAGGCAAAAGGGAGAGTGGAAGCAATTCTGGGCAGAAGGGACAAAGGCAAAGTGGGTCATAGTTAGAAAAAGTATGTGGTATAAAAGAGAGCTTATGGCTTCTTGAATTTCAAGTGGATCTGGGTTCTTGTCTTGCATCTGGCATTGACTAACTCTGTGCTCATGAGTAAATCATTTATGACTTCTTTGCTTCAGTTTTTTCCATCAATAAAATAAGAACACTGCACTAAATGACTTCTGAAAAAAATTTCTAACTTTAGATATCTTATCCTACAATTCTGTGACTTTTCAGATCGCCCATTTCCTCATCTGTAAATAATAGCTAGTAATACCTGTAGTACTTACCTAACATGGCTATTGTAAGGTTCAAATAAAAGAATGTAAAGAAAGTACTTTGCAAACCCAAAAGCATTATGGAAATTTCAGTTATTGTCATTATCCTATCATCATCATCATCATCTTCATTAGGTGAAGTGAGTGAAGGTACTAGCTTTAAGTATAGATTGGTTTCTATTGGAGTGTATTGGGAAATGAGATTTGTTTATTTAAAGTTTGTTGGTTTATGGAAGAATTTGAAAATCAGGAAGAAGAATTTACGTTTTTGTGTTTGAGTATAAAGGATTAGGGAAGCTTCTTGGGCAGAGGAGTGACACAACGAAAATTTGGATTTAAAATTTTTCTATTTCTGTGCAATGCAAGATAATTTGAGTTGGAGATAGACCAGAAGGAGTAGGTTGAAGAAATTCTTCAAATGTGAAGTAAAATGAAAGCTTGAATGGGGGTGATGGCAGTGAACATTTGGAAAAAGTGCTGACTATTGATTACCAGCATTTTCCATTTAAAACACAATTTATAATCATGTTGATGAAGTGTCTTTAATAAAAACAATTTTTAATCAAGTATCACTTTCTTCAGGAAACCTTGTCCATTCCCTCCAGCATCTACTGCCTTCCCATCTAAAACTATCCTCTAATTACAAAATATTTAATTTGTATTGATCAAGAAAATATTAAGATACTACTATGTCCAGACACAGTGCTAGGCCCTGCAGATACAAAAAGAAGCAAAATACAGTTCTTGCCTTCAAAAAGCTTATAGTCTAGTGGGACAGACAAAATGAAAAACTGATACAAAGTAAGCGATATATAGAAGAAATGGGAAATCATTTAAAAAAGAAAAGCACTGGAATTGTTTTTTATGTGCTATCTCTCATTGGAGGGAACGAGCTATTGCTCTTGCTTTTTCTTTTTAAAATTTTATTTACTTTTAGTTTACAACATTCAGTTCCACAAGTTTCTGAGTTACAAATATTCTCCTCCCTAAATCTTCAGTCTCTGCCTGCCCCACCATGGCAGTATACAATTCAATAAACAAGCTTCTCACCATGGGCTTCACATGAACATTCTCAGAACCACTTAAGCAAAGGGCCTAGGGGCAGGAAAGAACTTCAGATTCCCATTACAGGTACCCAGCATTTAATCAATGCCTGTAGGTTAATTTTGAGTTCTAGCATAAACTGTTTTTTTTTTTTTGGTAGTGGTTGTGGTTGTGGTTGCTGTGGTTGTTATAGTTTCCTATATTAAACCTGCCTATTGTGACTGCCTTTAACTTCAGTATTGAAGAGAATTGGAACATCTTATTAATTTGCTGAGAGATAAAATGAACAATAAAATAGAAGGCAAATATCATCTCCCATTTGTCCTGTTAAAGATACGATCTTATCCATCCTCAGTCCCCCCTCCCCAATACCAAATATCTTTGTGCCTGAACAACTGTGGGATTCTTACAGTTGGATTTTCTTTTCCCATAGATGCTTCTCCCCTTGCCCAAAGCCTGGGCTTGTTAAAAGGATGTGCGTGCAAATGTCCACAGGTGCTGAGTCTATAACATAATGTAGCATAGTTGGTCACGCAAATGGATAATACAGGAGCGTATCTAACTATACATGCATCTGAAAATAATTGCCCATGGCGGCTGACATTGGGCCAGCATGTGTGTATTGAGCCATGTGCACAATCTCTCTACTTAACCATTTCCAGACATGATTGCTGAGGAACACCTACATTTTCTGAACTCTCATCCAGTGTAAGAAGACCACACATCCCCATATACATCTTCCACTTTAATTCTTCTGTCCAGATCAAAACTAAACGATGTAACTGCTCAACTGGGCAAACATTACCACTGAGGAAAAAACAGCAGTGGTGATATCATGGGAAAGAATCCCTGTGCTTCTGTGAGAAGGTTCTCCACCAAGAGAAATTATAGATGTTACACTCACTTAAATCCTTGGAATGGACATAATTTTTTATCAAGATATCAGTCTGACCCATAAGTCAAAT
Organism: Pseudocheirus occidentalis; assembly: GCA_028646575.1. Lineage (NCBI taxonomy): Eukaryota > Metazoa > Chordata > Mammalia > Diprotodontia > Pseudocheiridae > Pseudocheirus > Pseudocheirus occidentalis. Next base: position 38,676,168 of record CM053601.1, on the reverse strand, counting down.
AAGGCCATATTTTTGTACATTTTAGTAATGTACCAAATAGGCTTTGAATCATTGATTCTCTTTGAATATTATCTTGGAAAAAAAACTAGGTAGATTAAAACAAAGAGATCAGCAAGAAATACACACATTGCTACATTGTCAATCACGTTCTAAAGTGGTGTGTGTGTGGTGGGGGGGTGTGGGTGTGTGGGTGGCGGGAGGGGTTATGACTTGATATATAGATCTCAGATAGACTATGCATGAAAGAAGAATGGATAAGTAAATGAAAGAATTTTAAAAATATGCGTTCATTATTCTGTGGCAAGCACTGTTCTTAGTACTAGGAATACAAATAGAAGTAAAAAGATAGTCATTGCCCTGAAGGACCTTGCATACTAGCAGGGGAAAACCACATAGAAAAGTAATGCTCAGTAAAGGGCAATGTAAACTAGAAAATGACAAAGAAGGTGAATGGGACCATAGTTAAGCATATTAAAACAACTTTTATGTTAAGTATCAATATCTGTATTGATTTTGATGTATTGATTTTTGTTCAATATGACTGAAAGGGAGAAAGCAGGGAGGTGGCATCACAAGTTACGTGCAAGGTGGCAGAGAAGAAGATGGCCAGGGAATAAAGTGAAGCATGACTTGAATGTGCTTTGATGTTGGGGGTCATGTGAGGCAGTCGTACATCAGGAAAGCAGAGATTCATGTTAGAAGCTCTAGACATGAAAGGGCTAATTTCTCCATCCTCCCAGGCATGCATCAGATTTGGGTAGCAGGTGAGCAAATATATGAAATGATTTATGTTTGTAAGATTTACTGGAGGACATTTTAGACAACCTGGACATTTTAACAGTTTCAAACTATTGAGAACTCACCCATTTAAAAAAAATACAGTGTGAACATGTGCACTTTAGGAGTTCAAATAACTGATTACCAAGCACTTTTCCATATGCCAAATATTGTGCTAGTAGCTGTAGTATATGGAAAAGAAACACAATTTGATCCCATAAGTATTGTACAATCTAGTTTGTAAGTCAATCCTAACATACATGAAATATTTAGGAAACGACTCAAGAAAGTAGGTAAAAATTGCTGAAAGGAATAATAAAGGGTTGGATTTAGCATAAAATGACTATGGTTAAAATATCATCTGTAGCACTTACTACCCATAAGGCAGTGTGCAAATCAGTTAACCTCTCTGGGCCTCAACTTTCCCATCCATATAATGAGAGGTTTAGATTAGCTTATCTCTAGATTCCTATCCAATTCGAAATATGTGTTCCTGTGTGATCTTCTAAGTGCTATTGAGTTCATACCACTTCACTGAAAAGGGAGAGGTGAAATAATCAGAGGTAGGGAGCTTCATAAAAGACTTGGGGCTTGATCTAGGAACTGGAGAAATGGTATGTTTTGGATAAAGGTAAAGGGGAGAGGAAGGAAGGAGTTTCAAGAAGACAAAACTGTGAAAGAGGAAAATTGCAATTATTATAGGAGAATTATAACAGGAGAATTAGCTATTATTTTCCCTTGTCTGTCTGCTGTACTGCTTTGAATTATAAAAGGGGAGGCTGAGTCAAGATGACATTGTAGAAACAGGATAACTCTATGGCTCCCAAGAAAACCACCTCAAATACCTATAAAATATGACTCTAAACAAATTTTAGAGCTCCAGAACTCACAAAATGACAGAAACAAGGCTCCTGCTGAAGACAGCCTGGCAGATGGATGGAAACGGCTCATTGCAGCATGCTGGGAGCAGAGCCCAACACCATGTGGGTTTAGCCCATCAAGGAGAAGCCCTGGCTGGAGCTTTCAGTAGAGCAAATTACTAGCAACTGTGGCCGTGTACAGAATTACCAACGCAGAAGAGCCAAGGACAAAGGGAAAAGGTCAGGGGAACTCTGCTAAATTTGGGGGAGAGGGTCTGGCCAACTGCCTACAGAGCTGGAAGCAGTCTGAAGCAGCATCCCTGCAGCTGCCTCCACATGGCTGCAGATTGCAGAGGGGCCAAGAGATCACTCAGAGGCTAAGTGCTCTTGCCAGTAGCTGCCTGGATCGGGATTGTGGTCTTGGGTGGTGGTCCGGAGGTGTGCTCTCAGTAAGCCAAAGCTGGTGGGGACTGCAGAGAGTGTGGCCTCCTAATAGCTTTGGCAGCTGAAAAACCCCCACCAATTTGGGACAGAGATCTCACCCCTGGAAGCAGTGTTCTACTGAGCCAAAAAGTCAAGTAACTGACTGGCAACATGAGCAAGCCAAGGAAGCAAAGAAAGCTCAGCAATCCAACTTTAGATTCCTTTTTTTTGGGGACAAAAAGGATCAAACTGTGGAATGGGAAGAAGACTGCACGGTCAGAACTCCTGCACCAGTCTTCTAAGAAAAACGGAGACTGGTTGCAAGCCATAGAGGAGGTTAAGAAGGATTTTGAAACCAAATAAGAGGAGTGGAGGAAAAAATGGGAAGAGAAATGAGAATGATGTAAGAAAATCATGAAAAGACAGTCAACAACATGAATGAAGAAACTAACACCTAAAAAAATAGATTATCTGAAATGGAAAAAGAGGCCCAAAAAGCCAATGAGGAGAAGAATGCCTTAAAGAGTCAAATTTGCCAGATGGAAAAAGGATCTCAAAAGCTTGCTGAAGAGAATAATTCCTTCAGAAATAGAGTGGATCAAATTGAAGCAACTGACTTTATGAGAAATCAGAATACTATTAAACAGATTGAAACAAATGTAAACATATAAGGTAATGTGAAATATTTCATTGAAAAAAAACATTGACCTCGAAAATTGATTCAGAAAAGACACTTTAAAAATTATTGGACTACCTGAAACCCACGATCAGAAAAAGAACCTAGAAAGCATCCTTCAAGATGTTCTCAAGGAAAATTGCCCAGATATTTTAGAATCAGAGGTCAAAATAGAACTTGAAAGAATTCACCAATCACCTCTTGAAAAAGATCCCAAAAAGAAAATTCCTAGGAATGTCATAGCCAGGTAATGGAGTTCCCAGATCAAGGAGAAAATATTATAAGCTTCCAAGAAGAAACAGTTTTAATATTGTGGAAACACACAGTCAGGATAACACAGGATCTAGCAGCTTCTACATTAAGGCATCAAAGGGCCTGGGATACATTATTCTGGAGATCAAGGGAGCTAGGATTAAAACCAAGAATCACCTAACCAGGAAAATTGAGTATAATGTTTCAGGGGAAAATATGGTCATTCAATGAGGTGGAGGACTTTCAAGCATTCTTGCTGAAAAAACCTGAACTGAATATAAAATTTGACATTCAAACACAAGAAGCTTGAGAAAGTAAACATGGAAAAGAAACTATAAGGGACTTATCAAAGTTGAACTATTTACATGCCAACATGGAGAAATGATAATTGCAACTTATGAAACTTTTCTCAGTATGAGGATAGGCGAAGAGAATATAAATGTGAATTTGTATATATATATATATATACACACACATATATATATATACACACATATATATATATATACACACACACACATATATATATACACACCACACACACGTATGTATACATACACACATATGTCTACACAGGAGGGTACATATGCATATGAATACATATGAGAATGTATGTATATATGTGTGTTGTAGGCCAAGACTTTCAGGGTTCTTGGCCACATTAGCTCCCCAGTTCTACAAAGGTCATTAGGCAGATATGCAAGGAAAGTATAATCTTGTTGGGTGGATGCTCTCATTGGTTTCATGAATATCTAAAGGAAGTACTGAGTTAATTTGCAAGTCTTGATTGTAATACCCTGTTTGTGCCTCTGGACATGTTACTAGGATAAAGAGCTTAAGGAGTGATTGGCTTTGGGTTGGGGTAGAGAAAGATAGAGACCAAGGGTAGTTCCTTGCATTCTCCTAAGGGTATATAAGCCTTGTGTCTTCCATGTATCTTTGGCTCTGTATGAAATGGTTCTGCAATAAACAGACTATGGCATACTCCCTCTTTCTTATTCATCTCTCTCTCTCTCTTTCTCTCTCTCTCTCTCTCTCTCTCTCTCTCTCTCTCTCTCTCTCTCTCTCTTTCTCTCTCTCTCTTTCTCTCTTCTTTTATTTCACTCAGCTGGTAGCTAGGCCCAGACTTGCTAGCTGCAACATATGTGTAACAGACAGAGGGCACAGGATCAATTGAAAAAGAAGGGATGATATTTTAAAAGGTGAAATTAAGAAGTGGGAGAGGAATAGTATGAGAGGAGACAGGGAGAGGAAGAAGGGGGTCAATTATTTCATATAGAAGAGAATAAGGCATAACTCTTAACTGTTACAATGGAGGGGAAGAACAGAAAGGCAAAAAGGGAATGGATCAACATTTTGCTCATTGAATTTGGCTTAGAGAGTGAATGACACATACTCTAAATTGGGTATCTTGCCCTCCAGGACAGTAGGGGGGAAGGGGATGAAAGGGAGGATGATGGAGGAGAGGGGAGGTTGTGGGGAGAGGATTGTTAGAGGTACACATTTCTGTAAAGGGACAGGGACAAAGTAGAGAATAGAACAAGGCGAGGGTGGGATAGAAAGGAAGGAAATATAGTCAGTCTTTCACAATATGTCCATTGTGGAGATGTTCTGTGTAACTGATGAGGTGTAGGTGGAGCTCAAAAAGGGTGGGGAGGGGTCCCAGAGCCTACACCTCATCATAACTACATATGTATACACCCTGTATTGAATTGCTTGTCTTTCTAGTGAGGGTGGGTGACAAGGGAGGAAGGGAAATAATCTAGAATTTAAAGTTTTAAAATCTTGTGTTAATACATACATATATATGTATATATATAATTATATATATAAATTGCATATGTGTATATATATATACATATACACTTACATATACACACACACATATATACACAAATATAATTATTTACATGCAACTGGGAAATAAGATATACAGGCACTGGGTTAGGGAGATCCATCTTGCCCTCCAAGAAAGTCAGAGGGGTGATGGGGGAGTATATAGGAGAAAGCAGATTGGGGGAGAGGGAACACAGTAGGATCACTGTTTTGGGGAGTGGGTAGGGGAAAGATGTGGAGAAAATTTGTAACTTAAAGTCTTGTAGAAATCGATATCAACCAAAAAATAAACAAAAGTTAATTAAAATAAATGAATGAATGAATGAACAAACAAATGAATAAATAAATAAATGAATAAAGGAAGGAAGAAATGAAAGAAGGAAGGAAGGAAGGAAGGAAGGAAGGAAGGAAGGAAGGAAGGAAGGAAGGAAAAGAATTATAAAAGGGACATTGAACATTTAAAATCCTAAGATCGCAGATGTTTGACTGTAATGGAGGTCACAAATGATGTAGTTCTCCAGCTTGATCTCAGGTCATTTAAACTCTCTCTGCTTCAATTTCTTTGTTAGTATAGTAATGATGATGATAGCTTCTGCTTCTCAGGTTTCATTTGAGTTTTAAATGAGAGAATAAATTTTAAAGTTTTTAGCAAAATGCATGGTGTACAGTAGACCTATATAAATAAATGCAATTTTCTTACTACAAGAGGAGGTTTGAGACTGTACATTACATCTTTGTTAAATTATTTTGATGACAATTTCTTTGACTTGACTTTCTCAGTGACTGTCTTGGTCAATATGAGAGATAAAAGGTTATTCCTTATATGAGAAGAGGTCATTCCCAGAATAGACATATATTTTTTCTTGAAGAAATATCTTTGGGAAAGAAAAAAAAAGTCCAATTCAGCCAAAATCTGTTGGGATTCCTGTGCAAAAACCTGAGGTATTTTGGAAAGATAAAGTTTTAGTTATGACTGAAACTCAGTATAGCAGTCTGATCAAGGCAAAGGAAGGATTACAATTTTCTTTTCCTATTCTCTGTTAAACTGAGCTTTTGGCGGGAGCAGTTATGAAATTAACCTCCAATAACCAATCCTAAACAGTTCCCCAGAAAAAGTATCAGTACAACAAACATGTCATCATATCACTGTCTCTTGACCCAACAACCTTGTTATAGCATTGTTTTCCACAGAAGCACAATTTAGAATGAAGAACTCTAGGACTTTACCTTGTTAGGAGTCACAGAAAAGTTTGATGCTTTTAAAATGATGGTGCATTGATGATTATCATAAGATGCATTATGACCTGCTTTTATTTGATGAATACCTTGTTGTCAGTACAATGGGATAAGTGCTGTGCTTATGTCTGTTGGCAGGATTTTTATTGCCTTTGTAAATGTGATGAGGAGCATAAGAATTGAGAGGAGAATTGGCAGGCTATTAAATATTTTCCTAATTTTCAAAAGGGGAAGAAAATAATTGATTCGTTGGTGGAATTTTGACTTCAGAAATACAAGACACACACATGCTCAAGTGCAGACTTTAACACTTCCTAACTGTGTGATTGTGGATAAATAATTTTATCTCTTTGAGCCTCAGTTCCCTCATCTGTAAAAATAAGAATAATATACACAGACATCTATACATATTATATACATATATATGTCTCTGAATATGTGTATGCATTTTTATATGCATGTGTGTATGTATGTATATGTGTATATATACATATACATACATATACACACACATATATATATACACATACACATACACACACATACACACACACACACATATATGGAGAGAGTGCAAAATATTTGTACATATATGTAGGCCTTCTAAAATATAGAATCCATCTCACAGCTTTCCACTTTAACAAAAGACAGAATATGGAAAACTGTATTCCATAATAGCAGTCAATGATTAACACACACAGACACACACACACAAACACACAGCAAAGCAAACAATGAATAAAACAATAAAGAACTAAATCCTCATTTGCATTTACTGCTTGAATTTCTGTGTATAGTCATTATTGCAAGGACAACTGGAAAGAAAGGAGTGGGATTGTCTGCGTGTTAGATTAAGGATGAACTTTTAGGCTTAACTTCCTCCTTCTTTGTTTGCTTTGCTAAACGAGTGAGAGACTCAGCGCTTTCTATTATTTTCAGGTTGATTGTTTTTCTTACTGGAAATTAAAAATTATTTTTAAAAAACTGGGAAAAAAACTGTTAATACATATGTGTTGAAATTGATGTCCGCTGAAGTTCCTCCCAAACCCAAACTTCTATGATTTTATGATTAATATATAAAAACTAGTTACTGATATCTGAGTTTTGCTAATTTTTATTGTTGTTAAATGTATATATCATTAGTAAAAACAAACAAGGAAAAAAACATCACTGCTACCCCTAACAGCTAGAAAAACATCACTATTCAAATATATTTTAAAGTAAAATTGAAATTTTATATTAAGACTACAAGTTGTATTATTATTTTTTACTTTTAATTTTACTGCTCTATCATTTTTTACATAGACTTGTTACAATTGTTATAGTTTTTGAAAACTGCTAATTTTTAGTTGACATTTTCTGAATTCAGATGCAAATTTTACTTCATCTCTTATGTTTTACTGTTACCAGATGTTAGAAGCTATCAGGCGATTGGTAATAATGACTAAACAATACTTCAGCCTTATGATGATGTTGATAAATATGTATGGTATTTATAGCATATATATACACACATCCATAAATACAAATATATATATATATATATATATACATATATATGTACACATAATTACCTATATTGTACTATGTGGACATAAAATATCCACATGCTATAGCTTATACATATTCAAACTATACACACACACACATACATACATACGTACACACACAGACAGACACACACCCCTTTATATCTTATCTATCCATGTGGAATTAACTATACATCATGGGGGGGGGGTGGAGTCAAGATGGCCATATAGAAGCAGAAAAACTCTGCAGCCCCCCACATAACCACCTTAAATACCTATTAAAATATGACTCTAAACAAGTTTTAGAGCTCCAGAACCCATAAAACTTACAGAAAAACACAATTCCCACTGAAGGCAGGCTGGCAGGCAGACATGAAGGCATTCATCACAGTGTGCTGAGAGCCCAGACCAGCACCATATGAACCCATGACTTGGCTCTGGGGCATCCAGAACAAGCCATGGCTGGAATTTTCAGGAGAGTGAATCACTGGCAGCTGTGGTGTTTTCCAAAATTACTAACCCATAAGAAACAAGGACTAAGTGAAAGGTCAGTGGAACTCAGCTAAATTCAGGGTAGAGTTTCTGGCTGACTGCCCAGGGTTAGAAGCATCTGAAGCAGTGGCCCTGCTGCTGCCTTCAAGTGGATGCTTCAGAAGCTCCTGGCCTGCGGATTGCAGAGGGGCCAACCCATCATTCAGAGGATAAGTGATTTTCCCTTGAGCTGCCTGGATCAGGATCATGGTCTTGGGTGGTGATCCCAAGGTACATTTCCACTGAGCCAAAGCTGGTGGGGGCTGCAGAGATTGGGGCCTCCTAATAGCTCCAGCAGCTGCAAAAACCCCATTAATTTGGGACAGAGCTCTCCCCTCTGAAAGCATAGTACTTTCCAAACCCAAAAGTCAAGTAATGGACTGGCAATATGAGCAGGCAAAGGAAGTAAAGCAAGCCCAGCAATCCAACTTTAGATTCCTTTTTTGGGGAACAAAAAGGATCAAAGCATGAAAAAGAAGGAAGACAACACATTCAGAACTCCTGCATCAAAAGCTTCCAAGAAAAATGTAGACTGTTTAGAAGACATACAGGAACTTAAGAAGGATTTTGAAAACCAAATAAAAGAAGTGGAGGAAAAATTGGGAAGAGAAATGAGAATGGTGAAAGAAAATCATGAAAAGAGAATAAACAATCTGACTGAAGGAAATAGCACCTTAAAAATAGATTAACTCAAATGGCAAAAGAGACCCAAAAAGCCAAAGAGAAGACGAATGCCTTAAAAAGTCAAATTTGCCAGATGGAAAAAGAATCTCAAAAGCTTGCTGAAAAGAATAATTTCTTCAACATTAGAGTGGAGCAAATTGAAGCAAATGACTTTATGAGAAATCAAGATGCTGTTAAAAAGATCCAAAAAATGGAAAAAAAAGAAAGCAATGTGAAATATCTTCTTGAAAAGACCACTGACCTGGAAAACATATCCAGGAGAAATAATTTAAAAATTATTGGACTACCTAAAAGCCACAATCAAAAAAAGAACCAAGAAAGCATACTTCAAGAAATTCTCAAGGAAAATTGCCCTGATATTTTAGAAACAGAAGGCAAAATAGAACTTGAAAGGATTCACTGATCACCTCTTGAAAAAGATCCCAAAAAGAAAACTCCAATGGAATGTTATAACCAGGTTCTGGAATTCTCAGATCAAGGAGAAACATATTACAAGCTGCCAAGAAGAAACAATATGAATACTGTGGAAACACAATCAGGATAACCCAGGATCTAACAGCTTCTACATTAAGGCATCTAAGGGCCTAGAATATGATATTCTGGAGATCCAAGGAGCTAGTATTAAAACCAAAAATCACCTACCCAGCAAAATTGAGTATAATGTTCCAGGGGAAAATATGGTCATTCAATGAGATGGAGGACTTCCAAACATTCTTGATGAAAAAACCAGAACTGAATATTTAAATATTCAAATTCAAATATTTAAATATTTAAATGCAATAAGCATGAGAAGGTGAACATGGAAAAGAATTCATAAGGAACTTAACAAAGTTGAATTATTTATATGCCAACATGGAAAAATGATCATTGTAACTTATGAAACTTTTCTCAGTATGAGGATAATTGAAGGGAACATAAATGTATAGATATGCATACATACACACATATGTCTATATAGGAGGGTATATATGTGTATGAATAAATATGTGAGTGTGTGTATATGTATGCACATAGAGAGAAGGCACAGGATCATATGAATAGGATGATATTTTAAGAGGTGAAATTGAGTGGTGGAAGAGGAATAGTATGAGAGGAGACAGGGAGAAACAGAACAGGGTTAATCCTCTCATATAGAAGAGGCAAGGGATAATTTTTATAATGGAGGGGAAGAACAGGAAGACAAAAGTGAATGGATCAACTTTACTCTCAATGAGGTTGGCTTAGGGAAGGAATGACATACACTCTAAATTGGGTTTCTTGGCCTACAGGAGAATAGGGGGGAAGGGGATGAGAGAGGGGAGAAAGAAGGGGAGGGCAGGTTGGCAGTAGGGTTGTAAGAAGTACATACTTCTCTAAAGGGACAGGGACAAAGTGGAGAATAGTACAAGTGGGGGGGGCAGAATAGGAAGGAGAGAAATATACAGGTACTGGGAGAGAGAGATTCATCTTGCCCTCCTGGAAAGTCAGAGTGGTAATGGTGGAGGATATAGGAGAGAGAAGATTAGGGGAGAGGGTATACAATGGGATTGTTGTTTTGGGGTGATGGGTAGGGAAAAGATGGGGAGAAAATGTGTAAATCAAAACCTCCTGGAAATGAATGATGTAAACTAAAAATAAACAAAAGTTCAAAAGAAATTAGGGTAAATAGAAAAAAAATGAAAATAGGCTGTCCACATCCAGAGAAAGAACTATGGAGTCGAAATGTGGATCCAAGCATACTATTCTCTTATTCTCCCCCCTTCACCCCCACCCTCTCTCCCTCTCTCTCTTTCTCTCTCTCTCTCTCTCTCTCTCTCTCTCTCTCTCTCTCTCTCTCTCTCTCTCTCTC
>CM053601.1:38654389-38665036 GCA_028646575.1 Pseudocheirus occidentalis | reverse complement strand
GAAGGAAGGAAGGAAGGAAGGAAGGAAGGAAGTGTAATGGTAATCAATTTGTTGGATATTTAGGGCTAAGTGGATAGGATACTTAGGGCTAAGTAGATCAGATACTTAGGGCTAAGTAGCACCTAGTAACTTAGGGCTAAGTATAGAACTCTGTCCATTGGTGAAAAGATGTGAACTCCCCTGTTGACTTGGGAGAAGGCCAGTGCTTATAAGGAAGAATTTTAGAGAGACAAGACAGATTGTGGATTTGGCTCCTCAGTGAAGCTGAATGAAGACATGAACAGGATGGGACTCTGTTTGTTCATGGCCTGGCTGATCCTTGAGTTCCAGGGAAGAGAAGTCCTGAAGGGTTTGAGGTGTGCTGAACCCTGTGAACTTCAGTGTGTGCTGGGGATTGCCCTGAGGACTGGACAAGGACCTGGGAGCTGTTCATCTGTGAGGACTGGACGAGAGCCTGGCAGCTTTCAGCTCCTGAATCTAGGTGATTGTTGGACAGATTCAGGAGGGAGCTGGGACCAGGGAAGAGGATCCAGGGAATCAGAGAGACCACCCAGAGTCAAAATGAAGAAAAGGCCTCCCCTTCGACTAAACTGAAGTTTGTTGGAAATCAAGGGGTGGAAAGATTGTGTGGTATTCTAAGAACATTATTTGGAAACTAAAGTTAATGGTTGCCCCATGAGTGGAAGATCAGTATATTGTGAATTGTTGATTGAATCAACTCCCGCTTAGGAAAACTATGTGAGTCCTTTTGTTAATTGATTGACTGATTGAATCTTTAAATGTAAAGTTAAGCTGGTTCCCCTCTTAGAGAAAACAGGTGATTTTTCTCTTGTTCCTTGTTACCTTCTGTAATAATATATGATATTGAGACTTTCCTTACTCTAAATATTATGTATAATATTGTGAATTGTTGGTACTCTAAATATTGTACTGAATCTTGATTTGTAATTTGTAATGGAATAAACAGAGCGTTCACTGTGTAATCCGAATCTTAAAAGCTGTTCACAGTAGCATTCTCTCAGGAATCTACTGTTGATTGGCTTTACAGGAAGGAAGGAAGGAAGGAAGGAAGGAAGGAAGGAAGGAAGGAAGGAAGGAAGGAAGAAAGGAAGGAAGGAAGGAAGGAAGGAAGGAAGGAAGAAAGGAAGGAAGGAAGGAAGGAAGAAAGGAAAGAGAGAGAGAGAGAAGGAGAGAAGGATAAAGAAGGAAAGAGAGAGGGGAAGGAAGGAACAAATGAATGAATGAATGAATGAATGAATGAATGAATGAACAGACAGAAAAAAGGGGGAAAGGAAGTAAGGAAAAATGTGTTTATTAAGCACCTGCTACACTCTAGGCACTATGCTAAGTACTCCATACAGGTTATTTCATTGTCTTTCCTAAGTATCTGAGGTAGAATTTCAATCCATAACTTCATGACTCTAGATCATCCTCAAGACTTGATCAGTTGAATGCACTAAGGCTCAAATATCTGATATAACTTCCTGGCCACAAGTTAAAGGCAGAAGCAAAACAAAACAAAAACTCGTGCATAAGGAGTCAGGAGCTTCTCCCTCAGGACTCTCATTCACCTTAGACTAGTATCCTATAATCACGATCACCATGGAGAAAACCAAGTTCTGCTCAGCTCAATCAACACTTTGTTCTTTCTCACTATCCTTTCCATTGTATGGCTAAATAAAATTCCTTTTGTTAATTGTTAGATTGTCTATAATTATTTCATTTCAGTCTTTAACCTAAACCTTCATACCTTACTGAATCAGGCCTGCCCCTCCAAAACATAGCTAGAAAAACAATTAGTAGTAATAAGAGTCTTCAATCATTTAAATAATTGCAGAATTACATTTCTGCTGAAGGCAGAGTAGGTAACATTTTGAAAACTGCATCTTTCAAAATATGGAGGTACCAAGAAAGAAAATTTCTTTCCTGGAACAGATTCTAATTAACAAAGAGGTACTCATTTCTGGGATCGAAGTGGGAGAAGTGAATATTTTCTTTAGAGTTTGTGAAAAGGAGGAGAAAGGGCAGCACACTCATTAACTCTAGATTTTGCTAGAATACATTTCAAAGAGTTTAGGGAGTTAATAGGAAGGACCTCTGTCATAAATATTCCACAGAAGGAGTCAGTCCAAAAAGAAATAGAAATTTATAAAAATAGAATTCTGAAGACAAAAAAAGCCCAATTCTGATGAGGAGTAAAAATTGAACTTGTATATGATTATTGGGAGGACTTATAAATTAAATTAGATTTTAATAGATAAGCTCAGAACATCGAAGGAAGTAGGAGAAGTAGGTAACTGAGGAAGATCAGAATCACAGCAGAGAAAATGGTATTGTGCTAAAGCCTAGGCTATCCTGTGAATGACAAACAAAACTGAAATACAACAAAAACTATTTTCTTCAGCTGTGTTGGGGGAAAAGATATAGGATAGGGCTGCTCAGCAATGGAAAAAAAATGATGGTAAGACAACTGACAAGAGATAAAGGCAAAGAGGCTCAAATATTGGTTTGTTCCTATTATCTCTGTCAATGGACTAGAAAGGACAGAATGAAAATATAGCAACTTGTTAACCTACTCTTTCTCTTAGTAACCTCTTCAGTTTTCATTAGTTTAATTTTAATCTCTGTACAAATGACTCTTAATACTCCGAATTCATTCCTATCCTTAGTCTTATCAAGTTCTAATCTTCAACATAAAGTCCTTCCTGATCTTTCCACGAGCTAGTACTCTCCCTTTCCAACTATCTTACATTTAATGTGAATATATTTATATGAGGACATGTTCCCCCTCTGTTTCATAGAATGCAAACTCCTTGAGAGTAGAAACTATTGCATTCATTGTATTTGGATCCTTAGTACCTAACACAGTTTCTTATGTATGATAGATATTTGTCAATCTATGAGTAAACAGTGTGATTTTGCAGCCAAAAAGGCTAATGGCATCTGAGGCTAAATTAAGAAAGACATAGCTTTCCAGAACAATAATAAGTGTTCCAGAAATATTATTCTGGAAATATTATTATTATGCTCTGATTAGATCAAAAGTGGGGTATTGTGTTCCCTTCTGGTTATCACTGTTTAGGAAGAATGGTAAGGGACAAACTCAAAGGTTTATGGAGAAGGATTTGCTATTTTTTGCTTAACAAAGCATTATATATTTTATTTAGATATTAAAAACAACTCCTAGCCTCGCATTGTTGTTTAGTTTTTTTTTTTTTTTGCTTTTTTGGAGGGCAGTTGGGGTTAAGTGACTTGCCCAAGGTCACATGGCTAGATTTTGTGTTAAGTGTCTGAGGCCGGATTTGAACTCAGGTACTCCTGACTCCAGGGCCGGTGCTCTACCCACTGCGCCACCTAGCCGCCCCTGTTGTTTAGTTTTAATGATAATCAGCCTCGACTATAAACTTTTTAATAATATTCCCCTCTACTCCCCCCCCCCCATTCCAAGAGCCTGGGAAAGATACAGTATGCATTTGAGTTGAGGAAAGATAACATGTTTGTGGTAGGAAAGAAATGAGTGAATTCAGCTAGGTGATTCAGTGGATAGAGTCCCGACTTATAGTCAGGAATAACTGAGTTCAGATCTGCCCTCAGGCACTTACTAGCTGCGTGACCATAGACAAGTCACTTAACTTGTTCACCTTAAAGCTTTGGAGAAGTCAATGGTAAACCATTCCAGTATCTTTGCCAAGAAACTCCCATGAATAGTTGTTGTTGTTGTGTTTGTCCTTCATTCTCAAAGATGACCTTGGCATCAGGGGAATGATGACATGACTTACAGTTGACTTTGATTTGAGTGAGGCACAACTGTGCAAAGTCACCAGCCTCACTTTCTCCTCCAGAGCCATCTGGGTCCAGTGAGCAGACAACAACAAAACAACAACTGAACAACAGCAACCAGAATTGTGCAAAAATGTATTTTTTGTTTATTTTAAAATGTTAGGCCCCAAATATACTTTTTCATTTAAAAAACAATTTGTTTTTTCTTATTGCATGTAACATTTTTAAACAATATTTCTTTTTTTATTTTGAGTTCTAAATTCCTTCCTTCCCTATCACACCTCCCACCTCTCTGAAAAGACAACCAATTTCAACATATGCAATATATTGTATTTTAATGTGGGTATATAAAGGAAGACCCCAGAAGCAGTAAGAAAGACACTAAATGAAACAGTCTGATTACAGAATATGAAAGTGTTTATTTTCTAAGTAAAACTTGCAAGGGAGAGAAACAACATGAAAGGGAGGAGAGAGGGAGGGGGAGAGAGAGAGAGACAGACAGAGTGAGACAGAGCCAGAGACACAGAGACGGAGACAGCGACAGAAACACAGAGAGACAGAGTGACAGAGAGACAGAGATGGAAAGAGACAGAGACAGGTAGAGAGACAGAGAGAGAGAGAGAGAGAGACAGAGAGAGAGAGACAGAGAGAGAGAGAGAGAGACAGAGAGAGAGAGACAGAGAGAGAGAGACAAAGAGAGAGACAGAGAGAGAGAGAAACAGAGAGAAGAAGAAGAAGAAGAAGATGATGATGATGATAAAGGTTCTCAGCTGCTTAAAAGAGAGAGGAAAAGGGTGATATATTTGTAGTTTCTAGACCTTTCCAACAGGGAGTGAGGGTTAAGGGGAGGGTGATGTTTGAAGATGCAATAAGCTGAAGAACAGTGTTTGGAAAATCTTGAGCAAGGTCTCACATTTGCAGCTGCTGTTCAAAATTGCTCTTAAGTTGATCAAGTCTGGTTCTATGGTTTCTGGCAGCTACAGCCATCCCCAAATTTGGCTTGGTTTCATTCAAAAGGATTACTGGTATGTCAAGCATCCCTGGGATAGAGAAATCCTTGTGATTAGCTTGTTCTGTTATCTAGGTTTCCTGCTCCATTGTAAAGAAGGGAAACTCCAGCATATCTATAGGCATTACGAAGCCCACGTTCAGATCCCTTCTTTTTGGTCAAAAGGCTCACTAGACCCTCTGAAGATAAATAAGACAATTCATATGTTTCAAGTTTATTAGTGGATAGTATCCTAAAGAGATGGGGAATACAACAAAAAAATCCAGTGGCTTTAAGGTAATAAGACACAAAATGAGTCACTGGAAGGCATTAGGGCCAAAGAGAAGAAAAAGAAGTATAAGCAAGGGGAAGATAAACATCAGAAAAGTCACCAAGAAAGCTAAGTAAACAAATACCATGAAACGAGAGACCAGAGTAAAACAATGATGATCAAATAAAAATGGAAACTGGTAGCCCACTCCCAATTTTCAGTTAATGAGTCAATTTCATTTGGAATCCAGGGGTCCTATGCAGTTGTCTATTCCCTGGAAACATCATTTTGGGACGCAGTCTTGAAAATATTTTGTCATCAGGAACAGTACTTCATTAGAGTTGTTGCTTTGGTTCCAAGTTACTTGGAAAGACTCCTTAGATATTCCTGTTAAAGTCTTTTACAAAACACACCTCAATACAAGATTTCAATACTTGTCACAAAGTTTAATTCTTGAATAGGCAATTCATGTTGTGAAAAGCAGCTCAAACATTATAGTTCTGATCTTATTAGCAATAAGGTTATAAGGGGTACATCACATTAGGAGCTCATAGTTTACCTGAAACTTCAGATAATTTAGGTTATAAATACCCCATTTTGCTTACATCTTTATCTAAGTTATGTACCTGACATATACATGTTAACAACAAGCTAAATGGTTACTATTACATTGATATATGTAAGACATTCAAATACAAGCTAAATATTTTGAACACCACCGAAAGCAGAACTCTAAAAAAAATCCTTCCAAACTACACACACATCCAGACACACACACATCCAGATACACACACTTTCATTTGATCTTGTTATTTTTTTCAAAATTATTACTTATTTTTTTACTTTACAATTTTATAGTCATTAATTATTTTAGAACTCCAAATTTAAATACCACTTAATTTAATGTAATTCCAATTCAGTTCAATTATTCAATTTATCCCTTAGGAGCATCAAGAAGATGACCTATGATACACAAATGAATTTACATAAAAGTTACCAAGTTAAGTTCAATTGTAGCAAAAGATTTAGGATGCAGTATGTAGATATACTTATGTAATCAATTTCAAAATAGTGTATATCAAATAAGCTATTTATAATAAGATATTTTTATACCATGGGGCATGTTTACAAATAGGTGTTATTTGCAGATTAAATAATCTTAAATAAAATGGACTCTTCCACTTATGTAACAAAAATATTTTATAAGCTATTCTCCTCTAAGAAAACTGATTACATTTAAATTCTTCAAAACAAAACTGAAGATGTTTCTGATTTAGTTCTAATAATTAATAGAATAACAACTGGATCCCATAACTTTTTACATCAATATCCAATTACTATTCCATCATTTTTAAACATTTAAAATTCTTATTCTCTACAGAAATGTGAGTGTGCATGTGTGTATGGATACATAGATATACATAGGAACAAGCAGAAGACTAGGTCAAACTCTCATTTACTAAGCTGTTTAGGTAATAGAAAGGACTTTAATTCTGGGCTGAATAGCTCAGATCTTATACACTTGTATTTTATTATAGTAGCCTGAATATGATCCAGCTTTAGTCCCTGGGATAGTGATTTAGCATTGTGTTTGTATCTTTGTTCCACAAATTTCTTTTATCCTTGTGTAATTATTCCCATAGCATTCTGAAAGAAGGAGCTATTACAGGGACTTAGTCTCTCCTCTCTCTCTCTGTCTCTCTCTGTCTCTCTCTGTCTCTCTCTGTCTCTCTCTGTCTCTGTCTCTGTCTTTCTCTGTCTTTCTCTCTCTCTCTCTCTCTCTCTCTCTCTCTCTCTCTCTCTCTCTCTCTCTCTCTCTCTCTCTCCCTCTCTCTCTCTGTCCCTCCCTCCCTCCTCCCTTCCTCTCTCTCATTCCCTCAAGTCATGGAACAAAATAAGCATTTTCATGGCACAGTACATAAAAAAAAAGATGATTGCATGTGAAACTACAGAACCAAGTCAATTTGCTATTCCCTCCAAATATGTATAAATTAATCATGTAAATTTATTTTCCCTTCTTTTTCTTCCTTCCTCCTACCCTACCTTAGAGATGACTATCATTTTATACAAATTTTGTGTTTGTGTACATATGTATAAAATTATTCTATATGTACATTCATTTATCATTTGGGGGGGGTCTAGTTGCAGATAACACCTTTCTTCATATGTCTTTCATTTTAAGTTTGGTTATTTATCATAATCAAAATTACTCAGTCAGTCAAAGTCATTCTTAAAACAATATTGTTGTCATCATATACAATGTTCCCTTTGTTCTGCTCATTTTGCACAAGATTTTCCATGCCTTTCTAAGATTATTGAACTCATCACTTCTTGTAGGACAATAGTATTCCATTTCAACCATATTCCACTACTTGTTCAGCCATTCCCCAGTTCATGGGAATTTCTGTAGTTGCAGTGATTATTAATTAAATGAGCAATTTCCAGTTCTGAAAATTGCCCGTCCATATAATTTGACCACTTATCAATTGGAAATTGACTTATCTTTTTATAAATTCGACTCAGTTCCCTATATATTTCTCTCTATCAGAGAAATTCACTCACTGGAAATAGAAACCTCTCCCCAATTCCCTGTTTTTCTTCTAATGTTGGCTGCATTGGTTTTGTTTGTGTAAAGCTTTTTTTAAAAAAATTAAACGTAATCAAAATTATCCATTTCATTTTCCACGATCCTCTCTATCTTCTGTTTGGGCTAAGATTCTTCCCTTATTTATAAATCTGACAAGTTGAATTTTCCATGTCCCTTAATTTTCTTATAGTTTTTCCTTTATGTTTGAATCATGTATACATTTTGACCTTATCCTGGTATATGGTGTAAGATGTTTGTTTATACCTAATTTCTGCCAAACTGTTTTCTAATTTTACCAGCATTTTTTGTCAAATAGCGAGTTTTTAGAGGTGGGTGCTATTATTATCCCCCACTTACAGTTGAAGAAACTGAAGCAAACATAGTTAAAGTGAATTTAGTAAGATTAGATTTGATAAGGAAAAAAATGATATCTTAGACTTAACATTAAAAAATACATTACAAATATAGAATGAGGGAGATGTTCCAGAAGTAATTTTATGTAAAAAAAGATCCAGGGGTCTGAGTGAACCACAAACTTCACATGATTCTATGGTGTGATATGACAGACAGGAAAACAAAAGACATTTTAACCATATCTAGAAAGACATAATGTCCAGGACTATAGAAGGTAGCCTCACCACTGTAGTCTGAACAGAACAAGATGGAACCAAAGTATTATTTGCAGTTTTGGTTGGTATAATTCAAGAAGGATAAAGGAGAACAATCAAGACTGCAAAGGGCTTTGAACTCCGAATTCATAAGGATTAGCTGAAAGAATTGGAGATGTTAGAGAGTAGAGGATTTCAGGGAGTCACCATTAATAATATATAAAAACATTGATGATTTCCGTGAGTTTATTTCATATCCTGCAACTTTGCTGAAGTTGTTAATTAATTCATGTATTTAACAAAATTTATTCTCTAAGGCTTTCTAAGTATAACATCATATCATCTGCCAAGAGTGATAGTTTTGTTTTCTCATTGCCTATTTTTATTCCTTTAATTTCTTTTCCTTGTCATTTCTATTGCCAATATTTATAGTACAATACTGAAGAATAGTAGTGATGATAAATATCTTTGCTTCACCTCTGATCTTATTGAAAAACCTCGAGTTTTCTCCATTATTGATGATTCTTGGTCTGGGTTTTAATTAGATCATTCTTATCATTTGGAAGAAAAAAACACTCCATTTATTCCTATAATTTTCAATGTTTTTATCTGTTTTGCTCCTGACCCCCCCTGTTTTTTTTAAATAAGTTATTTTCATCAGTGAATTTTTGTACTTCTTTTTACATTTGGCCTGTTCAGATTGTTAAGGGGCTAGCTATTTTCTTCAGATTTTTGTACCTCTTTTAACAAGCTATAGATTTTTTTCTTTTAGTTTTTCGACCTTTGTTTTAATTTCTTTATCTATTTTTTCCCTCTACTACTCTCATTTGATTTTGAAAGTCATTTTTAATCTCTTCTAGGAATTCTTGTTAAATGTATCCAATCACTTTTTTCTTTGAAACTTTGCTTGTGGCTATTTTGACTTCATTAACTTCTCTTAAATTTGTATCCTTACCTTTCACCCTAGTAGCTTTTTATAATTAGTTTCTTTTTCTGTGTTTGTTGGTTTGTTTTTTGCTCATTTTTCTACCCTATTTCTTTATTTGGAACTTTACATTAATGTTGGGGTCTATCCTTGGCAAGGAAATTGGAAGGGTTCCATTTAAAGCTCTAAGATTTTTCATGCTGCTGTTTTCAAAGCTACTTTTGGGATTTGGGAATTTTTCAGTGTTTCCAAAGTGGTGTGATCTGGGGAGAAGTATGGTAACTGTTCTCTCGGTCTGCACTCTGTTTCTTACCCAGGAAGAACCAATGTTTTGTTGGGACTTCAATTGATATTGCTCCTCTGGCCCCTTTTTGTCCCTTGGGACTTTTCCATTGGGTCCCTAACCATCTCTAACTTGAGAGCCCCCAAAGCTGCAACTGCTTCTGCTATCACCACCAGTACCACTACTATTATTTTATCCATGTGATCTCCATACCATCCTTCTTCCTCATATCACAAATTTCTCTTTCTGCTCTCCTATGGTGCTTTGAGCTGGAAAAAAGTATCACTCTGACCTTTTGTTGGCTCAGACATTCTGGAAATCAATTTAAGTCATTATTTTAAAGTTGTTTAGGAGGGGAGAGAGGGAGATTGGTAGAGCTCAGCTAAGTGCTTTTTTTTGTTCCACCATCTTGGTTTCTCTTCTCCTCCCCACTGCCTTACCCCTCTCATCCCCCCTGCTCCTCCTCACACTTCCTGGGGAGTCCATTTAGAATCTCATAATATATTTTAATAACAACTTCACTTACTCATTGAAAAAAATTGGAAATAAATTTCAAATAGTGTCTCTCTGAGTTTTATAACTTAATTCATTCAAAATTAGTTTAAAAGTACATGGATGTTTCATTTAAATATTTGAAAGTCTTTCATGCAATGAGGCATGAGTTTGTATTCATTGATCCAATGAAGCAAAACTAGAATCAATAGGCTGAAGTTGCAGAGACAAATTTATTCTTGATGTAGGGACAGATTTCTTAACAATTAAAGCTGCCCAAAACAGAAATAGAAGGTACCCCTTCCAGAAATGGAAATTTTTACCCCTCCACGGACAACTTCAAGGAAAGGTTTGTTACTTTATATTGCAATATTGTAATAGAGATTATTAGGTCATGGTCCTCTTCAAAAACAAAGGACAAATACAACCCGAGAGTAGGCCAAACTGCTTGAACCTGGATTCAGCCAGTTGGATAACTCAGTTCATCCTCTCTCTCTCTCTCTCTCTCTCTCTCTCTCTCTCTCTCTCTCTCTCTCTCTCTGTCTCTCTCTCTCCCTCTCTCTCTCTCTCCTTCTCCCTCTCCCACTCCCTCTCCGTCTCCCTCTCCTTCTCCTCCCCAAAGAAGGTAAATTTTGATGGCTGGAAGCTTCCCAATTAACTTGGGGTTTGCTGGCTAGATTTCTGCCTTACTGTCCTTTTCTTCCTTCTTTTCT
>CM053601.1:38620262-38645658 GCA_028646575.1 Pseudocheirus occidentalis | reverse complement strand
TTGAAACTGTGAACATTGTACTGAACAAAGATTTGTAATGGAATAAACAGAGTGTTCACTAATACTGTGTAATCCGAATCTTAAAAGCTCTTCACAGTAGCATTCCCTCAGGAATCTACTGCTGATTGGCTTTACAGGATCAAATGATATAGTATTTATGATATGCTTTGCAAACTTTAAAGTTCTCTAAATATTATATATTATACATAATTTCATTATCATCATCATTATGATTGTTGTGTGTTCTTGTTGTTGCTGAAGTTATTTCAGTCCTGTCCAACATTTAATGACCCTATCTGGGGTTTTCTTGGCAAAGATACAGGGTTGGTTTGCCGTTTCCTTCTCTAGTTCTGAGGCAAACAGGGCTAAGAGGTTTTCCCAACTTACAACTAGTGAGTGTCTGAGGTCAGATTTGAACTCATATAACCATCTCCCAAGAGAAGAGAGTAGCAACCTAGGAAGATATTCTTTTGGATAATTATGCCATAAGCTCATTATAAGGGCCCATATTTGCAAATTGCCCCTAAAAGACAATTGAATTCAATGTGTACTTTTCATGTATTTTCCATGACCTGAGTATGCCTCTGATTGAACTCATCTACTGACATATCTACTTGTGGAATTTCATTGTTTAAAGGTTATTTTTCTTTCTATCCTAATGATGTATAGGGTTGGTATGTCTTATTAAAAAGCTTGCTGCTTTGAATCTTGTCATCTGCATTCCTGTGGTGGCTGAAATGATGGGAGCATTCTTACTTATTTATAGTTGCATTAAGGATGCAGTAAGATAGGTAAGGGACCTGTGTTGATTATAATCTCTCTCCCATATTTCAGTTCCTTTTCATGCCCTTTGGGCAAAGAATTCACTTTAAATTGTTTGTTTCCATTTGTTTTACCTGGCTTTAGTGTATCAGAATGAAATTGCTCTAGCCATTTAAAATAATCCAAATGCAAAATCAAAATGCTTAATTTTTCCTTCGAAGAAAATCTCCTGATATTTATTTTTACTTCCTGTGCTCCAAGCCAGAGGAACTTTCAGTACATACTTGCTTCTAGTCAGCATCAAGGAAGAAGAGATTGAAGTCCAAGCTGAAGGATCGCAATGAACTGTTTTCAAGTCATAGATTTTTACAATAATGGATTTGTGCTTGGAGATATTTGAGCTTGTGAGACTGGCTTGCATAAAACTATCTCTTTTATTGGCTAAAGACAAATTACACTTACCAAAGGTCAGTTCTTTTATTTTTCTTTGAATGCATGATAAATAACATTTATTTTGGTAAATGCAATTGTTTTTTCCCCAATCACCCATTATCCTATCATCTTTCAAAAATCTTCTTTTTAAATTTAATTTAATTTTGACCCACCCCCACTGGGAAGAGAAGCAGTTCAACATAAGTTGTACAAGTATAGTTATATAAAATGGTTCCATAGTAGTTGTATTGTGAAAGACTAACTTTATTTCCCTCCATCTTATCCTGTCCCCCACTTGTTCTATTTTTTACTTTGACCCTCTATCTTTTCAAAATGTGTGCTTCTAACTATCCTCTCCCCCAATCTGCCCTCCTTTCTCATCCCCTTCACCCCTCCTTTCCTGTAGGGTAAGATACCCAAATGACTGTGTTTGTTATTCCTTCCTTAAGCCAAATTCAATGAGAGTAAGTTTGTACAAGTCAGTTCTTAGAGCTAGTTAACAAGGCACTGTGAAACATAGGTAACTAACAATATCAAATAAAAAAAGAAATGCAAGTACTATTCTTTTTCGCATTTATTGAAATGAGAGGTTGGGTGAGTGGCAGAATGAGGAAAGGTTCAGCTTTAGAATCAGGTAGATGGGGGAGGGCGGTTTATGTCCTGGGTGTTCTAGGATATACTAGCCTAGTTACCCTGTCCACATCACTTTCTGTACCCTGGGAAAGTATTTAAGCCTGTAAATTACAGTCACAAAAACTTAGTCACACTGATGAAATAGCAAATCTGTATCTACCCATCAGTCTAATGAAATAGTACACTTTACTTTTCTTTAAACATGCATATTGAAAGGCTTCCCTTGTGCTCTTAAAATATTTAGAAATTAGAAGTTTAAGGTTCCTTCAAGAACTCTAAGTTAGACACAAAGATGAATCAAGAGACCTGACTGATTTAAATTCTGGTCTTACTATGCACCACTTGTGTGACTAAGGCAAGTCATTTGACTTCTCTGGGCCTCAGTTACTTAATTATAAAATGTTACCCCCTGATAGAGGGTTGAATTAGATTGTCCTTTCTAGGTTCCTTCTAGCTCAAATCTATGATCTTGTGAACCTCCAAACTTCTAAATGAACAGACATCTAAATATTTCACAGAGAAGTCCACATCAAAGTGTAGAGACAAAGACATTTACTGCAATTTTACAAGCATTCATTAAACCCCTACTGTATGCAAGGTGCTGTGCTAAACCCTGAAGGTGTAATGATTTATACTTAGCTTAAAACCTAGTCAATGAGTTGACTTTGACACAAATCGTTATGATACAAATTGGAAAGCAGTGTGTACATAGCAAGGTACAAAGAGCCATAAGAAGTATGTGCATATGTGTGTGCGTGGGTGTGTGTGTGTGTGTGTATGTGTGTAGTATCTGGAAAGAGATGAGGAGAAAAGGAGGGAAGAAAGGGAAACAGAAAGGAGGATGAGGAAGAAAGAAAAAGGAGAGGAAGACAGAAAGGGGGATGGAGAGAACTGGGGGAAGGGAAAAAAGAGGGAGAAATTTCTTAGCAGGATGTGAGAAGTCTTTATGCAAGAGGTCACACCTCAATTGTACCTTGCTTTGTTTTTTTTTTGAGGGCAGTTGGGGTTAAGTGACTTGCCCAAGGTCACACGGCTAGTTTATTGTGTTGTGTCTGAGGCCAGATTTGAACTCAGGTCCTCCTGACTCCAGGGCCGGTGCTCTATTCACTGCGCCACTTGGCCGCCCCTCTCAAGTGTACCTTGAACAACAAGAAGAATTTCATCAAGTGGAAAACATGGGAAAAGCAATTCTAAGCATGAACCAGCATAAGCCTTCAGAGAGGTAGAAAAGTTAGAGTGATTCTGAAGATGAGGCTTTAGTAAAAGTATGGAGTGAAGGAGCTGAGTATTAGTGGAAGCAAAAAAAAAAATTGAGAAGGCAGATGGACCTAGGACCCCAACTTAAAGACTAAGGCTGGATATCTGGACTTGATTCAGGAGGCAGAAAAGGATGATTGAAATATTCCTTTTGCTTTCATAACATTTTCATGAATATTTCTTGTTTGAAGATGAAGTCTATAACCAGATGCTTTTGTTCACAAACTTGAAACAAGAGATGTCTTCTGTACACATTTTTTTTATCCTTAATATCCTCATATCTGATTATGGGTGAGACTACTGCCTTGGCTTTTCCCTTCATCAGATTAAAAAAATGAATTTCTAAGGCCCTTAAGCTAATGTAGTAAAATTTTGATTAAATGCAACCAACCAACTTCATTGATCGAATTCTATTTCCAGTCTACTGATGACACACATTCATCCTCTCTCTCTCTCTCTCCCTCTCTCTCTCTCTCTCTCTCTCTCTTTTTCTCTCTCTCTTACACATGCATAGTCATAAATGCACATATGTGTGCATGCACATACAGCACTTTTCTTTTAGGAGATAAGGTCAAAAGACAAGTGAATTAGTTGGGAGACACATGAATGCTTTGGTAAATCTAGACCTACATCTATACTTCTATCATGGTTGAATGTATATAATGCATGAATACTGAAATTTGAATTTCATGTATTGTTTCAGAAAATATTTATTCAACTTTTATAAAATGTTAAAAAATATTTACTTTTTTTGACAATACAAAAAAAATGTGGCTGGCCAGATTTGGCCCATGGATCATAGTTTGTTGATCCCTGGTGTAGTAGAAAGATTGCTGTGCAGGAATCAAAGTTCCTCATTTCAATTCCTAGTCCCCTTTACATTCCATTATCTTATCACACATTTCCTTCTCACTAATCGTTGTTGTTTGTCCTTTTTTCTAGAAAAGGACCAGCATTTCTGGAAGGTAATGCTATGATTTGCAAGCTAATTGGTTTTAAGTTAGGGAGGCCTGTGCAAAGCCACCAGCCTCATTTTCTCCTCCAGAGCCATCTGCTTCCAGTGGTAAGATATAGATCGGGATGACTGGAGATAGAACCCTCCCACTAATGGTGTGCATTGCAAAAAAATGTTCTGATTTGTGGGTAAAAATGTTCTCCTAAAATTTTTCTTCCTCAGCTAATTTGTGTAATTCTTCTGCTTTGAACTGTGTTCTCTGACTAAGTAAGAATAATGTACACACTGGTAGGGATGTTGAATCTGGAATAGTTCTCTGGGAATCACATATTAGGGAGAGGTGTTCTAGATATTCCACTTAAAAATGTAACTGTGGATTATGAAGCAATAAAATAATCAGCTCTATGTTGATCAGAAAAGAATGAGGTCTCCAGAAGAGTTTTAGATAGTTTTTGTTTATAAATTATCAGATTATGTCCTGAAAAGAATACTGGGGAACAGAAGTAAGGGAAGAGAATATTGAATCCAAATGGCACAAAAATGATCCAGGAGCATAATTCAAGAATCAATAAGAAGAAAATTGAGGCAGTAGGTGACATAGGGACAGATCATGGCAGGAATCAAGAAATCAATTGAAATATCCAAATGGAAATCCAGAGAGTTATCACAAGGTTTTATATGAGGTCCCTCTTCATGACTGTATGATTTCCCAAGTCCAGTGGTCTGTTAGCCATTGACATTTTTCATTATGATAGAAAGCCTCTACCATTCTCCATATCTGCCCATAGTAAGACTGGGCAATTATATGAGGTTAATTTCAAGTAAGATGTTATTTAGGGGAAAAAATTCTAAAATTAAGTCGAATATGAGTGAGAAATAATGGGAGAAAATTATGAGAAACTTATGGGAAAACAAAAAGAAAAAAAGGAATTTGATTCACAGAATATAGGAAGCAAATAATCATTTATTAAGTATGTACTATGTACCAGGCAATCAAATATTGTTTCACTTGATCTTCACAGCAATCCAAAAACATAGTTGCACTTATCACTTTACAGTTGAGAAAACTGAAGGCAACAGACTGTAAATGGCTTGCTCAGGGTCACCTCAGACACTTAGAGGGTACATTTGAATTCATATCTTCTTAATGCCAGGTCCAGTGATGCTGAGCCATCTAGTTGCTTCAGTATTAAGAGAAAAAACAAACAAACTGAGATTAAAATAAGAGATTTAAAAGTGAAAAGACTTATAAAAATCATTTAATCCACCTCACCTATTTTAGAAATAATGAAACTAAAATCCTATGAGTTTAAGTAGTTTCTCAGAGAAAGTACAGTGGAAGAGACAGAATTTGAACTTACATCTTCAGACTTATAATAGCATGCCTAGCATACCCACATGGCCTGCTAGCACAGGTTCTTTGATTTGCTTTACCAAAGGAAAGACAACTTTAAAGGAGTCAACAATTTTACTTTAATTACAGATAAATAAAAAATACAAGGAGAGAAATTAGCACAGAGATTCAACAGACAGGGCTCCAACTGTCTGAACAAAGTAACACAACCACCTAAATATACCACTGAATTGATAGAGCACAAATCTGAGTAGTTGGCGGGGGGTGGGGGAGGGACTCTTAACAAATGGCTACCCAGACTCCCATCCAGGGAATCAAAAAGTCTTCCTCATAAGCAAATACCCAAAGTAAAATACAAGCTTCCCAGTATATTTAATTTTCAACCAACAGGCTCAGAGCCAGAAGGCACCATAACCTTGTGACTCATGCCTAATTAGCTTAGTACCAAAAAGTGTGGAAGCCTTCTTATAAACAAGCCTCCCTGTAAGCAATCTCCCTCCCCCATACCCTCCCAAGCATTCTCCTCCTTAGGCAAGTTCCTCCCCCAATGGGCTCTGTGTATCACAGCTGTGATTGAAATACCTGTATACTTTTAAAACTGGAAACACAACCCTTATTCCAAGGAAAGCAGGACACATGTGGTTGCATAGGTCTATTAATGGATGGAGATTTTATATTCCATTAACATTATAAGATTGCAAATCTAACATTCTTTCCACCACATATTGCTTCTAAATGCTGGATCCAGATGAGAGGAGCAGATATTTAAGCCTCCTAAAATAAATGAAAACCAAAGCTATAATATCAATAATAGTTCTTAAAGCCAAGTACAAGCAGCATTCCAGAGGACTACCACTGTGAACAGTTTTCAAGGTTCTAATTACATAGTATAGTGAACTTTCTATTCAGTAACAAATCAGAGCAAAACATTCACAGAAAATCAAGGTACAACATTCACAGTGTTAAAACTTATCACAGAAAATCAAAATATAGCATTCACAATGACATAATAATTCAAGAACTTATCACAGAGAATGGCCACAAGGTTTTCACCACACTAGTCACATAGTTTTGAACAAAGTACAATCATTTAGTCAATCAATCACTTAGTAAATCAATCACCCAATCATCCTTAATTCAATCACAAAGTATGAAAGTAAAAATTTTCCACACCTAGGTCACAGTAAGTCATAATATTCTCAGTCAGTAGAAAGTATCCAAGTAAAGTCTTCTTTCGGCTTGACTTGAGGCTGGCTTGCAGCTTCCCTGGATCCCCTTCCGTGGTCCCAGCTCCTACCTGAATTCACCAAACTGTCACTTGGGTTCAAAGGCAGACAGCTCCCAGCTCTTTGTCCAGCTCTCCATGCAGTTCCAGTTCCACACTGAAGTGCACGGGGTCCACTCCACCTCAAAGCCTTCATAGCTCCTATTCCTGGGAAGTCAAAGCTAAACAAACTCACAAACATACAAAGTACCACCACCACTGTCATGCCTCCTCCGGCAGCTCCGGCTGGCCCTTGGATGTCTTCAGCAGCTTGGCTGGCCTTCAGAAGTCCTCAGAAGCTCAACTGGCTCTCAAAGAAGCTCTGCTACCACAAGTACCCAGGAAATTCTGACTTTCCCAGCTGAGATTTTTCCTTATATACAGTATTACTCCTCCCTGTTCAGCCCCTTCCTGTTATGTCAGCAAATTAAGTTTCTTTAACAGAGGCTTAATTTGAAACTGGGTGCTAAGTACTGTCAGTTTTCCAATACAAAGGGATCTTCAAATTTCATTACTATTCCATAACTCCAGGAGGAATAATAATAACTGTCATTTATGTAACACTTTAAAACTTGCAAAGCATTTTTACAATACTTTGTTTTATCCATATAACAACCCTAGAAGTGGGTGCTATTATTATCCCCATTTTACAGAAGAGGAGACAAAGATTAAATGATTTACCCAAGGTCACACAGATAATAAGTACCTGAAGCCCAATTTAAACTTGGGCCTTCCTGGTTCCAGGTCCACAATAAACTATATCTTTACCTTTAAAATTTAAGTATTTTTATTCTTTTAAAATTTAAATATAAAACAAGAAAAAACATTTCCACATACACAGTAGAAAATAGAGGATTCAATATTGAACATTAAATTTCCATTTCAGACTCTACCTTAAACAAAACAAACTATATAATAAATGCTACATTTAGTTTACAAAGACATCTAGTTTTTCTGTGCTTCTTTCTAACCATTACTTTGTCCTCCTATTCTTTAATCTACCAACCTCTCTAAGAGGTTGGTATCATGATCCCTATTTCACCTTAATTTTTCCTTAATTGATTTTGAAGTCATTTTTAAGTTTTTCCAAAAAAAACTCTTCTGAGTTTGTTATCATTTGACATTTCTCTTTGAGTTGAGTGGCTTTTTAAACTTTACTATCTTCCTCTCAATAGTAACCCAGATCTTCTCTATCCCTATGGTTGTATTCTTTCTCATTTGTTCACTCATTTTTATTTTATCTTATCTTTAGCAACTTATTACAGATTCTGATTATACCCTGAGGTATGGGGAATGTCATCCCAGACCTTAAGCCCTTTTTATTGTTTCTGAGCTCTGTGTAGTGCCCCAACCTAGGGCACTCCTCTCCATCCCTAAGCCATGGCTAAAGCCCCTAGCCATGCAGTCACTGCAGATGCTCCTGCTCCCTGAAATCCCTCCCGAGGCTGCCAACTTCAGCTCTTCCCTCTGCCCTTTAACCAACACCTGAGACCCCATTGTACTGCAAGTACTCAGTTAGCAGGGTGCTCACCTCTTTGCAACTACACTCAAGTGTGCTCACTCCTCACCCACAGACAAAGCCAGTATCAGGACTCCATCTGGTCAGCTCAATGGGGCATGGAATCCAGTAATTTTGGAGGGTTCTTCAATTTTCTCCTATTTATCCATCTAACCTCTATACTGTCCCTGAGCAAAGAGTTCCAAAGGGCAAGGTTGCCTGCCTTAGATGTCCCAGGCTTGTCGTTTGTTGATTCAGTGGAGCTTGCCTGGAGGTATTTGAACTTTACTTTAGCCAAACCTCTGCCCCTGGGGGTTAGGCTTTTCCTGATGTCTTCTCAATTTGTCTTAGGAAGACAACTGTTTTACCTCAACTTTTGTTTATTTCTGAAGTTCTATGTTCACTTTATGTTGTGGGTTTTTTTTTAAATTTGTTTTTGTTTTGTTTGGGGTTTTTTTTTTGAGGAAATTTTGAGAGCCTGAAGTTTTCTAACCTACTTCCACCTTCTTCCCAGAATACTCCCCCAAGTAGAATATTCATATTATTTTAAGCCCTAGAGTAAAGCACACAGCACATATCAAAGAAAGAAGCTCAGACTTTCTCAGTGGTCAGAGGGAGAGAGTCCAGCTGAGGATTTAAGGAAGGATGAAGCATAACCCTAAAAGTTTGAACCTTGGGCCCAAATAAAAAACAACAAATAATGAAATAAAAATTTACTTTAGTAAAATATCAGAATAGAAGAAAATTTCTCTTCCTGCTCTGAATCTATGATCAGATGATATATTATCTGGACTGGTCATAAACCAAAGGTATGGCCTATGAAAAAACTGACCAAATAATTAGGACTGGAGATAAGTCTAACATGCTGGAAAGCCTGTGAATGAAGACCTCGAGACAGGTCTAATCTACTGTCAAATGACCAACCCAGCTAATGAAAATAAAGGCAGCTAGATGGCTCAGTAGATAGAGTGCTGGACTTGGAGTAAGGAAGACCTGAGTTCAAATGTGACCTTAGATATTTAAACACTTACTGGTTGTGTCATCCTTGGTAAGTCACTAAACCTCAGTTTACTTTTTAGGCAGTTAAATAGGTCTGGAATCAGGAAAACCTGAATTTAAATATGGCCTCAAATACTCACTATCTATGTGACCCTGGCCAAGCCACTTTACCTCCATGTGCTTTAATCTACTGGAGAAAGAAATGGTAAACCACACTAGTATCTTTGGCAAGAAAACCCCACACAAGGTCACAAAGAGTAGACCATGACTGAATGACTCAACAACAACAACCACAAAGCTAAGGACAAAGAGGCCTATCAACAACAAGTTAATGATAGAGATGGGTCTAACTCAGGCAAATAACCTGTTTGCCTTCAATGTTGGGGCAAAATTAGAGGCCAATCAACACATAACTAAAGGAAGATATTCAACAAGGATACTGTAGCTTGTAGCTTGGGTAAACACACTGCTTGCATCTCCTACCCTGTCTCTATATGGGAAAAAAAAAAAACTGTCAGCTGGGCAGGGTGGAGTATCTCATACAATCTTGGCATATTTTCCAAGTCTGAATGACCCTGATTCCTCTCAGGTGAGCCTTTTTATACATTTAAGTGACCAGACAGTGACATCAGTATGGTCAGACACTAGCAGGAATCTAAATCGATGCGAAGTGAATCTTTCCCCCTTGAGTTCTGAGAACAATTTTGTTGCCTTTGGGGGAGGATGAAAAAAGTAAATAAAAGAAGACAAACAAACAAACAAAAATAGCCTACTCCATGTTGCAAGGAAGGGAGCAACTCTTGTCCTACTGTAATTGACCACTATTAATTCATCAAACATTGATGGACCTCTTACTATGTATCAGGTACTATATTATGTGTTAGTGATTTAAAGGTAAAAATGAAACATTACTTGTCCTCAAGGAGCTTGTAGTCTACTGGAGGGATATATAGTATACATAAATGTGTATTGTATAAAGAAAATTGCATCAGAAGAGAGCACTAAATGTTAGAGGATCATGGAAATTTCATTAAGACAATTTCTGGGCTTACACTTACTTGAAGGGCTCTGATGGGGATAATGCTGCTGAGGAGTGTGTCCATTCCAGGCCTGGGGAACATCTTGTATGATTGTAACATAGAGACTGTGAAAGATAAGACCATGGAAGACCTGAAACATCAGGCTATGAAGGTTATACAACATTTTATTAAGAACCATTGATGACTTTTGGGTGGGAGTGGGGTTAGGAGAAGTGATGTGATCATACAAGCTTTAGAAAGATTTTTTCATAGCCTTGTGGAGATTGACTTGGATAAAAGAGAATCTGGACATGGGGAGACTGAATAGAAGTATATAATGAAAATCTAGGTGAGGGGTGATAAAGAACTGACATCAATTGATTGAATTTGGAGGATAAGGCACAAAGAAGGATGAAAGAAGACTTTGATGCAATAGACTTGAATCAATGAAAGAGTGATGGTGCCTTCATCAGAAATATGTAGGTTTGGTGGAGAAAGAAGAATTCTCTTTGGAACATATTGCATTTGAGATGTACATGGAACATCTAGCAGAAATATCCAGTAGAAGACTGAAAATTAGTGATCAGAGTACAGGAGAAAAATACTAGTTACATATCTACATTTGAGAGTCATGTATTCAGAGATGGTATTGGCTCCACATGAAGTAAGAAGATCTCCTACTAAGCTCAGAAAGAGAAAAAAGGACCCAGAAAAAAGTTCAGGGAGTAGAGAAGGGATCTATAGGAGACGTATGATGATCCATCAAGGAAGACTGAAGAGTTCCCAGATGGGTAGATGAACCAGTAAAGAGCAGTGACAAAAAATTTAAGGGGAAGTGATTATCAAAGGAGAGAAAATGATACAGAGCCAGGATACATCTCTTGGGAAGAAAGGTGAATCCTAATAACTAAAGGAGGCCATGAAGAATCAAAGGGGTGGGAGACAGAAAGATCAATGGAGAGGCATGGAACGTATGAATAGGTTACAATATATTTCTATGTTCAGGAAGTAGCATAATGAACACAATCAGAAAATGTACAATCTGAAATGAAAGGGGGATCATCATAGAGTAAGAGTGAATGGTGATGGAAGTATAGGCAAAATGCTGCTCTGGTTAACTCGTAGTAGTAGTGGTAGTAGTAGCAGTAGTAGTAGTAAGAGGAGGAGGAGGAGGAGGAGGAGGAAAAGGAGGAGGAGGAGGAGGAGCAGTAGTAGTAGTGGTGGTGGTAGTAGGAAGAGGAGGAGTAAGAGAAGGAGTAGGAGTAGTGGTGGTAGTAGTAGTAGTAGTAGTAGTAGTAGTAGTGGTAATAGTAGTAGTAGTGATAGTAGTAGTAGTAGTGGTGGTAGTAGTAGTAGTAGTAGTGGTGGTGGTGGTAGTAGTAGGAGTAGTAATAGTAGTAGTAGTAGTAAATACAAGACCTAGAGAGGAATTGTAGACATTCCTCAAGGCATAAATCAGAACCTGGACAAAAAAAATCACACAACAAGGGAAGCTGTGAATGGCTGTCAACTTATACTTTAGAAGGAAATGCCTGCATTGATAACATTATAGATACAATGAAATGTCTATCTCTCTGCCTATCTATCTATCTATCTATCTATCTATCTATCTATCTATCTATCTATCTGTCTGTCTGTCTGTCTGTCTATCTGTCTATCTGTCTATCTCCATATTTCTTTACTAAGGAGACTGGATAAGGCCCTTAACCCCTTTGAGGCACCAGTTTCCTTATTATTTAAAAAAAAAGTGTGATCTGGCTAGATAAACTCTATCCCATCCCTGCCCACACTCTGATCTGACTGATATATCATACCTACAATGCCAGTTTAACGATCTGTGCCTGAAAACCCTTATCTATTTATTTATTTTTGTTTTAGTGTTTTACAGTATGATTTCCTGATAATACTACTTTGCTTCTTCCTTCTTTGATTTTTTTCACCCAGATATTCTCCACCTGGTTTAATGGTTCCTGGGTTTCCTTCAGTGAGTATATCTTCTTAACACACAAGGCTGTTCCACTGCCCCTTTCTATTTTGTCTATTCCTTTTGTATTGGGTATACTCTCCCAACATTATATTTCAGTAATGGGTTCTGATTCCACCAGACATACTGACACCTATGAGAACTAAGTTGTCTCTTTGAGTTAGAACCCATAGTATTCTTTGTTTTTTGGCCATGTTAGGAAAAAGCTATCATGTATGCTTAGCATTATTTATCTTTCAAAAATCATAGATGACAAAAAAGTAGACCACAGCAATAGAGACAGGCAAATGTGCTTTTTTTTTTTCTTTTTGTAGGAAAGTAGAATATTCAAACTGTGACCTTCTGAGTTTGACTTTAGTCCCTGACAAATTTCAGAATTTATTATTATTTATATTATATGATTTGTTTGCAAACATTTGAGAAAGGAAATTATGATTACTTAGAATTTCATCAGAACAGATCCTAAACTAATCTCTATCTCTGTCTCTCTGACTCTGTCTCTCTCTGTCTCTGTGTCTGTCTCTCTCTCTCTCTGTTTTTCCTCTGTCTCTCTGTCTCTGCTCCCCATGGAACAGCATTCTTTTTCTGACATATCATTTAGTGGGATGCCCCATACTTGGATTTCAACAAAGTATTTGGCCAAACTTTCCTGCTGCCCTTGTAAGTAAGTTTAAAAATAGTAGGTAGGTAGTAGTTGCGTGACCACAAAATCTTCCAATATCTAGAACAGCGTCTACTTAGAGGGAAGTCTGGTTGTGAATCTATGGAAACTGTACTTGATCATCTGATTTTCAGCATTTTTGTCAATGAATTGGATGAAAGCTAAATGTCACACTTACGGAATTTGCAGATGAGGTGATTCATGGAGAGACTGCCATGATGCTGACTGACAGAGGCAGAAATAAAATTTCCATTTCAGTTGACCACTTCTTTAATGTACACCTGCAATGGAACACAGTAGCCCCAAAAGTTTAAACAGAGTTGGATTGTGCTCAAGAAGGCCTAGAATCCAAACTGTGGCAAGAGATAGTTCAGACAGAATTATGCTCCACCTCAAAGCAGAAAGTTCAGAGTTTATTAGTTGTCCAGCCCATGTCTGAAAGAATCCCTTCTATGACATATTCCTGATATATGGTTATTTAACCTATTCTTAAAGACATCTAGAGGGAGAAAGAAGTTTTGTTGTACTCTGCTCTCATCAGCCATCTAATTTATTATTTTTACCTGTTGTCACATTTTAGAAGGAACTTTGACAAATTAGAATGTGTTCGGTTCTAAGGAAGATAATGTAAATGAAGAAGGTGCAGGGGATAAAATAAGGATGATTTATAGGAACTTGCAGTGTTCAATACGAGGAGGAGCAATTTAGCTTGGTGATCTCATCAGTTCCCATAGATTTTGGTTGTAGTTTGTACTTCCTGTTCTTTCTTTTTTTTTTCCAGAGGGAAAGGCAAGGCAATTTGATTTAAGTGACTTGCCTGAGATCACACATCTAGTAAGGGGCAAGTGTCTGAGCCTGGATTTGAAGGCTATTCACTGCACCACCTAGTTGCCTCTTATTCTTCATTCTTGAAGAGGACCATGCCATCAGGAAGATGATGACATAATTTGCAAATAAATTGGATTTGGAGGAGGGAGGACTGTGCAAAGTCACCAGCCTCCCTTTCTCCTCCAGAGCCATGTGGGTCCACTGGCAAGATATAGATCAGGACAACTAGAGATGGCTCGGGCTGAAGTGAGAGATCTTGGCCTTAAAAGTTAAAGTCTTTCTAAGGTCTCATTTTGAGTGAGGCAGTGTTAATTCAGTGACTAGTTCTGTTTAAGAAGTGGGTGAAGGGATAGCCCCTTTAATAAAAAGAAAAAAATAACTGAGAGGGGAAGATTCTAGATTCAATCCCATAGATTACATTATCATCTCTATTCTGATGATTCTCAGTTCCAATTATCCAGTCCTAAACTCTCTCCTGAACTCCAGACTCACATCTCCAACTTCTTATTAGACATCTGAAACTGAATATTATAGATATCTTTAATTCAATGTATTCAAAACTGAATTTATCTTTTCTCCCAAATCATTCCTTTTCCTAATTTACACATTTCTGTTGAAAGCACTTCCACAATCTCAGTTACCCAGGGTCATAAATCTAGATGTCAGCTTTCACTCTTCATTCTTTCATCTCCACTATCCAATCAATTGCCAAATTATGTTGATTCTACCATCTTAAAATCTCTAGTCTTCTCCCCTCAGACACTGTTAACATCATGGTATAAACCCTCATTATTTCACACCTTTATTATTGCTATATCTATTTGATCATTCTCCTTTCCTTAATTCATGCCCCTAACCTCCCTCCCCTCACCACTTCAGTCAACCCTCCACTTAGCTGTCAAAAGGATTTTCCTAAAACGCAGGTCTAACCATGTCAACTTCCTATTCAGTAAATTCCAGTGGCCTAGGATCAAATATAAAATCCCAGGTTTAGCTTTTAAAGCTCCCAATAACTTGGTCCCTTCCTATTTCTCGAATTTTCTTATACCTTCCTTCCTTCCACTTCTCTGCAATCCAGTGACATTAGCTTCCTCACTAAAGGTATATTAACATTTAAAATTGTAAGGAAATCACCATCTGGTCAAAATACTATTTACTGACCAAAATGTAGTCATTGCTATTGGCTTCAGATTTTTTTCTTTATTTTAATTTCTTATTTATTTATTAACATAGACACTCATTCATCCCTTGATTCTTTCATTCTTTTATTCCTTTTGTCTATTTCCCTATTTGCACATTTGCTTTCAGTTCTCTATTATTTATCTATTACTCTATCAAATAATATTTCAGGTCTCATAGAATTTCATTCACTTTTGAGGTTGTCAGTTTCCATTTTAATATGTGATTTTTTTTCAAGGAAAACAGGAATTTAAGAATTATGTAATTAAAAAAAATCAGCTAAAGCTCTGATTAGTCTTCAGAGCTAACGGGTATTTATTATGTGTCCCCCTCCTCCCCACTCTGGCATCACAATGAATATGATTCTCTGTATATCTATCCATTGGAAGAGAAAGATGATATCTCAAACTACTTCAGAAACTTAATTAACCAAGTAATATTTATTAAGTAGCTGCTGTGTATCTGACTCTTTGGTAGGCACAGAAGAGTCGCTAACTCTCTTCCATCCAGTGATATGGAAGGCCACCAAGGTTTATCATACACCAGGGGGTTTTTAACCTTTTCTGTGTCAGG
The DNA here is from genome assembly GCA_028646575.1 of Pseudocheirus occidentalis. Lineage (NCBI taxonomy): Eukaryota > Metazoa > Chordata > Mammalia > Diprotodontia > Pseudocheiridae > Pseudocheirus > Pseudocheirus occidentalis. The sequence goes on along the minus strand of CM053601.1, from coordinate 38,630,260 downwards.
GACCCCTTTGGCAATGTGATGAATTCTTTGGACACTTTAACAGAAAACTCTAAGTATACAAAATAAAATGAAAAGATATAAAATAAAGCAATATAGTAATTTTTTGCATGTGATATTAGTAAAGTCAGCTACATGATTTAGTGAATAGAAAGCTAGACTTGGAGGGAGGAAGACTGGAGCTTGAATATTAGTGATAATAATCATAATAACAATAATAATCAGGCAATGAGTCTAATATCTATAGGAATTCTGAAGTAGTGATAAGCATACATATATTTCAGTATACCTACAATGTAATGTGATTTTTAAAATGTATGTGATTTTTACTGGTGTCAGTATCACAAGTACTGCTAATATTACTGTAATTTCATGCTTGCTTTCATAATTGGAGAAAACAATGGATTGAAACTTTGATGAAAATAAATGTGGATTTTTTTCTTCATCCAAGTTCATGGATCCCCTGAAATGTGTTCACATATCCCTTAGTATGGTCCCTGAACCTCAGGCTAAAAACTCCTACCTACCCTGTCACTGTCTTATAAGCTCTTCTAAACCTCCCATCTGCCCTACATCTCTACCTTGGAAACCACCAGTACTGCCGTCTGAAATATTGACTTAACCTAAGGACTCCTCAGCCTTGCCCTCTGCCCCTCCTTTGCATTCCTAGGACCTCCTGGTTTTTCTGTCTATTCAGCAAGTGAATTTCCTTATTTGTGTTTTTTCTCTCCAACAGAATGTGAGCTCATTGAGAGCAGGGTCTCTCTGGTATTTTCAGAGAGTATTCTTAACACTTAACATAGTGCTTAGTTTGTAGTAAGTATTAAATAAACACTTTTTCATTTACTTATTCATTTATTCATTAAAAGAAAACACTCTTGCCTTCAGGGAAAATTACATTCTTTCAGGGAAAACTACATGTACATATGTGTCAGTCAGTCAATCAACTAGTATTTATTATGCACCTACCAGGCATTATGAAAAGTGGAGGAGAGCAAAGTAAAGTAAAAGACAGTCCCTGCCCTCAAGGGGACTTATAGTTTAATGGGGGAGACCATATACAAACAACTATTATACAGTGTTTATATGGGTTAAATCGGAGATGGGAGTTCACTATTGACCATGGTCACACAGTAAGTCTGAGGTCAGTTTTGAACTCAGGAAGGTGACTCGTCCTGACTCCAGACCCAGTGTCTACTGTGTCGCCCACTTGTCCTTCATCTTTTATGTGTTATCTATCTACCACTTATCTATATGTCTGTGTATCCCCGTATGCATGCATGCATGTATGTATTATGTACGTACGTACGTATGTATGTTTGTATGTGTGTATGTATGTATCCACATATCTGTCTTTCCATCTACTTGCCTACTTACCTATTTAGCTTAAAGTGTCCAGTGCTAACCATACAGACACAATAGAATATCTTCTACTAACCTGACCAACACTTATTCAAGGTTTATTGTTCATGAGGCTTTGGTCTATATAGGGAAACTCCAAACCCAAATGTTATCTTTCTATAGATAATATTTTTATAAACATTATCTGTTTGCTGGATGCAGGGAGGGGCAGGAAGGAGAAGGCAAGCAGTGAAGATACATTAGTATTGTATTTAGTTTGAATCCAACAAAGGAGAAAGGCACTCTGAAATGTATCACAAAGTATCCCACATCTTTGGCGGCTGCCACTCCACATACCACAGAATCCTACAAGATCCTTATTAACTTCAAAGAGATCTCTGCACACAATAAGGTCTGAAATGGAAGGAACATTCCAATGGCATCATCGGGTATTATCTCTAGCAATGTTGCAGCCTATTTGTAAGGCAGGAAACAGTAGCAGTGGGCCCCACTGGGTGGGCGGGCTGGCTGTACTGGCGTGCTGCAGCCAGTCAGGAACTCAGTGAACCTTAACCAGATCATGCTGACAGTGAAACAGAGTCATGTATGTAACCTTTCTGAGCAGCAGTTGTTAACTACAGGACACATTGTACATGTTACTTAATCTTTCCACTTTGGTCAGAACATAGACGAAGCTGGAGCTATTCACATAGGGACATGGAAACATGATCAGATTCCAGGTTGTGGACTTGTGATGTAACTAGGATCTCTTCCTAATTGATGTGGACCTAAGAGGGGGAGGGCCAGAAATCAAGATTATGCGTTCTGGCTCCTGACTAATGAAGGAATCCTAGGCATGTCCTGACATCAACATACTGTCCCCAATTCTAATTCCCACCTATAAACTTTGGAACTTCAGTCAAACCCATTGAAGGAAACACAGGCCAGTGTTCGCCATTTTCTTTCTCCTTAGGCAATACTTAAGCCCAACGAGAAAGTAAGAGTAGTGATATTTGGATTTTCCCTTGGGGAGATCAGGGGCCCTGGGAGTAATTAGCTCTCACTAAGCTAAGTAACTCCTCATTTAGAAGAAGGTGAGGTAAACATCTAATAGTCATTATATGCGAATTAATGTGTTCTAGAGACTTCAAAGTTTTTGATAAGTCTGACATTCACTTGCCAAGGAGTTAGGGGGAAACATAATTCAACTTTCTTTTACTAACAACTCACTTTTTAGTAGAAGTAGAGGGTGAGGAGAAGGGTAAGAAGGCATCCAGCACAGGGATATGATGGAGAAGTCCAAAAGAGGGCAGCCTGATAAGAAATGAAGAATGACCCCATATGGTTTACGGCTGAATTGATATTGAAAGACCTAGCTTCAGAAGCCTGATTTTATGCATGGATAGTTGATTTCTTGTGGTCCAAAGTGACTTGAATATTACTGTCAGAGTTTTAGGAGTACCAGTAGCAGAGCCTTTTTCTGCCATTATTCCTTATATATTCTAATTGAACTGCCCCAGACTCTCCGGACAACCCTCAGGGGTCTTCCTATGCAAGTCATGAAATAAGCTCATGCAAACATTTTCAGCACTTTCAAGCATAAATTCTCACACTTGGCTAAGGATCACATGAATCACTAAGGTTTTCTACTTAGAGATAAGGTTTCTCCATAAAGCTTTCATTTCTAAGATATAGAAGGAATTGATGCAAATATATAAGAAAAAAAGCTACTCCTCAGTTTAGAAGTTCTTTAAGGATATGAACAGGAAGTTCTCAAGTAAAGAATTCCAGGGTATCTAAAACTACATTTTAAAAAAATGCTCTAAGAAACTAATAATTAGATGACTGCATGCTAAACCAATTCCTCCCACTTATCAGACTGGCAAAGATGATTTTAAAAAAAGAGGGAAAAATAGGAAATGATAGGCTGCATAAAAATAGGCATATTTTTGCATTATTGATAGAACTGCGATGGGTCCAACCATTCTGAAAACCATTTACAATTATGCATAGAATTTACTAATAGGTACATACCCTTTAACCAGAGAGATCAACAAAAAAAGGCATTTATGTACAAAAGTATTTATAGTGGCTCTGAAGTGTCAAAAAAAAAAGGAGAATGTAAAGGGATATTCATCAATAGGCAAATGGATGAATAAATTGTGGCCTATATATGCAATGTGGTTAACTTATTGTGTTGGCAGAAATGAGGAAAGAGGGTTTCAAAGAGGCGTTGAAATGCTCATATGAGCTGATAGACAGTAAAATGAGTAGAACCTGAGTATTTTAATATTGAGAATATAAAGACAAACAAAAAACCCCCAAAAACAAACAAAAAAGAAAAACAAAAAACTGCTTGTTGGGAATACTTAAGAAGTCTGATCAACTTGCCAACTGACCATGATTCCAGAGGACTGATAAAGGAGAATATTTCCATTTTTGTGGCAGGAAGATGATAGCCTACCATGTAGAATAAGAACCATTTTTGGATATGACAAACATAGAAGCTTGCTTGACTCTGCTTATGGATTACCGTGGTACCTTGATATATGAGTGCATCAACTTATGAGATTTCTGAGATACAAGTTGTCACTCAGTCAAGTTTTTGCTTTGAATTGCTACCCAAAATTTGAGGTATGAGCCGCCTCTAGGTGGCATAGCCAATACCACAACCCAACGCCCACCCAGCATCCCTCACCTCACTCATTCAGTCCATATGTTTACCTCACCAATTAAGTTTAAAGATAAAGTGTAGCTTTAAGGGTGTAGCGAGTAAGAGAACAAAAGTGACCGAAAAAGCATGAAACAAAACTCCTCTGACCTCCTCCACCCTCCACCTCCACCAGTATCTTCTGTTAGCGCAAGTCGTCTGATACCCAATATGTACTTTATAAAACCAGTTTATTTCTTTGCATTCTCTTTTTTTATGTTTTAATACCATATTAGTTATTTATAAATACTCTTTTTTATTCAAAATCACATAACAAAAATACTGGGGTAGTATTTTGGAGGCTGGAATGGATTAATGTCATTTCAATTCATTTCAATGGGGAAAATTGATTTGATATATGAGCAAATTGAATTAGAAGCTCAGTAACGGAATGATTTAAACTCGTAAGTCAAAGTACCACTGTAGAGGAATTCTGCATTTCCTTTTTCTTTCTGTTCTCTATTCTCCAGAAAATAAAGTTTAAAAGGAAGAAAATAAATGAATTCTTGATAAAGAAAAAAGCTGAAAAAGTTGAGGATAGAGAATATTTTGCTTGTCTACAAACCCTCAATTTCTGCCACAATACCTGGCACACAGTAGGTGATGAATGTTTGGTTGATTAAGTATTTTTAAAAGATGATAAGATCATAGATTTGGAGTTCTAAGGGGACTTATGTATTACTTAGTCTACAAATAGATGTTTATATTTATAGGCCATTAGAAGCATAGAACTAGAAAGGACTTCAGATGCCACCTAGTTTGATCCCCCAATTTTATACATTAAGAAATGGAAGTTAAGGGAAAAGGAAGGGATATATATTTCTTAGATATCTATAATGTGTTAAGAGTTATGTTCAACATTTTAAAGACATCTCATGTGATGTGATCATATCAAGAACCTGGGACGTAGGTCCTGTAATTATCCCCATTTTACAGTTGGAGAAACCAGGGCAAACAGAGATTACATGACCTGTTCAAAAGTAAAAATATATATATATATATATATGCTGACTTTGGAGATCAGATTTAGATGGAAATGCGAATTTATAGGGCATCTCATTCATTTCTTTTATTTTGATGATGTGGATTTTGAAGCTTAAAAAAGCTATATGATTTGCCCAGTGCCATGCATGTTATGAATACAGGGTCAGGATTGTCCCAGGTCTTCTGATTCTCAATGCAGAATCCATGATCTACCTGTGTGACCTTGAGTAAATCCCTTGACCCGGATGGTCCTCAGTTTCTAAATCTATAAAATCAGATTGTGGAGTAACTAGCCTTTGAGGGCCCTTCCAGCCCTAGAACTGTATTCTATAAACAAAGGCTAGCTGTAAAACTGAGCACAAAAAGTAATGATTTCTGCAGAGATGAAAGGTATACCGCAGTATTAGGAAGGTCAGGATCAACAGCCATTATTTTTAAATCTTCCTGGCTCTTTTCAGTATATAAATAACTTCTCAGCTTTTAATAATGGCCCAGGTGTAGCAGGAGTGATCAGGAATGCACAACTGTGGCTGGAGGAGAAAGCCCAATGTACTATCTAGAGCAGGGTATGCTTTGTAGTGGTTACCACGGAAGCTGAATGACAGGATTAGCCATTGCCCATGCCTCTTCTCATGAGGGAGCTCTTTTATGGAACCTGATTAATGGAGTAAATATGGTTTTGGCAAAACAATTAAAATGGACTCCTTGGACAAAGTGGGATTTGTCTACTGCACCCGATGCCCATTCAAGATAGACAAGATTTTTTTTTCCCCTTTCAAATGGACACTTTAAAAAAATGAAAAACAGATGTTTTATAGAAAGCTTTTAAAGTATAAAACATAGACGAAGGGCCTTGACTACTCCAGTGGATGGGATCCAAGAAAGCATTGGCTACCAACCCAGCAAAGTCGGGCCTTTGGTCCCAGAAGAGCTTACCAAATTCAGGGCAGTTTTTCAATGAAACAAAAGATATTTTCCCACAAAATATAAATAAGAAAGCCTAGACTTTGAATTGTTAAGCTACAGAATTATTGACTGAAAATACAGATTATTAAGATTATTGTCAAAAATGATCTTTAAAAGGCTCTTTGTACTCACTTTGATTCAGTGTGTTATGTCAGTTCTTATTACTGAGTGTTCTTTGAATTTTGAGCGCTAACCTAGGCACCATGAACTGCTCTTGGCATTTGAATGAACTCGTCTCATTGGAGTACAAAACAAGACAGTACAGAGACTATCTCTCAGTTTGTAAAGTGAGACTAACAATTGTCCACATCTAAGCCCAAATAATGAAGTTTTTCCACTCTGAGGCAGAGCATAGATAATCTTGACTCTCCAAAGCCTTAGAGGCTCAGAAATGATTCCTCTAATTATCTAACAGAGCTTTTCTACCATATGGGATCTGGCTTGCCCCATTGTAGCTCAGTGCCATTGTGATGCTGTCTTTGCTATGGCCTCTAGCCTCACAGTTGGGGCTTCTGGTATATTGGTATAGAGGGAATGGGTAGCAGCATTCCCAGAACACACAGAAACTGTAAAGTATAATTGCAAGACCTTTCAATGCAGTTACAGAGACCTCGGATCAAGTCTTTGGTCTGCCTAGCAGAAACTAAAATGAACACAGGCCATTTAGTCAACCTAACTGAACCTCAGTTTCCTCATTTGTAAAATGAGTATAATGACATTCACAATAATCACCTCTCAGGATCATTTTGATTAAAGTACTTTGAAAACCTTGAAACATGTCAATACTGGCTGTTTTGGGATTGGCCGAAAGCAGTGTACAGCTATGGGATAGTAACAAACTGAGTTGTCATTCTTTTGCAAGTCTAGGAGTGTCTTTTTAATGCTTTACTTTTCCTTTATTAAGCCACATATGCACATGTAACTCACCACCAACAACAACTATTGAGTCTGTATTTGGAAATCAGAAGGAATATCCCATAGATGGGCAAAGGATCCACCCTGATAAAAATCACAATAAACAAACAAAATAAAAAATAGACAATGGGACCATGGCCAGATACATTAAGGAATGCATTTAAATATTGACTTAAATATATTCAGTGCAATTTATTCTAAAAACAAAGAAAAGAGAAAGTATATTAATGGCATGGTAAGTGAAGAATGTATAGGACAAAGAAATATTGGGCAGATTAGCAGGAAAGCCCCAAACAATTCTCCCTTCCTATCTGCCTGATGAACACTGAATATTCAGTCTCCATTGTCGTTTAATTCCTTAGCTATTATGTTTCTTTTTTAAGGGTATAGTGATGAGATATACTCAAGATCTGGCTTCTGAAAGAACATGTTTAGCCTTGAACATCCCAAACCAACATCATAGAATGATGGCTGTAATCTTTGGGGTCTTATCCAATCCTTTCAACTAATAAAGGAGTAAACTAAAATTCAACATCACACGGATAGGTTCTGAGGCAGAAGCTGAACCTAGATCCTGAGTTCTAAAGGCAGCATACTTTCTCCCCAACAAACTGCCTCCCCAAATGAACAATATAGTCCCACACCTGTCTCTTAGTATAGTCCCATATGCTGCGACTAAGAAGTCACTGGGCTGCCATGGATATTTGTGTGAGAATTCAAACATTTTCATAATTTTTTAAAGAACAAAGCAAAGCAATGGTCATTTGGAAGAAGAAAAAAAGTGACCAAAAATCCAATAATACCTTTAAAGAGCTATATATATTCAAGCTATGAGGTTTTGACGACATGCATTGGAAAGGAAAGAGCAAAATGTCTAGTATCACTTTGGTATAATAACTATATCTGTATCAATATCTATATATCTATATATATATATATATACCTATCTATCCCTATCCATCCATCCATCCATCCATCCATCTATCTATCTATCTATCTATCTATCTATCTATCTATCTAATTATTGAAGATGGGGAAGACATAAAAAGGATACACTGTGACTTCTTGTAAAAATAATAGAGTTTAGGATTCTACAAAAAAGGGTGTCTGGGTTAATTAGGCACAGAGAATGTCAGGACAGATTGTGTTTAACTGGAATACCTTCTCACCCCAAAATACTGATCCCAAAGTATTAATATTGTATTTTCTTTCATTTCTTAGGCAATTTCATTGAAATGAAGTTTTTTCATGTGGCTACAGGAAAAGTCTCTCTCCATTTTAAATGGTTGCTTTGTCTTTATAAACAGTATTTAACAACAAGCATTTGCTAGCCCAGGCATACTTACTGGGATAACAGCTAGGAGGAGATATTTGAAGAGCATTACAGAAGAGAAGCAAGAAGAAGATTTTATGCACAGGTATTTTTCCAGAGCACTGTCTCTGTATGGGGGCTCATAGCTAAAAGATAGAAAAAAAGTATAATTTCTTAAGTTATATTTTCCCAGAGGTGTGACAGAATATTTGAGATGGATAGGTCTTTGAGAGATCTATCAAATCAATGAATTAGTAACAACATAGTGTGTGTGTGGGGGGGTGTGTGGGGCAGATAGGGAAAGGTGCATAGAAGAGTGTGTGAATATTCCTATTCATTCTACAGACCAACTATAGATACATATCAAGTGTCAAATGTTCCAGTTCTTGTCATCGTGACCCTGTGCCGACATGAAATATTTTCTATATGCCACTAGAGCATAAGTATGAATAAATATTCATAATCTAATGACGGACGTAATGTGATTCATCTCCCTGAAGATGTTTATAAATAGATCAAATAACAATCCTGTATACATATGATACAATGTGATACTTTTCAACGTAGTAGGCTCCTCACTTCAATGCAAGTCTTTATAGCTGCTTATTTTAGTTGTTGCTGGAATCATCCTATTAAAATATTGGTGAGTGATTGATTTCCTGTGAGATCTCTTGCTACCTTGAGACTGATTATGTTTATGCTCTCATAAGCAAAAGCCTAATCTAGACAATCCCTTGCCTCATTAAGATTCTGAGTATGTGCTGAGCATATATACCCTATACTTAAATAATGGTCATAGAGAGCATTCAGTAAATACTTTTGGAAGGTGAAAAGTTCCTCACATCAGAAAAGGTTATAAATATCATATACAGTAGGTGATTTCCAACTCAGTTACCTCCCCCTACTCCCTACCCCCCCCCCCATAACTTAATTTTATTTGGAGTAAAGGGATAATGGATACAAATCATGGTGAATGAAGAGTTTCCTCTAAGTTCTGTAGGTATATAATGAAATCAATACTCAACTCATTTTCTGGGTTTCTCTACCTCCTTGCCAATAGCCTTTTACCCTCAGGATACAGACTAACTCTCACCTGGAGCTGGCTCTTCTGATTGATGAATCTCTCATCCATCATTCCATTTCATGAGGATTTCTATGCATGATCATTTTTCTCCCAGTTCAATTCACTTTTTAGATTTCTCCCTATTCTTCTTCATACATATGTGTTTTCTTTATCTATTAAAATGTAAGTATCTTGAGTGGAAGTCTTTTCCATTTTACGTAGTGTGTAGTACTACATAGTGTAGTTTGCTAGAAACCTCTCAATTGTAACTTTGAAGGAAACTAATAATTGTATTGATATTTGCAGAAGGGTTTCGTCTTCATTGATAATACAATATGAAATTAGTATACCCACTGGATACTTTAACAATCTCAAAATCTTTGATGCTCAGCTCAATTTTAAGAAAAAAAAGACTGATCCTAATCTTCTTAGGTGTCTGATATTTTCCAAGTAATTCAATGTATACATTATTTTTTCTATGTTATTACCTTCAATAATAAAAACAACTCACAGTTACCCGTCCTTTGTGATTATTGCCCATGTCCCCTGATCAGTTCAAAAAAGAAGGTCTACTTAAGGTGCAGAAGGTCTTAAGATCACAGATCTAGACCTAGAAAGAGTCACAGAGGTCATGTAATCCAATCCTGTCACTTTATAGTTGTGGAAATAGGGACCCAGGAACTTTAGGTGAATTATTAATGTCAAAGAGG
>CM053601.1:38597703-38620162 GCA_028646575.1 Pseudocheirus occidentalis | reverse complement strand
ATATATATATATATATATATATATATATATATATATATAAAAATATATAAATACATATATATATATAAATGTATATAAATACACACACACCCAAACACATACATACATATATAATGTATGTATATATTTTTAACATTTGAAGGTAGAACTTTAAATTATAGATTCTTTTCATTCCTAGCTCATCACCCCCCCCCCATTGGAAGGTCAAGCAATTCAATACAGGCTGTATATGTGTAATTACACAGTACATCTCCACAGTGGACATATTGTGAGAGACTGATTATATGTCCCTCCTTCCTATCGTGCTCCCACTTGTTCTATTCTCTACCTTGTCCCTGTCCCTTTAATGAAGTGTGTACTTCCAGCAACCCTCCCCCCCAACCCTGCCCTCGCCTCCATCATCCTGCCTCTCATTCCCATCCCCCCTACTCTCCTGTGTGGCAAGATACCTAGTTTAGGGTTTATGTTATTCCTTCCCTAAGCCAAATTCAATGAGAGTAAAGTTGACACTTTCCTTTTTGCCTTTTTGTTCTTCCCCTCCATTGTAACAGTTATCCCTTGCCTTTTCTATATGGGATAATTAATTCCATTCTGTCTCTCCCTGTCTCCTCTCATTCTAATCATCTCCCACCTCAGAGTTTCACCTTTTAAAGTACCATCCCTTCCTATTCTATTGATCCTGTGCCCTTTGTGAACTCATATCCAAACGTACTCAGATATGTCTTCATATGCATATATACCCCCTTATATAGACATATGTGAAGGTATATGTACATATACATTTGTATTCCCTTCTATCCTCATACTGAAAAAGTTTCATAAGCTACTATTATCTTTTTTCCATATTGGCATGTAAATAGTTCAACTTTGATAAGTTCCTTATGATTTCTTTTTCATGTTTACCTTCTCATGCTTCATGTGTTTGAATGTCAAATTTTCTGTTAAGTTCTGGTTTTTTCAGCAAGAATGCTTGAAAGTCCTTCACCTCACTGAATGACTATATTTTCCCCTGGAACATTATACTCAATTTTGCTGGATAGGTGATTCTTGGTTTTAATCCTTGATCTCTGGAATATCATATTCCAGGCCCTTCAATCCCTCAATGTAGAAGCTGCCAGATCCTGGATTATCCAAATTGTGTTACCACAGCATTCAAATTGCTTCCTCGTGGCAGTCTGTAATATTTCCTCCTTTATATGGGGACTCCAGAAACTGGCAATAACATTTCTAGTTTTCTTTTGTGGATCTTTTTCAAGAGGTGATCAGCAAATTCTTTCAAGTTCTATTTTGCCCTCTGGTTCTAAAATATCAGGGCAATTTTCCTTGAGAATTTCTTGAAGGATGCTTTCTAAGTTCTTTTTTTGATCATGGCTTTCAGGTAGTCCAATAATTTTTAAATTGTATCCCCTGGATCTATTTTCCAGTTCAGTAGTTTTTTTCAAGGAAATATTTCACATTGCCTTCTAATTTTTCATTTGTGTGTATCTGTTTAATAGTATCTTGATTTCTCATAAAGTCATTTGCTTCCATTTGCTCCACTCTAATTCTGAAGGGATTATTCTCTTCAGAAAGCTTTTGGGATTCTTTTTCCTTCTGGCAAATTTGACTTTTTAAGGCATTCTTCTCCTCATTGTTTTTTTGGGTCTCTTTTGCAATTTGAGTTAATCTGTTTTTTTAAGGTGCTATTTTCTTCAGTCAGGTTGTTGACTCTCTTTTCATGATTTTCTTGTATCATTCTCATTTCTCTTTCCAATTTTTCCTCCACTTCTCTTATTTTGTTTTCAAAGTCCTTTTAATGTCTATCTATGGCTTGTAGGCAATCTTTATGTTTCTTGGAAGCATTTGGTGTGGGAGTTCTGACTGTGTTGTCTTCCTCCCATTCCATGTTTGACACTTTTTGTCTGCAAAAAAGGATTCTAGAGTTTGATTGCTGTTATTACTTTGCTTCTTTTTTCTGCTCAGGTTGGCCAGTCAATTAACTGCTTAATTTTTTAGCTCTGTAGAACTCTTCTTCCAGAGGGGAAAGCTCCATCCCAAATTGCTGGGGTTTTCACAGCTGGTGGAGTTATTGGGGGGCTGCTGCAGCCCCACCAGGTTTGGCTCACTGAAAATGCACCCCAGGACCAACCACCACCCAAGACTACGATCTGGATCCAGGTTGCTCAATGCAAGAGCATTTAGCCTCTGAACAATTGCTTGCCCCCCCCTGTAGTCTGCAGACTGGGAGCTCTGAAGCAGCTGGGTGGAGGCGGCTGCCACTTCTGCTGCTTCCTTGTCCTGAGGGTAGTTAGGCAGGACCACATTTCTCCCCCCCAATTTAGCTGAATTCCACTGACCTTTCTCTTAGTCCTTATTTCTTCTAGCTTCATAAATCTGGAAACTGCCATAGCTGCCACTAATCTGCTCTCCTGACGACTCCAGCTGGGGCTCCTCATGACCACCCTGGGGCCAGGCCATAGTTTCAGACTGGGTTGGTTTCAGCTCCCAGCCTGCTGCAATGAGGCCTTTGTGCCAAGCTGTCTTCAGAAAGTTATGTATTTTCTGTATTTTTGTGAGTTTGGGAGCCCTCAAATTTGTTTAGAGTCATATTTTATGGGTATTTCAGGTGGCTCTATGGGAGCTATGAAACCTCATTGCTTCTACTCCACCATCTTTGCTCTGACTCCTGGCATTTTCTTGGCAAAGACGCTGAAGCAGCTTGCCATTTCCTTCTTCATCTTAATTTACAGATGAGAAAATTGAGATAAAGGGAGTTAAATGACTTGCCTTGAGTCACACAGCTAGTAAATGTTTGAGAACTGATTTGAATATTGCTCTATGTCTAGGTTTTCGTAGTCTTTGCCATACCTTTCTATTAGAATAAGAAATGATCTCTAATGACACCATTCATTTTATTGAAAACCTTGTCATTACATATCATTTCATCTTTCCTTATATAATATTAAAATTTTTCCAAGTAGTAGTTCAATTACTTTCGTAGCATTCTGTGCAACACTAAAATGTTGATTACTCTAAAATTTACCATTATACTTCTCAATAATCTTGTGAAGGAGATGGTACAAGTGTGCTTCTTTGCACAAATGTTGTCATTAAGGCTCATGGAAATTGATTTTTTTGGCTTTCCCAGACAAACTGTGTCAGAATGAGTATTCAAAGTCAGTTCTCCTGATTCCAAGCTCCATGCTTTTTCCATTATGTCTTGTTGCACAGGTGCACCTTTCTTACACATGAAGAAATGATTTGTCAAAGTTCACACAGTCTTTGATTACAGGAGAGTTGGTATTCAGGTCTCCTGAGGACAAGAGTTACAAAAGTTTACCCTCTTTTCCCAAAGTTGTGCTGACTAGGAATGTTCCATTTGTTCCTTTGCCTGATTTAAAGCCTTCTCTGTGCTTATTAACATGTATGCATAACTGAGGATTCAGTGTCTGTGTATAGTGTCAGCACAAGTTAGATGTAGGAAAGCGATCTGTTCCCATACATTTTGGCAATATGCCTCATTCTAAAGGTCAAACAAAATGAGTTTTTGTTTGCATTAAAAGCTGTAGATTTATCGTGTATTTGAGGTGAGTCTCCAAGAAAGTATATTTATCATGAGTGTCTGCATTATTAAGTATCAAGATGGGAAAGTGTTCTAGCGGAAATATTATTTTTATAGCTCTGATGTTTTGACTTTGTTAATCTGCTGTTCCCTTTTCTTATTTTAAGATAGTATTAAGATCTCCACTTAATAAATTGAAAATGTCTAAAGAAATCAGTGAAGAATTAAAGTTAATAGATATTCTGTATCATAGTTTCAAAGTACTGAATTTTCCTAATTTTTGAGGAAACAAGAATATACTGAACACTCTGTATATTTTCTTCTTTGTTTAGATATAGAGTTGTTGATGAGTCACATGGATAACTGGAGATGAGAGGAAACACTTTACAGGAACATAGCTTAAGCAGATGTGAATATTTGGTTTTATAGTGGCTACAAAAACTATGTGTGTAGCTCTAGTGGTAGATGAATCTACCTATTTTTCTTAAAATTCAACAATTTTGCTTCTTCTAAGAAATCTTCACAAACACTTCCTCCTTATTACTTTTTTTTAGCAGCAGCTGTGAACATCCATATCCTCTGTTATTAAAATAATAATATAATACACATTGAGACTTTGATTACATGCAGAAATTGTTCAACTGATTTGTGATACAGCTAATTTCATACTAGTTACTAAAATAATTAGTTCATCTTTCCAAAAAAAACCCCAAATCATACTACTTATTTCTCTCCCTCTCTCCCTCTCTCTCTCTCTCCCTCTTTCCCTCTCTCTTTTTCTGTGTGTGTGTGTGTGTGTGTGTGTTTGTGTGTGTGTGTAAACATGGTCTTAGTGAGTACCTTTCAATGTCTGCTTAATCACCAAATTCAATAAACTTTATTCACTCCTCATTCTCCTTGTCTCCCTTGTGATGTCTGACCCTAATGACCATTGACATTATTGAATATTTGATACTCTTCCTTCCCTAAAACTTCAACTAGATTCATGGAAAGAATATTGATTAGGACTCAAGAGTTTGGGATTCTGGCTATACCTCTGCCACCATCTAGACATGTAGCTGTAGACAGATCAAAATCTCTTGGGGCTGAAATGCCCCATTCTTTAAAAATACAAAAACAAAAATGAGGGATACAATTGTGGGGTGGGCAACTAGATGGTGCAGTGGATAGAGTGCTGTTCCTAGCATCAGGAAGACCTCAGTTCAAATATGACCTCAGACACTTCCTAGTTGTGTGACCCTGGGCAAGTCACTTAAATGTATTTGCCACAGCTTCCTAATCTGCAAAATAAGGTACAGAAGGAAATGACAAAGCAATGCAGTATCTTTACCAAAAACATCACAAATGATGTCATGTAGAGGTGGACATGTTTGTAAAATGACTAAACAACAATGACTGGTGAATCTCTAACATTATTTCCAGTTGTCCATTTAAGATCCTGTGACTACAGACGACAATTTAAAATGTTTCCTGCACCTTCTCCTGTGATTATGGCATCCATGATACTTCTTAACTTTGATGCAAACATATCCTGTTTAACACATTGTCTTCACACTTTTTCTGAACACCTCTTTTAAGATTTGCTCTTAATCCAGTGTCCATTAATAGTAATTAAAAAAAACTAACAAAAACTTTCCAGATCATAGAAATTCATATAAAAAACAAAGTAAGCCAAAGCAAACAACAATAAAAACAACAAACGGGAAGTCCTTTATTTGGGAAATTAGAGCAAATGTTAAGAGAAAATCTTATTGGCTATAATTTGCCTTTGTAATAAACATGGCAATGATACATCTGGACTTATCTTAAATCCTTTAAATGCTTCACAGATTTTCTTTCCTTTGCAAACTTTACTAATGATCCCATGTTTATAACATCATTCTTAAGTTTGCAGCAGATCTGAAGTTAAGAATTTCTTTATTGGACTTCAACACATTTCAAAATTTATATATCAAGATTCGAACCAAGTGAAGCAAAATCCTTCCTTTCACTAGACCTGAAAACATGGGAAGAACCCCATCCATGTAATGTACTCTACTTATGCTAAGCTTAGTATTACTATTCTAGCAACTGAGATGTAAAGTTCAGACATCCCACTAAAGCCTGAACTACCAATGAGAACTTGGTGGAAAACACTTGTTAGGTTAAAAAAACCAAAGTAATTAAAAATGGAGTTATATTGAAACATATACCAAAGGATCAGTGAGTGTTTAATTGTTAGAGATAAACCATCTGGTCTAGGTTTATATTAATCTTTCATTTGAAAAAAAGATAAACTTTATATTATATTTACATTAAAAAAAATTTAAATCACCTCATGCCAGATATACATGGTATGACCAGTTTCATATTGTAACAAATCACATATCTAGATGAAAAATGACAAAAAAGAAGCAAATTCCAGATTCATATTGTAACAAAATCACATATCTAGATGAAATAACAACAAAAAAGAAGCAATTTCACCAGATTTGACCAAAGGCAAAAGTAATAGCATAAGTCTCATAAGAAAAGAATAAAATATATGTCTTAAAGCCTAAAATGTCCATCCTGGTACTTTTTCTTTCACATATATACACATATCTCTAATCTTACAATATTCAGTATGGAAACTTCTCTTCTTTTTGCATGAGGGTGGGATGTGACTTTTAGTACAAGAAATTATGCTCCATGCAGAACACAAAATCCATGTCACTGTTTAGGCTTTAGTGAACCTCCTAAATTTCAGCTATTCACAATGATTCCCACTTATTTTCAATATTTTATAAATTATAATAGTAAATTGAACATAAGCAGAATAGATACAAAGACCCTTTCCTTGAGTTACTATAATATCATCGTCTGCTTTTTTATTTTGCTAAGTGATTTCATGATAGTTGATTTGGGGATCAATGCTTATTCAGCAGATATACAACTATCACATGCATCCTCACACCATCTGTTCATTAAGTTCTAAATGGTGGTTTAGAATCCTACTTATTAGCAAACCATCTTCCATGGAAGGTTTGTTGACAAGTCTTGGACGTACTGCAAGAGGTACATTGATTAAATTTGCTTTTCCTGTTAGTGGAGAAAATAATTCACTGGCAATTTTCAGAATATTCAAAGCTCTAAATTTGTTTTCTTTCTTTCTTCCCCCTCCCCCCCCGCCAATGTCTGGAAGGCTATAGTAAGATAGATCTCATTTCTTCCTGCAGAAAATTGCTGATTCTCGCTACTCTCATATCATTTTCAGCTGAGATCCACTCATATTAGCCTATGTATTTCTTTTAAAAATATTTATGTTTTACATTCTTTTCTTTTTAAATTTTGCATTACAAATTATCTCCTTCCCTCCCCAACTGAGAAGGCAGGCAATACAATATAAATTATTCGTGTGAAAACATGTAAAGCACATTTCCATATTAGTCATATCTCCAAAAAAAAAGGGAAAAAAAGAAAATGAGTAACTTATACTTCAACTTGGACTCAGAATTCATCAGTTCTATCTCTGGAGATGGATAGCATTTTCATCATAATTCATTTGGAATTATCTTGGATCATTGTATTGGTCAAGATAGCCAAATGTTCCACATTGCTGTTAGTATGCACAATGATTTCCTTTTTTCTTCATATTTCAGTTTGCATCAGTTCTTGTAGAACTTGATATGCATTCCTGAAACTATCATTGTTTCTTATAACACAATAGTACTCCACAATCCTATGTCACAATTTGTTCTGCCATTCTTCTTTTTTAAATTTTATTGACTTGTTTGTTTACTTTTAGGTTACAAGATTCAGTTCCAGAGTCACTTGAGTTTCAGATTTTTCTCCCCTTCCTCCCCACCTCCCACCCCCGCCATGATGACATTCAATAATGTATAAGATCTGCAAACTCCTTCACATTGTACAATTGTCTGTTTGTATAGGTGTTATAGCCAATGGAGTGAACAATGAGAAAAGAGAAACAAAAGCCAAACATGCATTGCTTCAGTCTCCTTTTAAACTCTGACCTTTCTGGATCAGCCATTCTTTTTTTTTTTTCAGCCATTCTTCAAATGATGAGCATTCCCTCAATTTCTAATTCTTTGCCACCACTAAAATGTTGGTATAAATGCTTTTGTACATATAGGTCATTTTCCTTTTTCTTTGATCTTTTCAGGAATACAGATCTAGTGCTAGTGGTGGTATTGCTGAGTCAAAGGGTTTTCCAGTTTTAGGGGCTTTTTGTTCTCCAAAATGGTTGGACCAGTTCACTACAACACTAAAAATGCATAGCATTCCCGTTTTTTCACATTCATTCCAGAATTTATAATTTTTTTTCTGTCATGTTAGGCAACCTGATAGTTATAAGTTGTTTTAATTTTCATTTCTCTAGCCATTTGTCTGGTGCTGAGCCATTTGATACTACCAACATTTATGGATGTGAATTTTGGGAGGGAACTGTGGATAGGTTGAGGGTGGATTTCTTTTTTTGTGGCTTCTGGGTAGCTGCAGGCAATAAGCACCTTTTGCTATCACATCTCCACTAGTTTCTAAACTTGTTCATGGCTGTGGTGAGCCAGGTTTGAAGAAGAACTAATGGTTTGTCATGGATGTGGGGGTGTTTCTATTCCCAGTCCTCTTAGGTTCAGGGTTCTGGGATGTCTCTGTCAGGATATGAGGGGAACTGATAGTTGACATGGTAACTCTTAACCTGTCTGGCACATACTGCTTCTTATCTCTATTTCGGCAATTCTTTCTCCTGATTTTCCAGATGTCTGTTCAAGACATTTGAGACTGATTTCCTCATGTTCCTTACAAATCTTACCTTCCACCCTTATTAGATTATAAATTACTGGGTTATACCTATCTATCTTTGTCTTCTTAGTGTCTACAATGCCTAGTACATAGTAAATATGTAATAAATAAATAAATAAATGAATAAATGAATGAATGAATGGATAGATAAATAACTAATATATATATATATATATATATATATATATATATATATATTTACTTTGAACTGAATAAAGTGGAAGCTTATTCTTGCCATAGGCACTTCCTCCTTCAAGATAGATCATATGAACCTCAGCAATTGGACCTCAGAAATTTTGCTTCTGGGCTGTCAAGAAAGTTATGAACTATGTAAAAGTGAATTAAATAAGTGAAAAATAAGTAAAGAGTTCTGATTTTTGTCTTGGTCAATGGATATTTTAAACTTGGTTCAAACTCGTATTGTAGTCATGAAAACCATAGGTTTGAATTTTCTCTGATATATTGAACTCTGTGACCACTTGGGCAAGTCCGTTAACTTCCATTGGCCTCAGGTCCCTTACTTGTAAAATAAGAAAGTTGGGCATGATGGTCTGGATTCTCTTCCGGATCTAGATTTTAATCCTCATGATTTGTTCAGCTCAGAAGTTACAATAACTAGAATTTGTGTAGCGCTTTAAGATTTACAAAGCACTTTACAAGTATTGTCTCATTTTATACTCACAACAAATCTGGCAAGAATGTAGCGCTATTATGAACATTTTACAGATGAAAAATCTCATGCAAACAGAAGTTGAATGACTTACCCAGTGTGGCAGAGCTCATAAGTGTCTAAGTGACAAGAAATGCAATTTAAATGCATATCTTCTTTATTTATGATTCCTATTTGCTACCATAATATAATTGTAAACATATTTTAAAATAAATGAGTCCTTTAATATCTTTTGAGTAACTTGGGAAGTAGACTTTCTCTTATTTTCTTGTGAACTAAAGAAAACATGGGACTCTCTATAAGCATATCATAATTAGTGCATTTGAAGGATTTAATGTTTTTAGGTATTAAGTTTACTAATTGGCATATGATAAGCATTAGAAAGACTCACAGGAATGAGTGGGTCCCCAAGTAACCATAATTTCTTACATCTCATACACTGATTATCTATTATTTTAAAATATTCAAGTAATGTTGTAAACCCTCAATCTACTACAAGTGGTTCATTTTACTTCCCATCCAAAGCAGGCAAGAAAAGCATAATTCTCTCCCAGATTCAGGCCATTTATGTATTTTGAGACCCAAGGGTACTTTTCAACAGTTGATCAATGAACAGGAAGTTGGAAACACATTTTATCTGCCATGATACCCTATAAGAAAAGCCTAAGTTGTTCTGAAATCTTGTAGGCAGATACTGAATTCATTTAGAGAATTAATGCTTTCCATTTTTAAGTAGGGTGCTGTAATACTATATAATAATAAGTGAGATGACCATAAGGAGTCAAAATGAGGATTACTTTTTTTCCTTTTTTCATTGGAATGCAAATGGAACAACCTATATTCTATTTTCATATCCATCTGTTTTTTACATTTAACAATCCAAGCAAGAGTTGAAATATTCTTCCCTCAGGTCTACCCAACTTAGAACTGATTTGCCTTTCCTCAGAATATCACCAATGTTCTCTTTAGGACATTACTTTGGGCACCAACCATTTTAGAAATCAACATTATCAGTATTAAAATTTGTATTTTTCAAACTTTGAATTAAAAATTGCAGTATCATGTATTAATAATTTAAAGCAATGATAGCTTCATTAATGATGAACTAGAATGAGTATTTCTGAAACTCAATAAAGTCTCCCTCGTACTAACAAAATTAAGTGTAGTTGGTCTACTGCATGACAAGAGTGGCTCAGCCCTCGTTAATCATAATTACCAACTAGAAGTCTATGACATAGATTCAGGGGGAAAAATACAATGGCTCCTCTGTAGTAAGGATCATTTCATCTTAGTTAAAAAAAATGATTTGGTAATTCAAACCAGAAATTGCCTTGAATGTTCGGCATATACAGGTTCATTTCATATGCCATTTTATCAGGTTAACGTGTTGGCATTATTGTGTGTGTGTGTGTGTGTGTGTGTGTGTGTGTGTGTGTGTGTAACTCTGTGGAACATAATCATTTGTTACGTCAGCATCACCCATCTGCACAAGCATTTATCTTCTCTGGTTGAACTGGGTTCCATTTGGCTGGAGTGAAGCAAGCACTCATGGAAGAATATTGTGGGATGTGAAGGCTATCATTAAGAAGGTGAAATTGGACTTCAAAGTGGAAGAACATATGGTTTTGACTTTCAAAAGAGATGGCAGGTGGATGTAAAAAAAGGGCTAATTTCAAATTTATTTTTTGGGATTGTGGGACTTCTTCAAAGTCCAGGCAGAAGATTAATTTTCAATTTGGAATTCCTAATAACTGAAACAAGATCAGGGTTTTACAACTTCCTGAAGTAAATTTTGGGAACAGCCAAGTTGTATTGGTCTAAACCAATGTCAAGCTGAAAACATAAGACTCAAAGTACAACAGGATTGCTTGGAAAATGAAGTTTTAGAAAACCAACACATTTGTGGAGTAATACATTTAAAGCAAATAGTTAGACATTACAGAATGAAGAAGCTAAGCTATCCTTTTGATTTCAAATGCAAACTAAAATATGGAAACTGGATTACTATAGATAACTTTCTGAACTGAAGGGATAACTTTATATATATGTATATGTATGTGTATATAAATATACACATACATATATCCAATTTATTTAAAATATTAATGAATAATTTTCACTTTATTTTCTTTTACTTTTTTGCAATATGATTAATATTGAAATACGTTTTGTGTTATTTCAGATGCATAACTGATATCCTATTTCTTGCCTTCTCAATGTGTAGGGGAGGGAAAAAGTAGGGAGTGGGGGAAAATGTTTAAAATAAATAATAAAATTAAAAAATATACAAAAATACTATTGAACAAAAGCATGTTTTGAGTCTTCAGTGCTCCTGTGGATGGTGTTTTAAAGTGATTGCCCAGTCCAGTAGCTATACCATTGGCTTACAAAGATATTGTAATAGAAGAATCATTGGAATTGGAGTTATAGGATTTGAATTTAAAGCCCAACTTTTCTGCATATTAGATGTGTGACTTTTCACTGGCTACCAAAGCTTTCCTGTTTTCAGATTCCTCATTTGCAAAATGAGGCATATATATTTATGTACACACATGTATATACATGCATGTGTATTTTAAAATGTCTTTTAGGACCAAAGGTCTGGTGCTATGTTTTTACGTTTTTTTGTCTATTATGGTAAAAAGCATACTAGAAAATGAGGCTGTATGATGACTTTCTTTCTTCCCCCCCCCCCAGTTTTATTTCTTCTTTCTCGTGTTTTTTCCCATTGGTTATCATTCTTCTTTACACTGTGTCGAACATGAAAATTTGTTTAATATGAAATTATATGTAGAACCTATATCAGATATGGGGAGTGTGGTGCCGTTACATTTCCCCCCAAGAATCTTGCAATCTTCTTGAAAATAGTATTAAAAGAAGGGGAGGGGCAATGTATTGGGAGAGGTGAGTGAAGAGGGAGGTCTTTTTTGGAGAAATAACCATGACTTAAGGTCAAAAGTTATCTCCAAATTGTAAAAAATGTATTTTAAACCCACAGAACTATGTACTGTCTTGCTAAAATAGAAATGACCTGCCACTTCATTTCCCTGTTTATACAAATGAAATTGTGCAACAATTATATATTGGAATTTTCCTGTTGCCCTAAACTGGGAAAGGGACATTTAGGGCTTCACATCCACATTGGAGCAATCTTCACAATAATCTTAGTAATCACAATTCTGTTTTTTGTCACTCTCTGCAAAAACTTAGAGAAGCTTCCCAATAACAAATGGGCAAAGTCCAAACTCCTTAAAACTTAACCATTGCCAACTTGGAACAATGTATTCTGAATTCTTGACTTTGTTATATGGCTTCCGTCTAGTTTTCCCTCCTCACTTATATCCAACTGAAATTCTCCCCACCATCATTGGGGAAATGAAGAAACTCAAGCTTCCTCTTGCTCTATGCTGTCCTTGATCACCCCATGATTCTTCCCTCTCTGTGCACTTCTATGATGTTTTATTTAGAGGGCTGATATTATATTTGTTGTTTCATAGTGAAGTTGTTGATATATACCCCTCAAATCTCCAATAAAAGTGCAATTTATTCAGATTCAACAGATATTTATTAAACATTATATGCAAGACAAAAAAAATCCAGTGATTATCTGCTACAATGAAGGCAGTTGCGCCCTGCCGTCCAAGGTAGTACAACTCAGCAACTGACAGAGAATATGGACTTATACAATAAATCCATGAATTCATGCATACATACTGTATATACATAAACGCAAATGTACATACATGCAAACATACATCATGCATGTATATACCATGAAACAGTAGGGTAGTACAGTGGATAGAATACTGAAACTGCAGTCAGGAAAACCTGTAAAAATATACTTCCTAGCTGCATGATCCTGACAAGTTACTTTAAACTCTTTTTGTTTTAGTTTCCTCATCTGTAAAATGGAGATGATAAGAACACCTGATCATATTTGTAAAGTGGCTAGCACAGTGTCAGGTGCAAAGTAGGTGCTATATGTTAGTTGTTGTTGTTATTATAATTAGTAGTAGTAGTAGTAGTAGTAGTAGTAGTAGTAGTAGTAGTAGTAGTAGTAGTATAGTACAATAGTATATGCATGTGACCCACATATACTCATGTATTAATAATTTTCAGTATTTGTACATATGTATATATGCATACATTTGCATGTTATACATATGTACACCCATTGCATTGTAATAAGTTCTACATATAATCCTATATGTTTGCAAATGTATATTATTTGTCTAAGTATATATGTGTATACAAATACCCATATACCTGTATAAACACTCTCATAATTATACATTCCAGTTCTAAATTTATGAGCACATTAAATATACAAATATACACTACATATGCTGTACATATATATATATACACACATATTACAGAACTAAATTTATGAACCTATGTATTGTATATACACAAATATTCCTGTTTATATATGCCTATATACTTACATAGTATAGCTCTAAATTTGTAAACCAATTTAATATTAATATATGCATCCATACATATGTATATACACATGTATATGCATATATATGCATACACATTACAGCTCTAAATTTATTTGCCCATTATATGTGTATGTGTTCACATGCTCCCATACATATATATTTCAGCTTTAAATTTATGAGACCATTTGATATTAATATGTGCATATACAGACTCCCATATATATACACAGATACATATTGCAAATCTAAATTTCTTATTTACACATACTCCCATATAGACTCATTATACCTCTAAATATATGAGCCATATGTGGATGTGTGTGTATACACACATAAACATACGCATATATATCAGCTCTAAATTTATTAGAATATTTAATATTCATTCATGTATAAATTAATAAATAATAAAATGAATAAATAATAAAATAATATTCATGCAGTATAAAATATAAACAGACACATATATTCACTGCATATGCATAAATGTACATATATGCATACAAATATGCATAAGTGCAATCCACATAATCCACTCAATACCCCACCCATATATGTGTATACATACATGCATATACATAGGACTTACCAATGCTTCTATTCCGTTGGGAAACCACATGTTCCCATACAACAACAAAGCATTGGGACAAGGCTATATTGGAAAATAAATATAACAAAGTTGAGATTAATTCAATTTGTATAATTTTGATCACCTTTAAAATGTCTGGCATTTGATTAACCATGTGGTGGTTGTTAACCATAAGGCAGGTGATTCCTTACCTTCATGGAACTTACACCATGATCTAAGCTAAGGTACATGAAGACAAACATGAACAAGTGATAAAAAATTTTTCTAATGACAAATTATCATATTCAAAGATAGGCAATACTGAATCCTTCTCTAACTCAATGGGAAAGACAGGAATCTTATGTAATAAACTTGCAAGATAGTAAAATGAAAATAATTTAAATTATTTATTGAAATATGAGAAATATTTCATATGTTCCCTTACCCCTTTTCTCTGGCATTTTCACTTCCTCATTGAAACATTATGTTTGGGTTTATTTAAGATAATTCTCTAATGTTTACAAGTAATGGATACATTAAGGATTCTTTTATTGTGAGAGAGGTTGTATTAAATATCCTTTAAGTTTCTTTGCAACTCCATCATTCTACATGCTACTATTATTGCTACATGGTAGAAACAATATTTAGGCTAAATTTTCACTTTGTATAAGCATTTTATAGTGGAAGAATGGATGAAGAATCATACATTAAATACTGGCTATTCACAAAGCATCATGCTAAGTTCTAGAGATAACAAAAGAAAAGCAAGTCAGGCCTTGTTCACAAGGAGCTTATGTTCAAACGAGGGAGACAAAAACAGAAGAATTTTCTATTCTGAGTCAAATTGAAAAGTCCCAAAGTCCTCAGGGTTCAGTAGCAAAGCAGTTGACAATTCATTTTTCCTAGTTTAGTCCCAGTGATGAGACTACTATTGAATGTCTTATGCTGAATCATTTCAGTGCCAAGAACATGGACAGCAAGAATATTTGTCCTTAGGTCTTCAGAAGTTGTGGCTACAGTATCCTGTGACTACATTGCCTGGCAATATCTCCACAGGAATTGTTGTTGAAGGTAAATTTCAATAGCTGGACTAATATAAAGAATAGTGGTCTGGAGGGACGGAGCGAGGGCAAAGCTCTATTAATGGTTAACGTTAGGGCCGTGTTCCTTCTCCATAGTATGTTGTCCCTTTAATGATGATTGTAGAGCCTGAAAGGGAGTAGGGCTAACAATCTACTCCAATTATTCTAAAAAAATCTTGGGTTCAGGATCCTGAGCTATCTCCATTGTAATGAGGGGAAGTGAGGAAATGGGGGTCAAAATGGTGGTGATGGTTTAACTTTCCTCACCAAAGCACTCTCCTGTACCATGCTATTTCTAGTAGATTGGTTTGCCTGTTCAATCAAGAACAGTTAGTTGCTAGTTTGTAGGCATGACTAGTCTTTTCTGCATAGGAGTTGCTTCCTTGACTGATGACTTGAGAGGGAGCATTGATCTAGTAGCCAGTTCACTGGGAGAGTCTACTATTCCTGAGGCTTTTGTGTTCAGAGTACCAAACTATACTCCATCGGAGACCGACTTGATGCTGTGGTCTGAGTTTTCTGGCATTTACTGTTTCATCTGTCTTCCTCAGGATGTCTTGGGCAATGTTTTTTTTTATTACATATGCACATTGCATTTGAATGTGGACTATTCATCATTTCTACAACATAGGATTGGCAATATTTATGGTAAATATTTCTGAAATAAAGTATTATGAAATATTTTAAATACATCTTAGCACAGATGCACTTTATTTTCCAAATGGAAATTTAATGTGGTTCACTAAATTATAGTGCTACTCCCAAGAATTCTTTGGAAGATGCTGCAGCAGTATCCAACAAGGCAGTATGATATAGTGGAAAGCACACTTTCCTAAGAGTCAGAAGATTTGGCTTCCAGTTTCAACTCTGGTATTTACCTGTTATAAGACTGAAGAAAATCACCCTTCCTCTCTGCCTCAGTTTTCTTATCTGTAAAATGGACAAGATCATAATCACTTTGTCCCTCTTGCAAGAGCATTATGCTTTGTATCAAAAGAAATAATACTTGTGAAAGTCTATTAAAATGCTATCCAGATGTAACAATCAATTTTCTCCAAAAGAATATCAGGAAAGTCTGGAACACATTGGGGACCTCATTGGAGGTTATGGGCAGGAGTCACATAAGATATCCACGTAAGGAAGGATTGTGGCCTGAATTATTCTGGAGAATATTAACATCTACGAGATGTTAATCATTTGGCTTATTCAGATATTTGTCTTAAGTTAACAATGGAATCAAGTTTCTTTTTCTCATCCCTTTCCCTTTTTTCCTTAGGGAAAAACACATAAAGTAAATCTATTAGTATTTTGTTATGCATTTATATTAGGAAAATAAATTAATCAATCCATATTTGCTTGTAAACTGTACATACAAAGGAGAGACAATAGAAAATAGAATTCTTATCCACTGCATTGAGATACTGCTTTTTAAGAAATATAATTTTTAGATATGCTATTAACAAAGTCCTAAAAATGAGAGCCTTGGAGAGAGTCACAGCTTTCTAATCGATCTGCTTCAATATAAATGCACTTCTTTGTCTGGAAACCTTTTCTAGAGGTCTACTCAAACAGTTCTCCTTTGTTTTTAAAACCAAATAGAATTATTCTATATAAATTATTAAACTCTCAACATGAATGGGAAAATACTTACTGTGAACTCTTTCATAAATAATCTTCAGGTTGTTTGAATAAAATGGCAGCATTATAGAGTTAATGCTTGAAAGGGCCACACCAAAGTATCAATTACATGTATCCTGCTTGTAGCAAAGTAGTCATCAAATTTAAAGTCTGGATAGCTAGTACTTGCCACTCTTCAAAATCCTTGCATGCCTCTTTGACCATTCTAAGTTTGGATCCTCCAGTCTGGCAAAGGAACATATGCACTGTGGAAGATTGAAAAAAGAGCTTGAGGTCAGAGGTCGACACAGTGAGAGAGTTTGCTCTTTAAGAGGTTATCTGTGGATCTGGAAAGCCAAAGTGTAATTGGGTTCTGTGATGTGATTTTAGTGTGTAATTGTATATGATCTTAGGTAGTTTCAAAGACAAGCTTGGAAGATTTTTCTAGCCTGTTTGTGATAGCAATTTTAGGCAGTGAGTGCAGTCCTTGATACACAATTCAATATGGCTCTAAAACCAACATAGCTATGAGATGAGATATAACTAGTTCCCAGTTCAAATTAATTCTAATTCTTGTATATGGATTCTGAGGTATATTGTACACTTTTCTGGATTCTGAACTGGCCATGTAAATGAGGGACCTTATTTTCCATGTTTGTGGCTAATGTAAGCACATTTACATCTTTAGACCATTCCTCTCTGTTGTGAGTGTCAAAGTCTTTATTACATCTGATGAATTTTGAATCTTGAATAATTCAGAAAAAAGTTACAACAGCCTTTTTGAACTTCTAAACCTAGCTTTGCTTTCCTGCTTTTGAATTTGTTGAGGCTCTGATTTTCTAATTCTTCTAAACAATGTGAAATAAACATTTCCTTATTGTTTTAGTTGTTTAGGGCTTCCTTGATTAAGCTGTCACTGCTGTCAGTTATGTTCTCATAAGCCTGGTTGGATCTATTTCATGTTAAGAAAAAGCTCAGATAAATCCAGGAAAGCTTAATGTTTATCCAATGTGAAAATAATTACTCAAAAGTGTTATTCTTAATCCAGATAATTAGAGTGAGGAAGGAAAGATCAGTGTCATTGTGAATTATGCCCTAGCAATTGACTCTTGGTCCTTGTAAGTTTCAGGTGAAGATGTGAATGGATAAAGGTTAGATTAAACATAATCCAAAGTAGCTGCAACCTTAATCTGTTATGATACAAGGATGATCACTTAAAAAGAGCTGGATTGTGGGATTGTTTCTGGTTGGATAAGATACCGCTCAACTGGGACTAGTCTTAAAACATGCTTAGCACCATGTCACTGCAGCTGTATGTAAGCTCTTGTGCACGACTGTGGACTGCCCCCACTAACAGGCAGGCTACTGGGCTCAGGCTGCTCACTGTAACACGACCTTGCTTGTCACAGTCTCCGGGCTCCACATGGACATAGGATCCTGTTCTTTTAAAGCAGGAAGGGTGCTCAGATACCTTCATGAGGCAGGAAGGGGAGATAATCAGTGTGGCTTTTGGGACATCACTTTCTGCTTTCAATTTTGTTCTGCTTTAGTATTTTCCCATAGTTATGGCACAAAGAAATTAAGAGTCATACATTGTAAAAAGCCATCTGATACCTTTTACACCGAGTGACTTATTTCTACTTTAGCTTTCCTTCACTTTTTTATAGATTCTATTAGTAACAAAAATGAGGAAATGGACCTGGAATGATATATACATTTGTTTCTTTGAGATGGCTCAGGATATGTATGGAACTGCTACTGGGGTGAGAGGGGGTTCCAAAACTGTAGGCTTCACTAGAAACTTCTGAATCTTCACTTATGCATGAAACATGAGAAGAAAAATGCAGAAATGTCAGGAGAGGAAAAGCATCTAGTTCCTTATTGTTTATTTATTTTAACATTCTTTTAAAAATAACAACAACAAATAGACAATCCTGAGCTCCAAATTCTCTCCCTCCCTCCATCCACTTTCTCACTCATCCACTGAGAAGGGAAGCAATATAATACAAAAATTCAGCAATTTCTTAGGAAAAGGAAAGTATGTGAAATGACTTATACTGTTCCTTCTCTGCAGCCTATGACATTTAAAATATTTAACATTTGGTTTTCTGCATTGCGTTTTGGTTCATTCACAAATGTAACTGGTATGTGTATCTATAAGACATAAATAATTCTGTATTTTTAAAAAATGAAAAATAAGAAATAGAGATGGACATTTTTATAGGATCTGAAAATTAAAGAATTTTGTAGTCCTTTTATTTCTACTATAACCATCAGCATTTTCTTAAATTGCTATGTCATTTGGATTCTAAATAGTTAAGAAAATAATTAATGCTAAAAGATAATAATTCTAAAGTATTTTAATATAAACTAGGGATAGACTCAACACATAATAATTAAAAACTTTAAGAAGTTCACTTAAATATTTTAATTAAATCTAATTTAATAAGTATCATCCGCATATGTTTAATTCTTCATTGGAAAAAAATGATCTCAAGTCAAAACTTGCTCTTTATTCCATTGACATTTGTTGCTGTATATTACAGTAGCCATCCAACAGTCTTGATTGACCCCGGTGATTACTCTTCTGAATCATGTGAAATTACTATTTACTATTTATACAAATTATATTGTCTCACAAAATGTATATATTTGTTTTTTTTGAGGCTTGAATCAGGAGACAAGATTTTAATGATCACGATGATGCATTTAGATTTCTCTCCTTTATGAGCCTCAGGGTGTATGTATGTGTATGTGTGTGTGTATACATACATGGCTATACACACATATGACTATATATGTATATATACCATGTATCTATATATGCTCATACACACAGAAACAAACACCATACATTGACACACATGGGGGGAGGGGAGGATTTCCATACTAGGAGGAATATTGCTTACTAACTCTAAGCTCTCCACAGGGTCTGCTTCAACCAAGGTCATTTGCTGATGACCATAAGGTCATTCATTCTGACTTTTGTCCTGTCATTGGATTTCAATGTCTCTGGTAGAGATGGAGAAGCTGAAGACTGCACATTCTGCCTCACCTAAATCCAATTCACACAAATGTCAAAACATAACCCATAATGTAATTATATAGAGATCTTAAGCAGTGAAACATAACATTTCTGGGTTTAGAGTCTAGAAGACTGTAATTTAAGTCCCTCCTCCAACATTCATTAGCTGTATGACCCTGGGCAAGTCATTTGATCTCTTATTACCTTAGTTTTCTCACCTTTAAAATAAGGAAGTTGGACTCCATGGCCTCTAAGGTCTCTTTCATCTTTAAATCTATCTTCCTGTAATAGGTATTTTAAGTATTCATGAATATACTGTATATATACTTTATAGGAGCATTTACTCTATATTGTGTTATATTATCTCTGTTTAAATATAAGAACTAGGTCTTCCCATAGCCTGGCCCAGTTGAGCAAAATTATTAAACAATGTATGCTTTCTCTCCCCTGTAATCTTTCAGTCCTATTCATTGTCCTTTCCTTCCTCCCTCCTTTCCTTCTTTCTTCCCTCTTAACTCTAGTCCCAGAATTTTCCAGTGATTGCATCATTCATTAAAGCTTATTAATCTTGGGCATCATGTCCAAAAAACCCTCTCTTTTTTCTAAAGTGATAACTATTCAATGTTTTTAATTAATTATTTTATTTATTTTCTTGTTTACATAATTCATTTCCACTAGATGTTGAGTTACAGAATTTTCTTCCCATCTTTCCCCCACCCCCATCCCCAAAACAGTGATCCCAGTGTAAAGTCCCTCCCTCAATGGGCTCTCTTCTATGTCCTCCCCCAATGCCCCTCTTACTTTCTGGGGGAGGGAGGGTCTCCCTACACCAGTACCTATATATCTTAATTCCCAGTTGTATGTAGTTAGTGATAAAAATTATGCATATATATATATATATATATATATATATATATATATATATATATATACACACACTCATATATATACTTTTTTTCCTTAACATTTGATTGTAGAGCTTTAAATTTTAGATTCCCTCGGTTCCTCCCTTGTCACTCACACCCACTGGAAGGACAAGCAATTCAATACAGGCTATACATGTGTAATTATGCAGGACATCTCCACAGTGGACATATTGTGAGAGGCTGATTATATATCCCTCCATCCTATCCTGCCCCAACACCCACCTTGATCTATGCTCCACCCTGTCCCTGTCTCTTTACTGAAGTGTGTGCTTCCAGCAACCCTTCCCCAGACCCTGCCTTCCCCTCCATCATCCCACCTCTCATCTCTGTCTCCCTACTCTCCTGTGTGGCATCATACCCAGTTTAGAGTTTATGTTGTTCCCTCCCTAAGCCAAATTCAATGAGAATAAATGAAAGTAAAGTTGTAACAGTCATCCCTTGCCTCTTCTATATGAGATAATTAACCCCATTTTGTCTCTCCCTGTGTCCTCTCATTCTAGTCCTATCATACCTCAGAATTTCACCTTTTAAAGTATCATCCCTTCCTATTCAATTGATCCTCTACCCTCTATATACACATATACACACATGCTCAGATATGTATGTATATGCATATATACCCTCCTACACAGACATATGTGTAGGTATACATACATACATAAATACATATATATATATATATGTTTGTATTCCCTTTTCCTATCCTCAAACTAAGAAAAGTTCCATAAGTTACTATTATCATTTTTCCATATTAGCATGTAAATAGTTCAACTTTGATGAGTTCTTTATGATTTCTTTCCCATGTTTACCTTCTCATGCTTCTTGTGTTTGAGTGACAAATTTTCTCTTCAGTTCTGTTTTTTTCAGCAAGAATGCTTGAAAGTCCTCCACCTCACTGATTTTTTCCCTGGAACATTATACATAATTTTCCTGGGTAGGTGATTCTTGGTTTTAATCCTAGCTCCCTTGATTTCTGGAATATCATATTCCAGGCCCTTCGATCCCTTAGCGTGGAAGTTGCCAGATCCTGGATTATCCTAATTGTGTTACCACAGTATTCAAATTGTTCCTCTTGGCAGCCTGTAATATTTTCTCCTTTAGCTGGGGATTCTGGAACCTGGAAATAACATTTTTAGGAGTTTTCTTTCGGGGATCTTTTTCAAGAGGTGATCAGTGAATTCTTTCAAGTTCTATTTTGCCCTCTGATTTTAAAATATCAGGGCAATTTTCCTTGAAAATTTCTTGAAGGATGCTTTCTAGGTTCTATTTTTGATCATGGTTTTCAGGTAGTCCAATAATGTTTAAATTGTCTCTCCTGAATCTATTTTCCATTTCAGTGGTTTTTCAAGGAGATATTTCACATTCTTTCTATTTTTTCATTTGTTTGTATCTATTTAATAGTATTTTGATTTCTCATAAAGTCATTTGCTTCCATTGTTCCACTCTAATTTTGAAGGAATTATTCTCTTCAGAATGCTTTTGAGATTCTTTTTCCATCTGGCAAATTCGACTTTTTAAGGCATTCTTCTCGTCATTGGCTTTTTGGGCCTCTTTTGCCATTTGAGTTAATATGTTTTTTAAGGTGTTATTCTCTTCAGTCAGGTTGTTGACTGTTCCTTGCATCATTCTCATTTCTCTTCCCAATTTTTCCTCCACTTCTCTTATTTTGTTTTCAAGGCCCCTTTTAAGCTGATCTATGGCTTGTAGGCAATCTTCATGTTTCTTGGAAGTATTTGGTGTGGGAGTTCTGACTGGGTTGTCTTCCTCCCATTCCATGCTTTGATACTTTTTGTCCCCAAAAAA
>CM053601.1:38574479-38597203 GCA_028646575.1 Pseudocheirus occidentalis | reverse complement strand
GTGTGTTCTCGAACCTGGCAATAACATTTCTAGGAGTTTTCTTTTGGGCATCTTTTTGAAGAAGTGATCGATGAATTCTTTCAAGTTCTATTTTGCTCTCTGATTCTAAAATATCAGGGCAATTTTCTTTGACGATTTCTTGAAGGATGCTTTCCAAGTTCTTTTTTTGGTCATGGGCTTCAGGTAGGCCAATAATTTTCAAATTGTCTCTCCTGGATCTATTTTCCAGGTCAGTGTTTTTTTTTCAAGGAGATATTTCACACTGCTTTCTATTTTTTCATTTCTTTGAACTGTTTAATAGTATATTGGTTTCTCATAAAGTCATTAGCTTCTACTTGCTCCACTCTAATTATGAAGGAATTATTCTCTTCAGAATGCTTTTGAGATTCTTTTTCCATCTGCTAAATTCGACTTTTTAAGGCATTTTTCTCCCCATTGGCTTTCTGGTCCTCTTTTGCAGTTTGAGTTAATCTATTTTTTAAAGTGTTCTTTTCTTCAGTCAGGTGGTTGGCTCTCTTTTCATGATTTTCTCGCATCCTTTTCATTTCTCTTACCAATTTTTCCTCCACTTCTCTTATTTGTTTTTCAAAGTCTTTTTTTCAGCTGATCTATAGCTGCTAGGAATTCTTCAAGTGTCTTGGAAGCATTTGGTGTAGGAGTTCTGACTGTATTGTCTTCCTCCTGTTCCATGCTTTGAACCTTTTTGTCCACAAAAAAAGGATCATAGAGTTTTATTGCTGTTCTTAGTTTGCTTCCTTTTCCTCATGTTGGCCATTCAATTAATTTTTTTTTTTTTTAGCTCTGTGAACCTCTGCTTCCAGGGGGGAAAGCTCTGTTCAAAATCACTGGGTTTTCTCAGCTGCCAGAGCTATTAGGGGGGTGTTGCAGCCCCCCCCCCAGCTTTGGCTTGCTGAAAGCACACCCCAGGACCACCACCCAAGACCATGATCCAGATCCAGGCCTCTCAACGCAAGAGCACTTGGCCCTGATAAATCCATTCAGCCCCCCCTGGGGAGACCACAGGCCAGGGGCTCTGAAGCAGCCTGTTGGGGTCTGTCACCATTTGCAGCAGATCCTACCCTTCCTTGCCCTGCGGCAGATTGACTGAACTGTTTTTCCTCCCCTAAATTAAGTTTCAAAGTTTCTTTTTCACTGACCATCTCTAATCCTGGTTTGCTGGATGTGAAGATTCCCTCAGGTGCAGTAGATCTTCTCTGAAGTAGACTCAAGCTGCAGCTTGGGAGGCTTGGCTCCTCCTGACTGCCCTGGAGCCTGGCCTGGTGGTGGCTGTGGTTTTGGGCTGGTCTTGTCTCGGCTCCCAATCTGCCAGCCTGCTGGATGAGGCCCTCCTGCTGCTGCCCCTCTCCAATCCCTTTTATTCATGCCTTGGTAGATGTGGAGGTCCTGGAGGCTGTAGGCATGTAGAAGGTGCTGGAGGCATACTGGCTGCAGCACAGCTTGGCTTGGCTCATCTTGGTTCCTTCCCACCACCCTGGGCCTGGCCAGGGTCTCGGCTTCAGGCTTGCCCGGCCTTGGCTCCCGGCCCGCCACGATGAGCCCCTGCTGCCTTCAGCAAGAGATATGTTTTCTGTATTTTTTGAGTCTGAGAGTCCTAGTCTTTGTCTGGGGTCATATTTTATTGGTGTTTATGGTGGCTGTGTGGGAGCTGTGGGGCCTTGCTGCTTCTATGACGCCATGTTGGCTCCGCCTCCCCTGTATCTCCATTTGGCAAATTTGACCTTTTAAGGCATTCTTCTCCTCATTGGCTTTTTGGTCCTCCTTTGCTGTTTGAGTTAGTCTATTTTTTAAGGTCTTATTCTCTTCAGTCAGGTTGTTGTCAGACTTATCATGATTTTTTTGGATCATTCGCATTTCTCTCCCCAATTTTTCCTCCACTTCTCTCATTTGGTTTTCAAAATCCTTTTTAAGCTCCTTTATGGCCTCTATCCAGTTCATATTTTTCTTGAAAGCTTTTGGTGTGGGAGTTCTGACTGTGTTGTCTTCCTCTCATTCCATGCTTTGGTCCTTTTCTCCCCAAAAATGGAATCTAAAGTTGGATTGTTGGGCTTGCTTTGCTTCTTTTGATTGCTCATGTTGCCAGTCAATTACTTGGCTTTTGGGCCCAGTAGTAAAACTCTGCTTTCAGAGGGGAGAGCTCTGTCCCAAATTTCTGGGGTTTTCTCTGCTGCTGGAGTCATTAGGAGGCTTCCATAGTTTGCAGCCCCCACCAGCTTTGGCTCACTGAAAATGCACCTCAGGACCACAACCCATTACTGTGATCTGATCCAGATAGCTAAAGGCAAGAGCACTTAACCTCTGAATGATTGCTTGACCCCCCCTCTTCCCCCCGCAACTTGCAGACTGGAAGCTTTGGAAGTAGCCACTTGGAGGCAGCAGCTTTAAGGCACTTCAGACTGCTGTTAGCTCAGCAGGCAGTTTAGCTCGACCATCTGCACCAAATTTAACTGAGTTCCACTGATCTTTTCCCTTTGTCCTTGCCTCTTGTGGGTTGGTGATTCTGGAAATTGCCATAGCTGCTGATGATCTGCTTTCCTGAATGATACAGCCATAGCTTCTCCTGGATGTCCTGGGGCTGAAACCACATGGGGTTGGGCTCTGTTTCCAGCACAATGAGATGACCACATGCTGGGCTACCTTCAGCGTGAGCTTTGTTACTCTGTCATTTTTTTGTGGAGTTTGGAGCTCTAAAATTTATTTAGAGTCATATTTTATAGATATTTGAAGTGGTGTTGGGGGGGAGCTCATGGAATTCTCTTGTTTCTACACCAGCCTTCTTGACTCTGCCCCAATCTGATGAATTTCAAACCCATCTGTGAGTTAGGAGGTGTTTACCCCAAGCATGTAAAGATTTCCCCTGGAGGAATGGGCAGATGAGGATAATTTGTTCCAATGGACGTTAAAGTGCTTGAAGCAGGTTCTGTGGAGTCCTTACAGGTTGGTCAAACAAGGTCATCCACTGCATCCTGAGCCATCACCAGTTGTGAGTTTTGTCCTGCCACTGGACTACAATGATTGAAATAGAAAGAGAGACTGACAACTTTCTGTAATTCTGCCTAATTTAAATCTTATTTATTGGCAAGTCAAGACATCACTTATGATGTCATTCATTAGTCCTTTTGAAAATTACAGACAAGCAATAACAGACTAACAAATACATGGACCAGGCAGCTCCCTGTTTGAATTGATTTGGGGGGAAACTCATCCCCAATAACCTAATGACAAATAACTGAAATTTCACAGCTAGATTCAACCTCCTTTAACTTAGGGCTTTGAACTTTGCTAAAATTTGAGGAAGTTGTAATACCATGAACAAGCAGCTTCCCAAAACAATGCTATTGTGAACATCTTTTAAGGTTCTGATTACAGTATAATGAACAGTATAATGAACACTCTGTTTATTGAATAACAAATCAAGGCAAACATTCAAAACTAGTCCCAATATTCCATCCACAACATTACATCTTATCACAGAAAATCACAATATAGTGTTCACAACAGCTTAACATTAGTATGGCCACATAGTTTTCACTACAGTGGCCACAATATTTAGAACAGAGAACAAAAAACTATTCATCTGGTTTCCCTAAGGGGGAAACCCTCCTTAATCATTCAGTCATCTCACAATACAATAATTAATCTTCCACTCATGGGGTAATCATAGATTAACTTAATCAGTCCATTATCTGACAATAAGTCACTAAATACCTTTAATCACTAAATACAATCATTAGAAAGTTACACAAACCCTCTACCTCTCCATGTCTAGTACACTTCGATTTCATCATGGGTCCAAGGGGAGGCATTTTCTTTATCTTGACTCAGGGTGGTCTCTCAGATTCCTTGGATCCCCTTCCATGGTCCCAGCTCCAACCTGAATTGATCAAACAGTCACTTGGATTCAGAGGCAGACAGCTCCCTGGTTCTCATCCAGTCCTCAAGGTAGTTCTTGTTATACACTGAAGTTCACAAGGCCCAGCACATCTCAAAACCTTCCCAACTTCTGTTGCCAGGAACTCAAGGATCAACCAAGCGACAAACAAATAAATTCTTAGCCTCCCAGTCATGTTTCTTCAGTCCTCCAGCAGTTTAGCTAGGTCTAGGACCCAGAAGGAATCTCAGCCTTCCATGGGACAGCAACTTCAGTCTTCACTAGATTCTGGTCTCAAGAAAACTCCAACTCTGTTCTTAGCTTCCAGATGATGGGTGAGAAATAGTCTCCTCTCTGTTTCTGTCTCTGTCTCTGTTTCTCTCTGCCTCTCTCTGTGTCTCTGTCCCTCTCTCTGTCTCTTTGTCTGTCAGCTGCCTTCAGTCTCCATGATTCTTCCTCCACCAGGAGCCAGCCAGGAGGAACATTCTTGATTCTATTTCTCTGTCTCTGGAATTCTTCCTACACACACACACGCGCACACACACACACACACACACACACACACACACACACACACACAGGCTTCCTATCTCAGCCAACCCCCTCCTACCATGTCATCAACAGGAGACAGAGTTCACACCCTCTGCCTCTTTCACAGAAGTACTTAGCTCTTAGTTATTAAGGACCAAGTACCTGTTAAATTAATTACTATTACTGAAGTATCTCCAGGAAATTTATGCTTTATCATATCATAAAATCATAGGTCTTGAAG
The DNA here is from genome assembly GCA_028646575.1 of Pseudocheirus occidentalis. NCBI lineage: Eukaryota > Metazoa > Chordata > Mammalia > Diprotodontia > Pseudocheiridae > Pseudocheirus > Pseudocheirus occidentalis. The sequence goes on along the minus strand of CM053601.1, from coordinate 38,592,542 downwards.
TGGGAGGGATTTAAGGGGGCGTATATTCTATTTTGTACATGGGGAAACTAAAGCCCAGGGAAGTTAAAAAAAAAACTTACCCCAAATTGCAAAATAATAATCATCCAAGGCAGGATCTCTGACACAAGTCCTCTGACTATAAGTGAGCAGTTCTCAACCTGTGGGGCGTGACCTCTTTGGAATTGAATGACCCTTTCACAAGGGTCACAGGGGTTGCCCAAGACCATCAGAAAACGCATATTTCCAATGGTCTTACAAACCTCCTCTACCCATCTCCATGTCGGTCCACCCACATGCAGACATGCCCACATACCACTATTAAGGGGTTGTGGCATTAGGAAGGTTGAGAGCCACTGTTCTAAATCAATGTTATTTCCCTGTATCATCCTCATTTCCTCATCTCTATTTGTGTTTTGTGTCCTCATTAGAGTTGATGTTCCATACAGACAGGGATTAGTTCTCTTTTTGAACTTGTATTGCCAGTAGTTAGCAGGCTTTTATACAAAGTAGGCTAATGAAATTTGTTGAATTGATTTAATTTTATATTGTACTGAAGTGAGAATGAATCTATTTCTTGAAATTTGAAATTGTGAAAGAGCATAAAGGCACTATAGGTACAGAGTAAAAAAAATCACAAAAAACAAAGTGGCACAGAAATTGAAATCTGTGAAAGCTAATGACCTTTGCTTCATTATTTAACCAGATTTTGTATCAAGTTCCCTTCCTTTATGGAAAAGAAAGAATATGAAGTAAAACTAAATAAACCCTTGAAGTGAGAAAAGCCTGTATAGAGGGAATTGTTTTGGTTGTTATTCAATTATTTTTCAGTCTTGTTCAACTCTTTGTGACCCCCTTTTGGGCTTTTCTTGGCAAAGATACCATAGTAGTTTCCCTTTTCCTTCTCATTTTGCAGGAGAGGAAACTGAGATAAGGTTAAGTGACTTGGCCAAAGTCATGCAGGTAGTTAATGTTTGAGGCTGGATTTGAACTTAGGAAGATGAGTTTTTCTGACTTCAGACTTGGCCCTCTTTCCACTCTACCATCTAGCCAACTTATACAAGAAATTACAAATCATGAATTGGTTGGAATAAAATGGAAGAACATTAGTTAAGTGCTTACTATATTCTTAGTTAGGGCTAAGATACAAATAGAAAAGAGTGAGAGCCTCTGCCTTCAAGAAGTTCATATTCTAGTAGGATAATAAAAATTCTTAGGGGAAACCTAAAATTCAGATGAATGGAAAAGTCCATAGGCCTTTAAGTTATGTTGTTGGGAATCTAGAAGACATGTTGCCATAGAAACAGTGGTATGTGGAATATTTGTTTCCTGGGGAATATCCACCCAGCCAAAAAAATCCTATTAACTCATCACATAATTGAACCAATCATATTCCTGATAATATCCTTAAGCCTTGAACCAAAAAGAAACCTAAATTTCCTCAGTCTCAGACTCTCTAAGCCCTGGCAGAGAGAAAATTGAAAGATTAAGCAATGAATTCAAATTATTCAACTTCTTTGATTCCAGTAGGAGAGAATTAAAATTATGTCCCAGAGTAGTCCCTGAATCAGATCATGGGGAAAATCCAGTGGTAGACATGTTGATAGTTGAGAAATTCATAAGATCATTGATTTAGAGGTAGAGGGAAAAATATCTCAGAAGTGACCTAAGATGTAAAATCAAGGAGGATAAAAAATGTCATATTACAAAAGTTTATTCTAAGCCTATCATTGGGAATTCATAACATGTGTTCTTGTAGAAACAATTGCATAAGCAATATTTATTTCCCTTGACGTTTCATCCCACCCACCTAAAATATTCTATTAGTTCATTACATAAATGAAGTAATCATGTGCCTGAATAGCACTCATTGAGGATATTGTCCTCATTGTAAGGATAAAATCCTTATTATTGGGCCTTGTATATAATAAGAACTTACTAAATGGCCATTGACTAAGACAACCAAGCCTAAAGATGTAATTTGTCCAAGATGACACAAGTAGTAGGAAAGCTAGGATTTGAACCCACATCCTTTGGTTCCAAATCCAGCACCATAATGCTACTCTTTTGGTGAGAGAAACCTAAACAGGAGTTCCATTGGTATCCAAGTGAGAAGCTGCTGGGGGCAATAATACGAGTCTTGCCAAATCTTTATTTCTTGACAATGTCATTATCCAATTGAAGACAAAAAAGCATTTTCTCAATCCACTCTTGTAAAGGTTCAGAATTGATTGGAAAGATTTCTGAAGTCCCTTATTTCTTTCAAGGCACTGGCCTTATTTTTTTTTTTTTACTAATTTGCTGAACTTGGAGGTAAGACTCCATTTTAACTCCTACTTTCAACATTTGCTAGCTTTGTCATCAGCAACAAGTACTTTAAACACTAAGAAATGTAGTTTTCCTATCTGTAAAATGGGAATGATACTTAACAGTGTTTACTTCACAGGATGGTTGTGAGTTTACAATAACATAGCCCACAGGGCCTATGCTTGGGATTTCACTGTTATAGGAAACTTGCTCTGTCAATGAAAGTTAACACCCTCTTTGAACATAATAGTCTTAGGGAGCTCTTTGGGCCATTGAGAGATTAATATAATATGCCCAGGGTCAGGTAGCAAAGACAAATTAGAGACAAAATTCAAACCCATATCTTCACGGCTTTCAGTCTAGTTCTCTGGCTACTACACATTGTTATTTCTTTGTCTATTTATGATATATTAAATATTAATAATTAATAAAAATGATAACTAAGATTTTTCTAGCTCTTACTGTTTGTCAGATACTGTGCTGAGAACTTCACAATTATGTTGTTTGATTGTCACATTAACCCTGGGAGCTGATCATGGCCCACACCATTGCACCTTAGAATTGTGATTGGTGGAGACTGAAGATCTTTATCCTCTGCCTTTTGTGTCAATGCCTTTCATATATCTCATACTAAAGATTCTTCCCAGCATTCTTTATTGCTGTTCTTATTTTGCTTTCTTTTCCTCATGTTGGCCATTCAATTAATTGGTTGGTTTTATTAGCTCTGTGAAACTCTGCTTCCAGGTCGGGGGGGGGGGGGAGGAAAGCTCTGTTCCAAATTGCTGGGGTTTTCCCAGCTGCTGAAGTTGCAAGTCCCCCCCAGCTTTGGCTTGCTGAAAGTGCACCCCAGGACCATCACCCAAGACCACGATATAGATCCAGGCCGCTCAACACAAGAGCACTTGGCCCTGATGAATGGATTCAGCCCCGCTGCAAAGCCCACAGGCCAGGGGCTCTGAAACAGCCTAATGGGGGCCACTGCCGGTTCCAGCAGTTCCCTTCCCCCACTGCTTCCTTGCCCTGGGGGCAGATTGGTCGAACTGCTTTACCTCCCCCAAATTAATTTTCAAAGTTTAACTTTCACTAACCGTCTCTGACCAGGATTTAAAGATCCCCTCAGACAGGTGCTTTAGATCTCCTCTGAAGCAGACTCAAGCTGCGGCTTGGGAGGCTCACTCCTCCTGGCCACCCTGGCGCCTGGCCTGGCTGCAGCTGCAGTTTTGGGTTGGGCCAGTCTCTGCTCCAGTGTGAGCTGCCCCTCTGCAGTCCCCGTTCCTCAAGTCTTGGCAGATGTGGAGGTGCTGGAGGCTGTTGATCCCCTCCTCTGAAGACTGGCTGCGGCTCAGTCCTTCCCACTGTCCCGGGCCTGGCCTCTGTCTCGGCTTCAGGCTGAGCCACCCTCCACTCCCGGCCCCGCGCTGAGCCCCTACTGCTGAGCTGCCTTCAGAGAGAGATGTGTTTTCTGTATTTTCGTGTGAGTCTGAGAGTCCTAGACTTTGTCTGGGCTCATAATTTTATGGGTGTTTAGGGTGGCCGTGTTGGAGCTGCGGAACCTTGCTGTTTCTATGCAGCCATCTTGGCTCCACTCCCTACCCCAGCATTCTTTTTGAATCATTTGCATTTCCCCCACGATTTCAAAGTGGAGGATTCATTTCTTTTTTTAGCATGTGATTAGCTACTTTGAAAGTTGTATACCCAATCGTATTTGGTGGTGGAACACATGACAGACAGTCCCCAAACTATGATATGTCACAGAATTAAGAGTATTTTTCTCTACCACTAGACCAAATAGTTTGTCTTTTCACCAGGACATTATTGGATAAAACCAAATACCTCACTTTCTAAGCAACTTAAAGTTTGCATTAATCAATCCAAATTATTGTTTATGCCAATTCCAGTTGATGTGATGGGCAACATGTTATGAATCCAGTATCAAGGACTCAACTCTTGGATCCTTTTCATCCTTACCATCTCCACTAATAACATTTATTATTTTCCCAAATACTTCTCATTGAGGTGCATGATTCTATGGTAAATATACACTTGAAAATACTTGAGAAATACTTGACCTGGGGTTAGTAGATACATGTCAAAGTGTGCAAGAAGTTGAAGGTAGAAAAATAATTACATCCTCACTTTCATGAATAATTACTGGAAGTTTAGTATTTCCCTCAATTATTTAGAAAAAGAGTAGTATAAAAGAAGCTTCTTTAAATTGACAAAGTAGCCTATGACAAAAAAAGTTTAAGAACCTCTGATTTAACAGGATGACTCACCACTATTTCTTCCTCAAGCATGTGAAGACTTCCCCTTGAATGAGTGGATAGGAAAAAAAGGGGCTTAAGCAGGTGCTTGTGGAACCCTGAGATGTTGGTCAGATATTGAAGATGCCAGGGATACCCACATCATCCCAGGCCATTGACTTTTATCCTGCCATTGGACTTCAGCAAGTCTGGAAGAGAGAGTGAGGTCAATTCATATGCAAGTCTAGACTTCACATGTGATGGTATTGGGCCTCTTCAAGGATGAAAGATGAACAATAAAGTGGAGAGTTTTAGCCCTGATTGCCTATTTCTATTTTATAAGGAGGTTGATACACACAAATAGAAGACACTGCTAAGTCTGTTGCCTTTCATTTAAGAGGACTATTCATGCTTTCTATTCTCTCTTTTTAGGCAATAATCAGGTTTACTTGGTGGTATTGGATGAAAATGTATAAATTCCTATACTTTTCCATTTTCTTTCTCCCAAAGTAAAGATCTCATGGAAATCAGTAGATTGTAATGGAACCTCAAACTTTGTTCCCTTTAGATACTGTGAAAGGTAACTAATGAAACCTCAGCACAATACCACCAACTGTTTAACACCCAGTGGTATGCCTCTTTTAAAAAATGTTGAGCTCAGCAAACTCCTAGGTAGTTTGACATAATTTACAAACATCCACTGGGTGTAAAAGGAAGTGAACTACATCTACAAGTTGTTGGAAATCTTTCATCACTTGTCTTTTCAAATATGTCTGTCCTCCTTCAAGAAAACTTATAGCAAAGATATTTCAATAAAACTAAAAAATACATTGAAAAAAAGCTGATGGTTTACACAGTACACCATACCTATAGTTCCCTATCTCCTCAAAGAAAGCTTAGGATGTTCCTTCTCATGTCTTTTTTGATGACTGAGAATGAACATTATAAGTTCACAGTTTTCAATTATGATTGTTATAGAATTTGGCTATATTGATTTATTAGTTCTGCTTACTTCATTTTTTCGGAAACAAAAATCTTTTCAATAAACAGAAAGTTACTTTAGTTGTTTTTGACTTCTCTACTTTGGATTCTGAGGTCTTGAAGGCTATGTCAGCGGAAGCAAGTTCTGACAAGTCCTACCAAGCAAGGAAAACTTTGAGTATTGGCTTGGGGACAGAGTATGAATCTGTTTTCAGAGGACTTTTGTAGCTAACTGTGAGGATGCTCCTTACTGAACAGAGAATTATTCAACTTTATGTAAAGTCATGATATTTGAAGGAATTAAAACCAGGAAAACAATATACACAATGACTATAAAAATATAAATAGAAAGTAATACAAAGAAGATAGAAATGTGACATTGCACTATGGGTGTGGAACATTACATTGACTTTCAGACTCATTTTAATGTACTGGAAATTTGTGCTGAAGTAGCTTTTACTTCAATCTGTTTTTTCCCCCAAAGTATGGAGAGGGATGGAAGAGAAGAATATATTTTGGGAAGAAAGGCTGAAAAGAGTATTAATAACAATAAAAAACCCAAAGAACTGAACTTATTTTTTTCCCTTCATTTTAGACAGGGCTAGAAAAATGAACTTTTAAAAAAATTTAAAAAAATTTTTGTATTGCATTTATTTGCTTTCTCACAATATATTATCCATCTCAAAACAAAACCATCTATTAAAAATGAACCATTGTATCAACTAAGTGATTACCTTAGTTAACAATGTATCACTCATAAACGAAAGGAGCAGGTAAGTGGCACAGTAGAGAGAGTGCTGGACCTAGAGTCAGGAGGACTTTTCTTCCTGAGTTCAAATCAGGCCTTAGACACTACCTGTGTGACTGTAGGCAAGTCACTTAACTCTGTTTGCCTCATTTTCCTCATCTCTAAAATGAGGTTCAGAAGAAAATTGCAAACCACTACAGTATTTCTGTCAAGAAAACCCCAAACAGGGTCACAAAGAGTGGGACACAACTGAATGGTAACCATAACGTTAAGTAAAGTAACCACTCTGCTATATTCTAATTCATTGGACTCCATATGGATGATTTTATTCATTTCTGGGTGCCTCTTTATAAAAGGCTCCAAAATTGGAAAGGTTCTAAAGAGATGTGACTAGAGAAATGAAGTGAACTGAAACTGTGGCCTATGCCAAGATCATTGCAAGGAAGTGGGAGTGGTTAGCCTTGGAAAAATAAAAAAGAAATCAATAGATACTTGCTTTCAAATATTAGAAGGGCTATGATGTTGAAAATTGATTAGGTGTGTGTGTTTGTGTGTGTGTGTTAGTTTGTATGTATGTATGTGTGGGTTTCTTGGATTCAGTAGATGAAAGTAACAAAAATGATTGGAAGTTACCCACTGGTGAATTTTCTCTCCATGTTACATAGACTTTATTCCCATTGAGAGCTGTCCAATAGTTTAAGCAGCTAACCCGTGGAGACAGGAAGTAGGACTGTGTAAAACAATTGGTTGGAAATATTGTGGAGAGAAATCCTCCTATTCAGATGTCTCCAAGAATCAATGAAAGAAAAGCTTTCCTCTCAATGATTTAAATCAATTAAATAATGCTATCATGAAACATTATTCAGAGAGTGGAGCTAGGATGGTGGAGTGAGAATAGGAAATTGCTTAAGCTCTCCCTACCAAAACACCTCCAAATATCTGTAAAAATGAATCTAAACAAATTCTAGAGTTACAGAACCCACAAAATGACAGAATGAAACACATCTCCAGTCCAAAACCACCTAGAAGGTCAACAGGAAGAGTATATAACACCAGGATGGGAGCAGAGTGCAGTCCAGTATGGGCGGCACCTGCACAGAGAGGGCTAAAGATGGTCTGAAGGGACAGAATCACTGGCAGCTATGGCAGTTTCCAGACTTATTAACCCACAAATTGCAAAGATAGCATAGAATATCAGTGAGAAAACACTATGGGACCTGGGTGAAAAAGAGGCATAGTCAGTTTAGGTGGGGCCTCAACAGTGGGACAGTGGAGGTGGTGACAGCAGAAACAGAGCTGCTTCCAGAGCTCTAGGCCCACAGATGGTGGGGAATCCAGCAACTGATACAAAACCCCTGAAGTCTGGGACAGTATACCCACACTCACAACCACTGGAAGCAGAGTCCTACCTTGACAGAGTTAGAAGGTCAAGTATTTGTCTGAGAAGACAGGTAAATAGTATTAAAAAAAAACCCTCAGATTACAGAATCTTACTTTGGTGACAAAGAAGATCAAAATATACAACCAGAAGACAATGAAGTCAAAGCCCCTGCATCAAAAGTCTCCAAGAAAAAATATGAATTGGACATAGGCCATGGAAGAGCTCAAAAAGGATTTTGAAAATCAAGTCAGAGAAATACAGGAAAAATTGGGAAGAGAAATGAGAGTGATAGAAGAAAATCATGAAAAATGAGGCAATAGCTTGCTAAAAGAAGACCCCAAAGAATGCTGAAGAAAACAGCAAATAGATTGAAAATAGAATAGAAAAACAAATAGATTGACCCAGATGACAAAAGATGTCCAAAAACCACTGAGGAGAAGAATGCCTTAAAAAACAGAATTAGTCAAATGGAAAAGGAAGTTCCAAAAGTTCACTGATGAAAATAATTCCTTTGAAACTAGAATGAAGGAAATGGAGGCTAATAACTTTATGAGGAATCAAGAAATTGTAAAATAGAACCAAAAGAATGGGAACAAAATAGAAGACAATATGAAATATCTCATAGGAAAAACCACAAACCTCAAATCAAATCCAGGAGAGATTACTTAAAATTACTGGACTACTTGAAATACATGAACAAATAAAGAGTCTAGACATCATCCTTCAAGAAATTATCACATAAAACTGCACTGATATTCTAGAATCAGAGGTTAAAATAGCAATAGTAAGAATGCACTGATTATATCTTGAAAGAGATCCCAAAATGAAAACTCCTAGGAATATTGTAACCAAATTCCAGCATTCCCAAGTCAAGGAAAAAAATATTGCAAGTAGCCAGAAAGAAACAATTCAAGTTATTGTGGAAATACAATCACAATAACACAAGATCTAGTAGTTTCTATATTTAAGTAACAGGACTTAGAATATGACATTCCCAAGGTCAGAGGAGTTAGGATTAAAACTAAGAATCACCTACCCAGCAAAACTGAGTATAATACTTCAGGAGAAAAAGTGGACATTCAATGAAATAAGGGACTTTCAAGCAACTTTTGAAGAAAAAACCAGAGCTGAACAGAAAATTTGACTACAAAATACAAGAGAGAAAGGAAACATGAAATGGTAAATGGGAAGGAGAAATCATAAGGGACTTATTAAACTCTTTATATTCCTACATGGAAAGTTGATATTTGTAACTCATGAGACCCTTCTCCATATTAGGGTAGTCAGAGGAAATAGATAGATAGATAGATAGATAGATAGATAGATAGATAGATAGATAGATAGATAGATGGATGGATGGATGGGTGGATGGATAGATGATATACAGATCAATAGAGGGCATAGGGTGAGTTGAATATGAAGGCATATCTATAAAATAAAATTAAAGGTGAGGGAGGAATATAATGGGAGGAGAGAGATAGAATGGGGCAAGAAAAAGGTTTCACAATGGAGAGGAAGAGGGGAAAAGTGAGAGAAAATGAGTCAACCTCACTGTCACTGGATTTGGCTTAAGGAGGGACTAACATACATGCTCAATTGGCGATCTTGCCCTAGAGAAAAGGAAGGATGAAGAGTGTAAGGGAAGTGAGGGGGTGATAAAAGAGAGGACAGATTGGGGGAGGAGGTAGTTAGAAGCAAACACTTTTGAAAAGGGACAGGGTCGTAGGAGAAAATAGATCAAGTACGAGGTGGGATGGAATGGAAGGAAATGTAATTAATCTTTCATAACATGACTATTATGGAAGTGTTTTGCATAACTACACATATATAACCTATATTAAATTGACTGCCTTCTCAGTGATGGTAGGTGGGGAGGGAAGAACAGAGAGAATTTGGAACTTAAAATTTTAAAAATAAATGCTAAATATGTTTTTTACATTCACCTGGTAAATAAGATATACAGGCAATGGGGTAAAGAAATCTATTTTGCCCTACTGGGGAGTAAGGGGGAAGGAGCTGTGGGGGCTGTGATAGAAGGGAGGGCAGAATGGGTGAAAGGGTAATCAGAATGCATGACATCTTGGTCTGGGGGGAGAGAAGGGGAGAAAATTTGAAACTCAAAATCTTGTGGAAACAAATATTCAAAAATAAAAATAAATAAATTAAAAATAAAAAAAACAATCTTCAAGTTGTAATGTTATACAATTACAACTTTGATGACTTAGTAATTGATTAATATGTTCAATAGCATCGATATGACTATTAATATGCTCGTCTTTTATAACTAGTGCAATTTAAATAATACCCTTGGTCTAGAAATATGCCTTATAAGACTTTTGTGTCAAACAAAATGCATAGCCATAAATGTCTATGTTTGGATCTACAAAAACTAGACCAGATGATTTTAAAAACCACCCCTTAGAGGTGAGCCAGAAAAAAGTTTTAGTAAGTCCTGATTCTCTTTCCACTACTTTTTTATGTGAGTTTTTCATGGGAATCTTTGTCTGTGGTTGATCTTGGAGTATATGTTACTATAGACATGTTTTCTTGGAGGAGAAAGATGGGAAAATGTTAAAAAGGTCTATGTCTCTAGTAGAGATTGGGAGGTGGCATTGGTAACTGTGGTCAGGCTGGTGAAAATTTTTGCAGAGTTGTTGGTTTTATATGTCACTCACTTACTTGGCAAAATATCAGAAATCCTTCACACTCAAATGGTACCCTTAATCTGAGGTTTTCTAAATGGTTTATTCATAAATATCCATGTTGGAGAAAAACAGAAAAATTGAGAGTTGTACAAGTCCTTGTACATGCCATGAATGAGTTATAGATCAAATACATGTCTCTTCACTTATGATATGGGCTTCAATCACTAGGGAAATCAGTTTTCTAAAAAGTATAAAGTGAATAAAATATTTCAAAATTTTCTTAGATTTCATCAGGTTAAGCAATTAAAACAAATCTAGCTTTAAAAATAATTCTTGATCCAGTTTTCAAGAGATGGAGGCAGATAGCATAAAATCAATAATTATGTCTCTCAATTCTGCCCTTGGGCTCCAAAGACTCAATAAGTGAGACCTTAATAATTTCTCACTCATAGATGCTAATTAAAAATATTTGAGATTCGTGAGAAATAATACTAAGACCTCTAATATTTGCAATGGCAATATTTTCTAATCAAAAGAAAATGGAAGATCTGTTCCTTTACTCAATTCTCACAAAATATGCATATGTTGATTTGAAGAAAATTAGAATATGAACTAAAAAGTATTCAAGATTCTCTTTACTCATTGCATGATCAAATTAACCAATATTTTATAGTCACACAGGAAGGGTTTTTTCTATGAAAAAAAAAAACAAGTGTTTCCTTCAATTCAATTAGTCAATTCAATGTAGGAAATCAAGCAAATCAGATAATTGATTGGATTGATTAAGGAGTTATGGATGCACAGAACCACTATTTTTTTCTGTCTTTTCTTCTCATACTTTCACATGTACTATCAAACACAAGTTATCCTTCTCACCCCCCATACGATTTTTTTATACCTTCTTGGTGGACCTCGTGCCTCTTGAGTTCTATTTTAAAATCATAAAAATATTAGCTTTTCCATTTATTGCATCTAAAGATGATATGGTATTTGCATCCTTGACAAAAAGAAAAAATAAAAGTTCTAATAGTGTAGAAAAAGTTGTTTCATATTTTTTTTAAATTGCTAGAATTTTTAAAGGCATTAGAAAATTGTATATTTCATTGTGTCCCTTAAAGTTCAGTAGTATCCTCATATCTCAGAATAGAAAGTCACAAACATACCAATATGCTATTATTTTTACAAAGTATTGCATCAGTGGGTTTTATATTTTTTGAATCTTGAATTCCATCTGTGCTACCCTGAAACCAAATTGACTAGCCGTCTACTCAGCTTTTTATATGGAGCTAATGATTTTCTAAAGTATTGGATCTGAAATTCCTGTCCCATACTAGTAAATTCAGTGTGCTCTGCAAAGGCCTGTCATGCACTGATTAATGTATTGTTTTAGACTTGCAGAAGCAATCAAAGGATTGACTTTGGTGTTGGGACATCTGCCTCAAAATGTCGGCTTTAAAAGATTGTGTTTCTGAAGCTCATCTTCCTAACTGTAATACCATAAAATATAAAAGACATTTTTCCCCCTTAGATCCCTTTGGTCTCACAGACACCACACATCTCTTTTAAAACAGGCTCTCATTCCTATCCTTTTTTTCTATTATTAGTAAAGAACAGCTGCATTCCTATTTTCTGTGGATCCTATAGATGTAAGTTAATTAAGAGTTCAGGTTATCAAGTATCATGTTAAAAGCCTGAAAAACAATGTTTATGACACAGACTCTGAAGGCTCAAAGACTTCATTTGTGGAATTATTCCAACTTCTCAGCTTTGCAAGGTAATAGTAGAAATGTGCGCCAAAGTAGATTTTGCATGGTATTTCCATGTTTCTGTCTCCTTTCACCACAGACTTAATTTCTGCAAAATAGAGCTTTATTGGCAAAATTGAGATTCTGGATTTTGAGAGGATGGGATAAGAAATATTTATAACAGGTGTGCTGCATTGAAAGAATATCACCACAGGAAGCACATATCCCAGGGGAGAACTCTATAAATGGCATATTCCTTTATGAGCTACCCACCTGCCCTGCCTGAGTTCCCATTACATTCTGCATTTCAGAAATGGAAACAGGGAAGTAGAACGGAATACCAAAAGGGTATTGAGGGTATTGTGTGGGGAATTTAGGAAGCCTCACTCTGAAACACTCTGACTTGGGTAGAAAAGGCATAGATAGCTTGCTTATCAAATTTGTATATGAAACAAAGTGGCCATGGATAGCAGAACTACTGGATGCTATCTTAGAATAAAGTCTAGGAAGAGAGGAACACTGGGCTAAGAAGTTTAATTAGGTTCAAAAATTTGAATTTACAAGAATAAAATAGAAGAGACATCATTCAACAGGAGATTTTCTTAAAAAGGATCCAGGGGTCTTAGTGGAGTGCAATGTCAATGTGTCAGTAGCGGGACATGGTAATCAAAGCAAACAAACAAGCTAATTTCATCTTGGCCTATATCAAGAGATACATCTTCCACACATAATGAAGAAATAATCCCATTTTATGCTACTTATTAGGTCACTTCTGGATTATTGCAGTCAGTTTGAGGCACCAAAATTTAGGGTTATAGAAGACTGGCAAATTTCCACATAGAAGAGACCTTAGAAGTCTGCATCTGGACAGATATAATATATAAATAAAGACACCTGATCCCCTATTTGGAGCATGTACGGCATTTTATAACTGGTTGCAATACATTTATCACATGAGGAAGAGATAGATTGTTGCTTGTGAAGAGAGCAGGAATATATTCAAAAGGCACTCACCAGCAAAGCAAGAGTGTTTCTTTTTCTTTCTTCCAGCTTAGCTGTATTCAGATTATTCAAATAGGAAATGATATAACCCCCCAAGAGGGAAAAAAAGGTCTATGGCCTTTGTCTCCCCTCCTGGGGAATGCTGCCATATTCTCAGGAAGTACATGGCTCTGATGTTGCTTTTCTGTTATCTCTATTATTTCTCATTTTTAGATAAAAGAAGATCAGCAATGTCAATGACCCTGTGAGCTTCAAAAGGTCAAAAGAGTTGATGAATGATGTATATTGTCTAGATTATACAGTATAACAGGAGAGAAAGCCCAATGAGTTAGTTCATTAAAACAAATTTACTGCCCCCTTCCATAAGTCTTGCCTAAACCCCTTCCCAGCATGTGCTCTGAAATTCATTGATGCTGGCCTCCTTGCCATTCTTCAGTAAGACACTATATCTCCCAACTCTGGGAATGTTCACTGACCTTCTCCATTGTCTGTAATTCTCTCCTCATCTCTGCTTCCTGGATTCTTTGGCCCCCTTCAAGTTTCAGCTAAAATCCAGCCTTCTACCAAAATCCTTTCCTTATTATCCTTAACTCTCCTGCCTTCCCTCAGTTAAGTATCCTAATTTATCCTGTCCATGGCTTGTTTATACGTAGTTATTTATATGTTGTTTCCCCCATTTGTCTATGAGCTACTGGAGAAGAAGGATTCCCCTCCCTTTCTTTGTATTCTTTGCATTTAGCATAGTCCCTAACACATAGTAGGTGCTTAATGAATATTTACTGACTGACCACAAATAGACAATAAAGTGGGACAAGAATTGAATATGGAGAGAATGGAACATGTTTTCTTCAGTAAATCATGTGGTAAATTATTATTTGGTAAATTATAACTTTTAACGTTCCAAAGTTGTTCTCAGACACAAAAGCCCACCTTTTTAAACACCAAACTTCTCCTTATATACCACTGAGTCATGGAATATCCACATTTTTAGAGTAATTGATGAAGATGTAAAGATATGAATTCTTGGTAAGAATAAAGGGTAGCTTTATTGGTGATGCGATGGATAAAGATCTAGGTCAGGAGTCAGAAAGACTCTTCCACTTGAGTTCAAATCTTGTCTCAGGCACTTACTAGCCTTGTGACACTGGCCAAGTCGCTTAACTGTTTGCTACATCTATGAAATTATCTGGAGAAGAAACAGCAAACCATCATAGTATCTTTCCCAAGATTAGCCCAAATGGGGTTGTGGAGAGTTGGACACAACTGAAAACAACTGAACAACAAATGATATGAACAAGCTATGGGATGACGTCAGCAAGAGCTTGTAAGAGATGTCATGAAGGATATGTATGACAAGAAAATAAGGTTAGCCAGCCACATATCAAGATTGATGAATGGACAGTTTGAGCATTGAATTTAAATCCAGGAATTATCAAATGGCCAAGAGGTAACATGCTAGAGGCCTATTAATCCTCTACAAAGGATCTATGAAAGCACATGATGAAGAATCATTGAGGAAAAGAAAGCTTAAATGAGCTGGGAAAGAACTACATTGATGGAATGTGGTCACACCCATGACATTGCAGATCCATTAGATATGAAAGCATATGTCTATTTGCTTGGGAAAAATTTCTTTTTGTTGTTCTCCTGCTGCCCTTACTGTTCATTTGATCACTTCCATCATTAAAAAGGACTTTTCTTGGCAAAGATACTGCAATGATTTGCTGTTTCTTCTTTAGCTCATTTCATAGATGTGACAAAGTTAAGTGACTTGCCCAGTGTCACAAAACTAATAAGTGTTTGAGACAAGATTTGGTGGAACACAGACTCCAGTTTCTGGGAAAAGAACTCACTATTTGACACAACCTTCTGGGAAAATTGGAAAATAGTATGACAGAAACTGGGTATAGATCATCATCTCACACCGTACACCAAAGTCAAATCTATATGGATGCACGATCTAGCTATAAAGGCTCATACTTTAAATAATCTGGGGAAGCAAGGAGTAGTTTACCTGTCAGATTTATGTAGTAGCAAAGACTTTGTGACCAAAGAAGAGTTGGAGAGCATTATAAAATGCAAAATGGATAATCTTGATTACATTAAATTGAAAAGTTTCTGTATAATCAAAGCCAATGTAACCAAGATTAAGAGGGAAGTGGGAAATTGGGAAAAGTATTTATAACCAGTGTCTCTGATAAAGGCCTCATTTTCCATAGTATACAGGGAATTAAGTAAAATCTATAAGAATACAAGTCATTCCCCACATGATAAATGATCAAAGGATATGAACGGGAAATTTTCAGCAGTAGAAATTAAAGCTATCTATAAGCATATGGAAAAAGTGCTCTAAATCACTATTGATTTGATAAATGCAAATCAAAACAACTTTGAGGTACCACATCTCACCTGTCAGATTAGCTAAAATGACAAAACAGGAAAATAACAAATGCTAGAGAGGATGTGAAAAAATTGGAACACTAATGCATTGTTGGTGGAGCTGTGAACTGATACAACCATTCTGGAGAACAATCTGGAGCTATTCCCAAAGGGCTATACATAATCGAATACCCTTTGACCCAGTAATACCACTTCTGGGGTTGTTGTATCCCAACGAGTTCATAGAAGTGGGAGGAAGACCTATATGTACAAAAATATTTATTGCAGCTCTCTTTGTCATGGCAAAAAACTAGAAATTAAGGGGATGGCCATCATTTGGGGAATGGCTAAACAAGTTGCAGTATATGAATGTAATGGAATATTAATGTGCTGTAAGAAATGGGGAGGAGACAGTCTGCATATTCACCTGGAAAGGCCTATACAAACTGATGCTAAGTGAGAAGAGCAGAACCAGAAAAATAAATTGTACACAATCACAGACACATCGTATGTGTGATGACAAACTTTAATAAACTGGACTCTTCTTAGCAATGCACAGGTATAAGATAACTCTATAAGTCTAAGGATGGAAGAAGATATCTACATTCAGAGAAAGATCTAGAAAGATAAGAGTTTAAATGGAGACTGAAGCAATCTATATGCTATTGTTCTTTTTCATGTTTGGTTTTCTTTCTTTTTACCCATTGTTCACTCCATTGGTTACAATCCTTCTATACAACCAGACTACTGTACAATGTGAAAGCATTTTCAGATCCTGTACTTGATTGCAGACCTCCAAGTGGGGAGGAAGGTAGGGGAGAAAAACTGAAACTCAAGGGATTGTGGAACTTAATCTTGTAAACTAAAAGTAAATAAACAAGTCAATGAAAAAAAGATTTCGTGGAACAGTATTTCTGACTCCTGACTTTATCCTCTGCATCACCTAGCTACCCTTTACTCATACCAACAATGTATATTTTTACTTCTTTTTCAATTACTCTAAAAATGTGGATATTCCATGACTCCTTGTGGTAAATGAGGAGAAGGTTGGTGTTTAAAAAGATGAGCTTTTGTGTCTGGGAACAGCTTTGGATCACTGAAAGTTATAATTCACCAATGAATAATTTATCACATATTTTACATGGGTATGAATATTCTAAACATCTTAAGTATTCTTCAAAGATTTATTTTCCTAGTGACCACTGTTCCTATGATATTTGCTGAAATGGAATTCTTGTTATGTTCTTGTTTGATGGTTTTGAGTAAGAATTTGGAAGCATTCATTCATTCATTCATTCATTCATTCATTCATGTCTTTATCCATTTGTCTGCATCTCTAACCATCTTTCAGACATATCAAATTGGATATCCAGTACAAATCTTAAAAATAAATTATCATTCTAAACTCATTATCAAAGCAAACTCATTATCTTTCTAAACCTTCTTCTCCTCATACCTTTTCTAATACTATAGAGGGTAGCACCATCCTTCCTCTTCCCCAGACTCACAACAAAAATGTCGTACTAGATTCATAAGTATCTCTCCCCCCTACATCCAATCTGTTAGCAAGGTCTGCCAACTTCAGTTTTGCAAAACCTTCTAAATATACTTCCTTCTCTCCTCTAACTCTACAAACACCCTAATGCAAGTCCGCATCACTTCATGCCTTGACTTCTGCGATAGTCTGTGTGTTTGACTGCTTCAGTTCTCTATTCTAATTCGTTCCCCATTTAGCTGCTAAAATGTTAAAAGGTTTTGCTCTCCCTTCTAGTATAAAAATCAAACTCTTTAACCTTGAATTTAAAGTATTTTACAAATTGGATTCAATCTACTGGGCCAATATTTTACAGCATTCTCCATCACTCACTATTTGGTTCAACTGGAATGGATAATTCCTTGGAATCAACATTCCATCTCATGTCTCCTTGACTTTTCACAATCCATCCCTCTTTCCTAAAGCTTGCTCTTTCCTATCTATATATTAGAATCCTCGTCTTCCTTTAAGGCTTAATCCTGAAGGAAGCTAAGTGGCACAGTACATGGAACAATGAAACTGAGGTCAGTGATACCTGAATAGTCATTCTGCCTTAGACACAATGACTTGGTGACTGAAGTCAACTTTTTAATCTGCCTGGGCCTCAGTTTCTTCATTTGTAAAATGAGATGGTGGCACAGGGTTGTATCTGCAATTACTACCTTTTTTGGTTCATTTTTTCAGTATTCAGTTTTCATCTTGAACACAATACCCTATCTTAAGAGAAGTCAATTTGTAATTTTGCAAATTATTGTGAACCAAAGAGAGATTTCTAAAGATATTTTAAAAAATTATAGGAAGGTTTGAATGTCTTATTCAAACCAAGTAATTATAAATAAAATTCAGTTACTCCTAAAGGAAGATGCTTTCATTTGAATATCAGGGTAAATGATGTTTACTTTTTAAAATGTGTATCATTAAAGGACTTTGGTCAGGGGAATTGCATAATTAGCTCTTTTTTTTTCTTTTTTTTTAAATTTTAATTTATTTTCTTGGTTACATCATTCATTTCCCCAAGGTTTTGAGTTACAAATTTTCTCCCCTTTTTGTCCCTACCCCCCAGCCCAGAACATTGATCACACTGTAAGACCCCTCCCACAA
>CM053601.1:38537480-38573979 GCA_028646575.1 Pseudocheirus occidentalis | reverse complement strand
CAGTGGGGGCCGCCGCGGCTCTCAGCCGTTCATGCTGCAACAGCCGCCTCCTGCTGCCTCCTTGCCCTGGGAGCAGTTTGGCCGGACCGCTCTTCTCCTCCCCAGTTAGCAAAATCCACTGACCTTTCTCTTAGCCTTTTTGTCTTCTGGCCTGATAAATGTGGTAACTGTGCCTCCAGTGCAGCCGATCTGCTCTCCTATAGCCGGGGTTCCCTGCCCGATGCCCCAGGGCCTGAGCGGCTGGGGTTTCAGCCGTGGGTTCCAGACTGCTGCGAAGAGCCCCGCCTGCTGCCCTGCCTGTAGTGCTTTCTGTCTTGTGGAGAGTTTTGGAGCTTGAAAATCTGTTTAGCGTCCCATTTTATGAGTTTTTTAGCGTGTTTGTGTGGGAGCTGTGGTGCTTTGCCGCTTCTATGCCGCCATCTTGACTCCGCCCCCCTATCTTAAAGTTTTGAGTACCAAGAATTATAGCTGAAGGAAGAGGTAGGCAAACAAGTCATGGAAAGTTATCCCTTTACCCTTGGTAATAGAGTTCAGTAAATGATCTGGGGATGATTCCAAGTAGGTCACAGTTCTTGGAGGGGGTATAGAACCAAGTTTCAGAGGTAAAAGGTACCATAGAGTCTATCTGCTCCAGTTCCTTAATCTTATAAATTATAGGAGTAAAATGCAAAGAGTTTATGGGTTAGGAACATAGCTCATGACTGATCGAGGGCTAGAATTCGTGTCTTTGGACATTTGTTGTGTTGCCCTGAAAAATGAAACTAGACCACCATGTTCCAAACACTGTAGCCTTCTATACTTTCACCATCAACACACATATGAAAGGTACTGCTAGGAAAAGTCTTTGGTTCTATGTTTGTTCTAGCTGAAATCTGGAAGATGATAATAGATATCCTGTGCATTTTAGAAACAGTTTTAATGCCATACACTGGAATTACTTTTCTTTTTTCTTTCTGCTATCTACTTGCTATCTACTTCCCTGACTTCCTTCAAGTCCCAGTCAAAATCCTCACATGTAAAAAAAAAAAAAAGTCTTTTCCAACCTCTGTTAAATCTCATGCCCCTGGAACATAACACATGCCCAACAAATGCTTGTTGACTTGACTTGAGATACTAAAGTGTTCATTCAGAATCTTCTACCCTCTCTCTTCTCTATTTCCCCTTCTCTAAGGAAAAATGGCTCATTTCCTTCAGATATCTTTATTACATATTTTTAATCACTTGATAGATAAATCTGAGAGAGGGGGCAGGGAGGGAGAAAGGGAGAGTCAGAGTCCTTGAAGGAAGAGAATATCTTTCTTTTTCACATTCTTATCCCTAGCAGAGAGATAAAACACAAGGCCTGGAGTCAGGAAGACCTGAGTTCAAACCCAGCTCCAGACACTTACTAGCTGGGTAACCCTGGGTGAGCCACTTAACTTCTCTTTACTTTAATCCATCATGAAGAAAAGAAAATGACAAACCATTCCAGTATCTTTGCCAAGAAAACCCAATGGACAGTATTGGTGTGCTTTGGTCCATGGGGTCACAAAGAGTCGACATGACTGAATGACAGAACAACACCATATTAAAGGAAACTCTAAAACATTAGCATATAAAATATAATGTTTACGTGTTGATATATGTACATGCACATGTATGTGTAGGTGCATGTGTGTACACACACATACATACACATGTGGGCTGTGTACCTATATCTATCTAGTTCCTTATATTGAGGGATGAGACCCAGAGGCTTATATATGTGTATGTATATGTGTGTATGTATATGTATATGTATGTGTATTTGTGTTTATATGTATGTGTCTATATATATGCATATATGTCTATATGCATGTGTATTTGTTTATATGTGTACATATATGCATGTATCTATATATTTATGTGTGTATATATACACACACATATCTATGTATATATGAGGCCTATGAGGCATATGCATATGAGATTTTACCTCATGGAGAAAAGCACTCTTTGATCTCTACTGATAAGTAGATAAAATAGAAAGATGGGTGATCGATATAGCCACATATGCATTTATAATATATAAAAACATATAGGAATATATGTAACTATGGTGAATCTATTAAGAGCAATTTAAAGATTTCCTTCAACATGCCTTTTTAACATATGATGCAGTAATCAATAGTCGATATACACCAATTAAGTGCATCCAAAACTCTGGGCAATCTGCCTGGGATACAAATATGAAAAAGAAAGGTAGTTTCTGCCCTCGCGGAGCTTGTAATCTAATAGGGAGAAGACAGTAAACAAAGGAAATTTCAAAGTCTTGGGGGACGGGAGGAGCCATGGTGGAAAAGTCAGAGAAATGCAAAATGAGTTCAGCCAGGTAGAAAATGAGGTAATATCTCTTCTGTCTCCTCTCTCTTAATGATGTCCAAATAGTTCATAGTTCCAGCCTAACACAGAATGTCATATCACAGGTTCTCTCTTGTTCCAAATATCCATATTTCATGGATACTTAGAGACATTTATAGGATAACAGCTTTGAGCTAGAAAAGAACTTTGAGGCCATTGTGTCCAAGTCTCTCATGTAACACATGATGACACTGAGACATACAAGAAGGTAAGTAAGTGACTTACTCAGGGTCATTGTGAAGGATGATATTTACTGACTGAAAAGTCTGTGTCCCATCCACTATAACATGCTTCCTCTCATGATCTACTTTAAGTTGAGATACAGCATGACAGAATGGATAATTCCCAAACTTTGGAGAAAGCAGGACAGGGACCCATATCTGACCTCAGACATTTGCTAGAAAAAGCAGTGGACTTAATGTTAAAAGATAGAGATTCAAATTATCTTTCTATTATTTGTTAACTATGTGACCATAATCAAATGACCAGATGCCTCTAAGCATGTGTGACAAGCTATTTGCATTATCTAAATAGTTCGAAGTAATGTGAAGATTAAAAGGAAACAACTGGAATTCTTTTAAAATGAAAAGTTTTTAGAGGCTGTTTATCTAAAGGAGAATCAGTTCGAAAACATTTTAAGTTTAAATATTACATGAGTCCCCCAAGTTCAGAGTGGGTAAATATGGAGCATCCAAGCAGCCCAAAGGAGGTCGTTCCCCAGAAATTCTGAGATCGGCTTTATTTATTCTGTTAGAAAGGTTAGGAATAAATAATGACTTCGTGGCTGCCATCTTTTTCTTTAAAGAGACTTTTTCAAAGTTGTCTAAAGAGAGATTAAGAACCAAAAAGCAAAATGAAATAATTCAGCCCCCACAAGGAATAGAGAGAAAGCCTGTGATATATATAGTAGAACTAAGGAGGCTTCTTACCATAAAGTAGTTTTAAGAGATGTAAACAGAACAGGATTAGGATTCGCTTTCATGTTTAGATTTACAGAAGGAACTTAGTTCAAATACAAGATCTTCCTCCATTTTCAATGACTTATTCCCTGTACAAAAGTCTCTATACCTTTTTCTTACACAAAGACTATGTTAGCCTAACTGGATTTTCACTGTGGAATGGCAATCAATTTATTCCTCTCTGATTGACTCACTATCACTTTTTCCTCAATAGCTTTTACAA
Organism: Pseudocheirus occidentalis; assembly: GCA_028646575.1. NCBI lineage: Eukaryota > Metazoa > Chordata > Mammalia > Diprotodontia > Pseudocheiridae > Pseudocheirus > Pseudocheirus occidentalis. The sequence goes on along the minus strand of CM053601.1, from coordinate 38,570,418 downwards.
AGCTTCTTCTCTCTTTCCTCAAGCTTACTATGCCAACTCCTACCCTACCTACCAGTTTTTAAGTAAAGAACCTCACCTATTTATCACTTTTTGAAGGAAAAAAATAGACTATCAAAAATGAGTTTCTTCTTCGTGCAATTCCATGCTTCAAAATTCCTCTTCATTATTTCCAATTCTTTCCTTCTTACTTTTGGTTTATGATGAGAAGGTGATCCTTCTCCTTATCAAGGGTAAATCTATTAGTGATCATTTTATCTTATCTGCTTAATATCTTGCCTCTTGTATAATTTCCTTTCTCTAATCTTAAACATTTCCTTATGTACTATATAGTCCCACTACCTCACCAGATTATACCATCCTTCACCCTCAAAAAAAAAAAAGACAACCACAAAAAAAAATTCACTTGAACTAGCAATCCCTGTAGCTCTTGTTCTAGACATCTTCACCATTTCCTGGCCAAATTCATTGAAAAGATGATCTTAGGGGCATTACCTCTATTTCCCCATTTCCCACTCACCTTGCATATAGACTGAAACTACTCATTCCGAAGTTAATGATTTCATAATGCAAAAGCCAATAACTTCATCAATTTTCATTGTACCTCAGCTTTCTGCAATTTCTGACACTATTGCATGTTGTTTTTCCCTTTAGACTGTGAACTGCATGAGCGCAGGAACAATCTGTTATCTATCTTTGTATCCCCAGCTCTTATCACTGTGCTTTGCATTATGTAGATCCTGAAAATAAAAATGTTTATTGACTAAATGACCCCTGTTATCTGCTCTTGTAGGCAGATAAAACCACAGATTCTCGAATTATTCAATCCTTCTATCAGTAAGTATTTTTTAAACCATTGACAATGGGCCAAGCACTATGCTAGGCAGTGGAAACACAAGAACTGTCCTCAAGGAATGTTCAAAATGGTATGAATATAGTGTCTAATTGATTAATATTATTATTTACTAATAAAGGCTAGACACTCTCCTCATGTGATGTTTAAAAAAAATTGTGGCTGGTCAATTAAAACCATAGCCCATTCTGTTTTCTCCTTCTTACCCTCCTCAGGACCTGAAATTGGTTCTCACAAGTTTCTTATGAACTATGTTAAGATTTTCTTTCTGATTTTCATTCTAATTAAGTTAACCCAAAACTTTTTTGGTGTTTTAAAGAAAGCTCATTCAGAAGTGGTAAAAGCATGAAACTTCCAGTAATGAAAATTATAAATATTAACATTCCATTGGCTCTACTCATTGAAATATTTATGTTTTCTTTTATTTTGATATTGGTCTTGTACAGAGACGATAGCACTAAATTTGGTCATCAAAAGTTATGTTTTGACTTCTTCCATCTTACTCAATTCTGGCTTGTTCAAATGTAGCATCTTTTGATGAAACTGAAAATTTACTTGCAGAAAAAAAGATAGTGTTATTGTCATTATCACTGATGATTAAAATAATTCATATCATATATAAATAAAATATAAAAATACAAATGAAGCTCCACAAGAAAGATAAATGATGAAAATGTTATCTATCAAGAAGAAAATAAATACATTGTGCAAGGGTATTTCCATGATGTAATATTCACTCGACCAAACATCCCACATATTGTAGATACTAACTAGTACCTCCAGAACAGATTGAAGAATGAGAAAAGAAAACAGGAAAGGAAGCAGACAGCTGGATTAGACAGTGCTATGAGTATTAGTGATGGGCAGACTTCAAAAGATTTGGAGGTTCAGTTTGGACAAGTGCCCAGAGATTCAAGCAAGGGCTTACTCCAAACCTTCCACAACTTCTGATTTTAAAAATTGGGCTAGGAATCTTATGAGACCAGGCATTTTAGTCTTCAATATTATGGAGTTTCTTACTGCTCATACTATAAACACATATATGCATGAATAAGTAAGGAAAATTTTTAAAAATTGAAATTAAAAAGCACACTAAGTTCTACTAACATAATACTAACAATAGTTGTTATTAGCATTTTATCATTTAACCTTATAGCATATTTTAGAAATTTATGGAAATTTTATTGATGCAGCAACATTCCTGTGTGGATAGTCTCTTCACCAATAAACATCAACCTCTAATTTCTAACTTGCTGATTTAAAAAGTTGCTTGCAAGGCCATGAGAGTTTGTTTGTCCACAGTCACACAGCTAGTATGTGTCAGAGGCAGTAATTGAACACAGTTCTCTAAGGTCTGACTTTTATCCACTATGTCATATTGCTTCTTTTGACAACAATGATAATAACATTGACTATAACAGAAATATTAAGTGCAAGGACATAATGGCAGGATAGTGACTTTAGTCAGGACCATTTCTTCTACATAAGCATAAAAATGAGAAGGATATGATTAATTTTAATTGTGTTGATGATAATGACAATGATCATGATCATGATAAACAGGTCAGAATGCTGATGTTCTTGGTACCACCTGAAATCACTTAATTGAAAAAACAGTAGTGTCTGATGACAGACATACGACATTAGACTAGTTGAATGTAACCAAGGGTGGTTTGCCTTCAAATGGAACCTATGAAATTAACAATATCTAAGAAGAGAATCATAAGACCCTCTGCAGGCAGCCTTCATACAAACCCAGTCAACAATTTATATACCATTTGTGAAAGAGAGGGAGCATGACAAATTGCATATCCTCACTGTTCTCCAAACTCCTTCTAGCATTGTCCCCAAAATGCTTTTGATGAGTCTATACATGGGGGTGCAGGGGTAAAGTGTGTCATCTTACTCAATTGTGAAAAACAATGATTTTAGCCAGTTACATAAAAGACTACTGAATGTTAAACACTAAAGGACAATAATAGTATAGTGACTTGTCTTGAAAAACATTTCATTCCACTGAAAACAAAATGAGAAAAAAAATAAAATAGAAGCAGAAGAAGCAGCAACAATTATAATGTTAAGAAAGTATAGTATATTGACTAGAGAGCTGACCTTGGAAGAACTAAGTTTGTCTTGCTTCTAATATATGCCAGCAGTGTGATCATTGGCAAGTGAATTGATTTCTTAGGGCCCCCATTTACCTTTCTAAGGCAGCAAGGTGTTCTGTAATCTATTTCCATTTGAAATATAAAAGTATTATGTGGGAGCTTCCCACAGCAATGAAATTACAGATAAACCATATATCTTATCTTATATTTAGGATATGACACTTTCCCAACCCCCAACTACCCTAAACCCCACAAAAATTAGAGAATCCACATTTTCTCAGTATTTTTCAAAGTAAGATATAGTTCCATTCTTCTTCAGGAAAGATGAAATGGGATGTTGACTGATTAATGACACATAGTAATCATGAAGAAGAGTCATGTCTAAGTCATATGATTTATAATTAATCTTTCTTTCCTCTCAACCAATTTTTGAAGCATATCAACAGTTCAGTGTGTATTAAATAGATTTTTTTCTTAAGAATTATTGGAAAGGGGCAGCTAGGTGGAGCAGTGAATAGAGCACCAGCCCTGGAGTCAGGAGGACCTGAGTTCAGATCTGGCCTCAAACAATAAATATTTACTAATCATGTGACCTCAGGCAAGTCGCATATCCCCAATTGCCCTGCCTTCCCCTCTCAAAAAATAATAAAAAATAAAAGAAAAGAAGGAAGGAAGGAAGGAAGGAAGGAAGGAAACAAGGAAGGAAGGAAAAAAGAAAGAAAGAAAGAAAGAAAGAAAAAAAGAAAGAAAGAAAGAAAGAAAGAAAGAAAGAAAGAAAGAAAGAGGAAGAAAAGAAAACAAAAGAAATATTGGAATGATACAGTTTTCTTCTCAATGCAGCTGTGTACACTGCATCCTGATCCAAACTTAGGGCATTATTAGTGATAAAGCTTTTGTTATCATTTCTGAGTACAGGTAAAATCTACATGCTAATTCAAACTTTCTACAAAGGCTTCCTCTCACTAGCGGTACTATATTAGTCTAAAACACCAACCATATAAAACTTTGTAAATTGGAAACATGGAAATAGTTACTAGATCTGATAGAGCTAAGTGGAGTCTGTGTGTAATTCTAATGCAGAGGCATGCTGAAACCAGCTCCAACTGACTCTCAAAAACTGATTGTTAAATTTTTGGTGTGAGTATTTACACCTTAGAAATCAGAAAATCCTACGATCATTTCTTCATTTCTTTACTTTAATTGTCTTTGCTATAAAAAGTGGAAAATAAAATGCTAATAATAAAGATTAAACTTAAAAGTGCATCCTATATACTATTTTTTTCAGAGAACTGGCTGTGAAACATTTATTGGCAAAATACTTTGCAAATTCAAAATGCATCCTAGTTTTATTTCCCAAAGAATTTCACCATGAAGTCCCTAAATTCTCAGTCTTCCTATTACTCTCAGAGGAAGCCCTGGATTTTACACCATCAGATTTGTGATTACTGGTAAACCTCTACAATGAAAAAAAATTCTTCCACTAATGAACCATTTTTAACTTTGCATGCTATTTCTTCTTCGTTTCTGAAGAGGGCTAATAATATCATGGGTGAAGTCTTGACTTGTTCATGGGTTGTATTTAAGTGAAGCAGAGTTGCATAAAATCATCAGCCTCATTTTCTACTCCAGAATCAATGAAATGTAGTGGCAAGACAAAAAACAAAATGACCCAGGATGCAGTGGTTGATATTGGCATCTTTGATGTCTGAACAAGTTCTAAGCTCTCCACAGTGCCTGCTTCATGGCCATTAGAACAAATTTTTCTCATTCATCCATTCCACTGTGGAGAGTATTCACATGCTTGAGTTAGACACCTCCCCCAATTCACTGACAGATTTGTAGCCCATTGGTTGCCTTCAACCTGGTTTAGCCTAATTTGCCAAGAGGGCTTTATTGGAGTATGACACCACTTTTTTGGACCCACATGTGAGAGTTGGGTAAAAGGTGCACATCAAAGGTGGATGAGTAGCCCTAAAAAGGACTGAGCAAGCCCTCCCACCAGGTATGCTAGTCCTCCAGCACATATTATTTGTGGACGTGGAAATGGTTTCTTATATATAGGCTATCACCTTTTCCCAACCCTCACCTACCCTAATCTCCAGAAAAAAAATGAGAGAATACATGTTTTCTCAGTATTTTTCTAGGCAAGGCATGGCTCCGTTCTTTTCAGAAAAGATGAAATGGGATATTGACTGATTAATGACACACAATAATCATGAAATACACAGGATAATGTTTTCCAGTGTGGTCCCCACAAGGCTGTCACCTGACAGACTGTAATCTGTGATCACAGACTAAGGGCTCAACTCAGAGCAATTTGATTTATGGATGTGTAGTTCCAAATAGTCCACACAGCGGGACAGGTGCACAAGTAATATTCAATCCATGTGCTATCACACTGGGTTCTCTACAGCAGAGACACTGACTGGGGATAGCCCATTGGAGTTGTGTAAACAAACCCCTGTGGGGCCTTTTAAAAGAAAGCCCCCCCCACATACACACACACACATACACACACCTTTACCTCCAACAGGGATTCACACCAATAAATAATGATACGTAACAATTATTGGCTCTGGGAACACAGAAAATTGACCTTCAAATTATCCTGACTCATTTTATCCAAATGAAACAAAGCTGCTCAGCCTTAAGAAGACATTCATCACCTTATCGTTCACTGCTAATTTCAACATGCATTTTAAATGAACCTTAAATGTCATTTTGGGAGTACTCATGGGCATCATCTTTTTGTTCTTCTCTTTTTTGACTCACTGGCCACAATTATTGCCGGAAGATTTTTTCCCTTCTCAGAGTCAAAAGGAACTAAGTTAAAATATTACAAATTAAGAAGTCTCCCTATGACAATACAAAACTAAAGGGGGTGGTCTTAAGAAATGCAATATCTGTATGAAGACCTACTTTTCTTTTATAATTCAGCTCTAAGAAGTTCTATGGTTAGCCTTATTTGATATTTGAAAACTCAGCAAGATGTGGGTCTCCATTGTCTCATTATTTTTTCAAATTTGCTAACGTGAACTTTGCTTTTTAACTTGTTGAGTTTAGGAGATTTCTTAATAATGTATTAACACTTTTAGAAAAGAAATGCCAAAAGTGTATCTATTTTATAGTGGAAAAAGCATTGAATTTAGAGATCACTGGATCTGGATTTGAGTCTCCAGTCTGGTACTTTAATCTTGGACAAGATTCTTGGACAACAGCTTTGGTTCTTATGCAAGTCGCTCACCATCACTAAGCCTCAGTTTTCTCATTTATAAAATGAAGGTGTGAGACTAGTTGGCCTTTCTCTATGATCCTATAATCTCACCTCATCTCTCTCCATCTTAGTTTTCCCATTACAAATTTAAAAAAAGATAGAACTAAATAATGTGTCCTTATCTTCCTTTCTACATAGAAATTCTGTAATTATGTCATCTTAGTATTTCAGCTAATACTAGAGAATCTACACTAACAGAGAAGAATGAAGTCAATTTCAATTAAATTCAGCAGGTGTTTCTTAAGCAACTACCATGTGAGCTTCAACTGGCTATGCAAATGTGATAATATTGAGAAAAATGAAGCAGACCATGCCCTCCAAGTTACATTCTCTTTGGGACAGGAGTGGAGGGGAAGGAAGAATATGTACACAAATAAATACATTTCAAAAGCCTACAATGCAAATCAAAGAAGTTTCAGAGGATCAGAAAACGTCTCGTATGGGAAGTAGCTCTTGAGCAAAGTCTTGATGAGGATTATGGTGGAGGGAAGGATGGCATGCTCTCCTTTTGAGGCATATTTTGTACAAAGGCACAGACATTATTTATATATATGTATGTTTGTGTGTGTACATATATATGTATATATAGTGAATATATATGACATATATATAGTGCATAGGAAAGAAAAGAAGCAAAAGCTAGCATGTGCTCAAAGTTTTGCAAAGCATGTTGCACATACTATCTCACTTGGACCTTACAATGACTTTGGGAGGAAGATTCTACTATTATCTCCATTATGCGGATGTCAACATTGAGGGTAGTTAACTTGATCAGGGTCAAACAGCTAGGAAGTTTCTGAGGATGGATTTGAACTCAGGTCTTCCTGACTCCAGGTCCAGCATTCTATTAACTGATTTCCTTTTGTACACATAACATATAAATAAACACATGTGTGAATATAATTATTTCATACATGCATGCAATTATGTAAGGCATACACAAAGATATGCGTGAGATTGTAATGTGTCATATGTATATATGTATTGCATATATGTGTTTCTATGTGTATATATGCCAACGTGTGAATATATAGACATGTGTATAAATACACACGGAATAACAAAGCAGGCCTCGGTATAGCATGTGACAGAGAGCACCACAAAAATGATCTGGAACTATAGGCTGGATCCAAAGTGTCAGAGAAGTTGGTGTCTTATCCCAGAAACAACAGGAAAACATTAAAGACTTTTTTCAGCAGGCGGTAATGGTGTAGATCGATGCTTTAGCAATGTCATTTAGTTATGTGGAAGATAGGTTGGAGAGGGAAGGATGTGAAATCAAGAAGAATCAGGAAAATGTTGAAACAGACCAAGGAAGAGGTGCTGAGCATATGGACCAAGTAGGGATTGTGTTGATGGAGAGAAATTGGCAACTGTGAATGATGTGATGGAGAAAGGACAGAAAAGACTTTGCCACTGATTGGATACAGGTGCTTAGGGGGAGGAAGAGGTCACATAACTTTAAGGTTGCAAACTTGGTGATCAGAAGGATAACAGTGCCATCAACAGAAACCGGTGAATTTGGAGTCTGGGAATAATGTTCCTTCTTTAAAAAAATAGATTACAAGTTTAATTAGCACAGGAAAACCCTCAGCCCCAAACCCCCATAAACAGAACCCCTAAACCAAAGTAGGTAGTTTATACTGTTTAACGTTGCTTGGGAACCCTAGGAATTTAAGGCACTACTCTAGGCTCACATGGTACATTTGTGTAAGAGACAGAAGTGGAAGCTAGGCATTCTTAACCAGCTCTTTATGTATATGAAATACACACAAGTTTCCTGATGTAGAATATATCTTATATCTCAAGTTGAGCACCTAGCATAATGCATTGAATAATCAAAGTGTTCAGTAGATAACTACTTGATTTAATTAAATTAATTCATTTTAATCTCTTTTTATTTCCTTCACTAAACATACTATCTTTTAAAAAAATCTGAATTAGTAACACTTTTCTCCATCGCTTTGTCTTTTGGGGAGTATTTTATTTTTTAGTCTGTAATTTTTCCCCAGTTACAAGAAGCCATCTTTATTGAGAAGCAACCATGGGATAGTTGATAAGAGAGATGACCTGAGTCAGAAAGACCCAAGTTCAATTCTTTACTATCATTGTCTCTGTGAAACTATGAGATCTATTTAGCCTCAGTGTTCCAGGTAACTCTGTAACACTGTAAGCTCCTTATCAGGTGCCCAGCTGTATCAGTAGATGGGATTTCTTCACAGGACTTCCTCTACACAGATAAAACTACAGGTCCAAATTAACATTTTGTCAAATCAACTGATAACTGGAGAGTTCTTATTTTCTTTTGTTTTGAGTTTCCTATCATCATTCTTATTGTTCAGTTGTTCAGTCATATCTGACTCTTTGTGACCCCATGTGTCATACCATCAAAGGGAATTTCTTGGCAAAGAGACTTCTCTAGTGAACTAAGGCAAACAGAGGTTAAGTGACTTGTCCAGGATCAAATGCCCAGTAAGTGTCTAAAGCCAAACTTGAGATCTTCCTGACTCTAGGACCATCACTCTATCTACTGAGCTACTTAGTTGTCTCTGTCATCACTCTTACCCCTTCCTATTCTTGGTAGAAATCAAATGAGTAGAGAAATAGCCTAAAAGTAGGCAATTAGAATGGAAAAAGAGACAAGAAGTATCTATGGTTCACAAATTAGGTTATCATTCCCCTGAATAATAGTGGGAAATGATTTTGTAGATCTTCTATCCAGTTATGCAATAGATATTAATACTAAATACATGCAATGCACAAAGACTGTGGTACTAAGGAACCCTTACAATTCTAAATCTTATGACTATAGGATTCCATGGTGGAAAGTGTAAATTATACTGTATTCATGCATCTTAACACCAGAGGAGATAGCCAAATGGTTGGCAACAAGGCCAATAATTCTGCAATATTTGTTTCTCTTTTCCTATATTCTAACCTCTTTTATCTCCTACTAAAGTTTAATATATGGAGAAACAAATCATATTGTAGAACAGTTTAGGCTTGTTTGGTTTGTTCAGTACTAAATATTACCTTGTCAACAGGATTTAGATCCTTGACAAAAATTCCCTACCCCAGTCCTCAAATAGGAAATACTTTGAAATAAGACCATGATGCTGGAATGTTCAATTTTGCCAAAATGCAATAGCAATAGAATTACGGGTAATGCATTTTACCAAAATTTGAGCCATTACTCACACAGCAGTTTCAAATTTATCAAGCAACACAAAAATTTCATACATAATGTTCTTATTAAATAAAGTATACAAAGAGTATGAGTAGCTTTGACAATTAGTATTAACAGGGTTGTAATTTTCTGAATTCCATATATTTTAATTAAGACACTAATAAATAAACCAGCAAGTGCATTTATTATTAGAACAAATTTCTCTTAAATTCCAATCTTAGCTTATTAAAAATATAATAAAAGACTTTTTTTAGTTTAGTATGCAAGAATTAGATTGTTTGACCTCGCTTTTAATGACTTAATTAGCTGTACTAAAGCCCAGCTGGGCCTCTGCTGACAACATAGCTAGATATTTCAATCAGACTGTGTTATGGAGAATAAGTAATAAATGCTACCTTGTCGCCATCCAGTCCCAAACCAGAATGCATGCTGGTAATGCTAAATTTGATCAGTATGCCTCATATTTCAATTAGTCGTGGTCTGAATCACGAAAACTGTGTAATGTGTATGAATTCCTGATATCAGATACAGAGCTACAGGCTCCCACAGTTAGGACCCATTGAGTTTGCTTTTATTAGCAGCCAATTAATGGCCAAAATCTGCATTGCTTTTAAAATTTATAACCCGTCTTCCAGCTGCATCCACGGCTTCTACTATACTATACACAATCAGATCCATATCACTGTCGCAAGGCAAACAGCTGCAAACTGTATTCTGTCTGCAGAAGTAAAAAATCCTTCCATACAGAAGCTTTTTTTTTAACCTCTTAGAAGTTCTTTTCAAAGCCCAGCAGCACCAGTCACTTTGCGACAATGAGCGATTTAATACAGAAAGAAAGAAATCTACACCAAGGTAACCTCTTGGGATGTGCTAGGTTTTCAAACGAATGAAACCCTATCACTTTGGCATCACACAAGGGCAAGAAAAGCCACTTCTCCTGACCAAGGCTAAGAAAATATAAACATATAAAATCTGACCCTCATCCAAAGTTAACTCATTCAGGTCTAGGCAGTCATGAAACCAACATGCATGGCGTGACACGAGTTTAATATTCCAAGGAATGTATACAGATGAGTGGAACTTGAACTTGCATGCAAAAGCCATAGAGGGGTCTTTGCCAAAAGGGAAGCAAAAGACTGCACTGCTGCATCCCCCATAAAGGAAGGTTTTAACATATACTGCAAGATTTCTAGACAATGTTTTGAGGAGCCAGACACCCTTTCTGTTATATGACATGGCAGGAAATTTTGGTGTGATCAGATTTATTCTGAAAACATAGCAACTTTCTGTATTGCTATCATCATTCCTGATCAAGGCATACAGGGCCTATGATTATAATTTTCAGTCCCTTACCAAGTACAAAGTGCTTAGATTTTTGGCTAAAGTATTTTTTATTCTAGACATTGGATCGCAAAACTGTTATATGAGAAAGATGTGAAATATTTTAAATTCTTCTTTCTCCTTTTTGTCCACTGGGTGGGTGGATGGGAGAGAGTAAAAGTTTATTTTCTTATCTTTTAAATTTAATAATAAAACTGGGCAGGATTGAGTAATATGGGTGAAAATAATTCACTTTCCCAAGGGATGACAATCTGTCCACAGTACTGCAAGAGGAAAAATCAAACAAAAACATTTACCCAACTGCTATATATGTCATTTTTTAAATCAGAAAATTCTTCCATGTCTATTCAAAGACAATAAAATCTTTTTTTTTTACAAAATTCAACTGCTAATAACCAACATTCTTTCTAACTGCTTAAAGACTGCAGTAAGACTGGTAATACCACTGTGAAATCATAAACGAGTACTTCAAAAGTATTGTATCTGTTACAAATTTAATCTTCCTTGCTTTGTCACAACTGATTTCATCCCCGCAACTCTGAGATGTGGCATAACAACATTTTTGTTGTCCCAGACAACCTGAACCAAACTGTTAAATACCTGTCTGATGCCCCAGAATGATCCCTAGAAGAGATGCCTGTGGAATCTCCAGCTCTAGTCTGAAAAATCTGCAATTACTCTGTTCCACTTAGTAAAGAGAGAAACAAGTTGGTTTTACAATGTTGATGAAGCACTGGCATTTTAATGACAGAAACAGAAAACCTGGGGTACGTTGCATAGATGGCCTATCCATAGAATTTCTTATTTTCCAGGGAATAGAACATCAAACTTTTACTTTACATGAATTTTATATTATTTAGCTTTCATGTTAGATACATATTGTTCCCTATGGGCAGAAACATGGAATTTGTTTGTAGTACAAGACTGGGACAGAACGAGAAGTTGAAAGATGTGTAATTATTTCTATCCAGAGGCTAAAGTATATTTTCCTTTTTTTCCTGTGTGATAGTAAGTTCTGTAATTACTTGCAAACCATTTTACTCCCCCTCAGACCTACTTGTAAATTATTACATAATATGATATTTATATATGAAAATATTTTTTTAAGTTTTATTTTATCAGCATAGGGATGTTGCTGCTAATTTCCTAATTGGCAAAGTTGTTGAAATGAGTAACTGATAGAGCAGATCACTGAAGTTTCAACACAGCTTAGAGCTTAATCAGAAATACTAAGATAAAAGTCAATCCCTCGGGGCCATTGTGTTTTCACCTCTCCTAGAAGGATTTGAGGTCCACAAACTAATGCATGAATGTCACTAATAATATACAATTAGTGCACATCACAAAACAGTTCAACATTCCTTTTTAGCATGGATATGAAATTTCCTATATGAGGTGTTTTGAAATATGTTTCCATGAAGAAGTTTATCATAAACATTTAACACTAATCTGATCAATTGAGTATGCCTGAATTTTTTTCAATAGAAAATATTTAATTTGTAGGTTTTATTTATACAAAAAATATCAGTATTATATATATATATATATATGTGTGTGTGTGTATATGTATGTATATATATATATATATATATATGTAAGTGAAAGGGAATTTTTATACCCACCTATTTCTTGTGGAACCTGTAGCCTAAGCCAGAGATTCATATTCCTCCTGTGATATGTCACCATTATAAATGTCTGTGCTATGTGAAAACATAAGCTGTAAATCTACAGGGAGATGAGCAGCTTAAAAGATGATACAGAATCACTTCAAAAACATCTACCAATAATTTCATTCATGTTACTCTATTGAATTAAATATGGATCTTGTTTATCAGAATCAGATATAAAAACTCCACTTAGGGGGATATTAGAAAATAAAATGTTAGATGATCCAGATGGGTGAGCAAGAAAGTAGCCTTATTTTAAAAGATTTTGTTTTGTTTTGTTTTTCTTTAATACGCAATTCAGATATTTATGCTCAAAGCTCAAATTACTGTAAGTTTTTAGTTCATCTTAAAACTTGCAAGGCAGGCAGGACATTACGCATGTATTAGAGATGCCCATATGCAATCCACTCATGTGACTTTTCTCTGCCATTCATGAATTATGCAGTTATCCCTAACTCATGAAAATGAAAGTGCATTAACTGCCCACTGCTATGTATTGTCTCTGCTGTGTCCTTGTGCATACATTTCTAAGGTCCATTATTCATTTTGTTTCAGTAAGTGTGCAAATATATGTGTGTAATAGAAGAATTTTCACACTGAGGTGAATGCAACCTCAATATTTGTTTGTGAATGTGCTTAGGTTTCAATATAGAGAATCGATTTTTAAAAACACACATGTATTGTTGATGCCACAGTGGGACAAAAAGATCTAATAGGACTGATTTGAAACAATAGAGGGAACTCCCTCCACATAAAAAGTAAAAGGTAACCTACATCTGAAGATGTTGGTCTATAAATTTGAAACAAAGCCCTAGTCAAATAAGAGCCGTATAACCAACCACCTGCAGCCGCTTAAATATTTGAGGGTTCTTTTTCCAAGCTTTGTGCCTAGTTAAAATCATTCCTTTCAGTATTGGGTGAAATCTAACTCAAAACCAATTATGAAAATTTCTCTCCTTTAATTTTATAAGGTTTGATAATTTCTCTATAGTACTTAAAAGAGATTTACATGACCACAAATTACAATTTCAGAAATTAAAATTTCAGAATTAGGTCCAAAACACACAATATATTTTCCTGATCAAAATCTGAAAACTATATAGTTTTATTTTATTAGTGACTGGATTATTTAAAGCTTTAAATGAGTTGAAAATTCTAAAAAAAAAATACCAACAATTTGTCAGATATCTGGATGTTTCTTCAAATAGGCCTTATTATTTTGTTTATGAGGTATGCATAATGATTTCTGATGTAGAATACAGTAGGGATTTCTAGCATTTTATGTTGTGCCTAACATACACAGAATTGTACTTTTTGAAGTAATCCTTTGTAATAAAAAGGAATGAATTTTGTCAGATATATGGGTTTTTAACAGTGTGTAATAAAGGTTCTTAAAATGTTGCCTCAGGCAATGAAAGCAGGATTTGACGTCTTGAAGAAAACCAAAGTAAAATATTTTTCCCACACTATAGAATCTAGTCATTATTTTTATTATAAATAGTCATACTTTCATGCCCGGCTTTTCTGGGAATAAATATGTCATTTCAAAATTTGCAGTTCAACATTGTCATTTTAAAGTCACCCCCACACAAAATATTTTAGCCATTATATTTACAGAAGAGATATAGCTATTTTGTATCCCTGATCTTAAAATGTATTTGATAATTCCAATTAAACTTGTTCTATTTTATTTCCATATACAAGAAATTGATTGGCATCATCAATACACAGTACATATGAATAAAACATTTTTATACATTATATCTACATAGGCATGTGTAAGATCAAATAGAACATTATTTCATCTTTTCCAGTTTCCTCTTCCTTCTTACTTTGGTATTTAATTCCTTTTTGAAAGAAATAAACTTTTACCTTTAAATAGTATGTGCAACAACTTTAAGGAAAATGTTTTTTGTTACATATTTACACAATCAGTTTTAATTCACTTATTTTTTGTGATCTCCTAAATTTTTGTAAGTAATTAATAATTCTACATTTCTAAATAGATGACTAAAATGATGCCATTTCTAAAGAATGCCATTGAATTCTATATACCTGTGACTTGTGATGGTTTATGTTTTTTTTTCCTATGGGAAAGCAATACATCTGAAAAGCTAAGGGGGAAAATGACAACTTGGGGGCTATTTTCAAATTCAGTAAGACAATAAAAAAAATCCAGAGGGGAAAATATTCAAAACTCTCATTTATATTACTCAACGGATGCTATTTTCCTGCCAACTGAATCTTAAAAATCAGTCCATTAGCTGCTGAAGTATAGCAGAGATATAATGTGTTAATCTCTGACACATAACATCTTTTATGCATATAAGCTTTGTTTAACAAAAAGCCTTTTTCCCAAGGCAATAAATACACTCAAGAATAATTTAGGATAAATGTAAGGTTGCATTACCATCTAGTACATTCACTTAAATCACAAATGAGGTGTGACCAGCAGAAGGCACTGTTACAATAAATATATGTAGATACTACAGCTCATTTACAAACTGGTTCAAAATTGAGATTAAAGTTCTGCTAACTTTTCTCAGTATTATTATTATTTCCCCTAGACACTCAATTCCTAAGTGATCCTTGGGTGTAAAGGAGAAGTTCTCAACCTGTGGGTAATGTTCAATTTGTAACAACGAAAATACATCCTGCATATCAGATATTAACATTATGTTTCATAACAGTAGCAAAATTACAGTTATGAAGTAGCAACAAAAATAATTTGATGGTTGGGGAATCACCACAACTTGAGGAACTATATTAAAGGGTCGTGGCATTAGGAAGGTTGAGAACCATTGGCGTAAAGCATTTTTTGGGAGGTTCCCTCCTTTGAATTAATTTCTTCAATAACAGCACATCTGAATTATAATATTTCACTTCTGACCTATTAATTTCATAAAAGAATTACATATTGGCACTTACCATGTTTAACATTGCATTTAGTGATCAATATTGTCAGGACCCTAGACTTCCACTGTTGGGTAGCTAGGTATTTCCTCCACAATAGGTCAGCTTGCATAATTCACTTCCAAACAAGCTACTAAGATCAGGCTGATTAACCTTTAGTGGCTTGATCATCATATGGCAAATGAATTCCACTCTATTCTTTAAATGGAGCTATTCTGGGTACATTAAAATACCCATAATTAAATCTCTGCCCAACATACACTCAACAATGTTATTTAGGTTGTGTTAGTATACAAAACATCTTGAATGCCTCTCCAAGTTTACAAAATCCATGTTAAAGGGACCAGCATTGGAAAAAAAAAATGTTACACCATGTTTGGATTTTTGTATTTCAGAGTCCTGACTACTTTATCTGAATTACAGATTTAGAGCTTTGTTATGTGTGGTAGTTATGATAATATGATCACTAAAGGCACAGAGACAGGGAGACTCAAATCCCTTTGAAAATCCCTTTCTCTATTTCCTACAGCTGCTGCAGGAGTTTAATATCTGATCGAATGATGAAAAAGTACAGGCCAAACTCCAGTTTTAATAAAATTTTTAACAGGTCTACATATAGTTATGAAAAATGTTATTTGCAATGCCAATTTTTAATAAAATTTTCTTAAACCAAAGAAAAAATCCCCAAGGGGAACCTGATATGAATGTGTTTTTTCATATGTACTATTTAAGGCTCTTTAAAGGTTATGAAAGTGTCTGGTAAAGTAAGTTCTTTTATATACAAAAAACCTGAATGCACTCACACTTTTGCATTTTAATCAAATAAATAAGCAAGGCTTTCAGTTTTGTATATGGGCTCAAAAACAAATATTATCACTTTACATAGATAGCTTTTATTGTTAGCAGTAATAATTCACATATTAAATAATAACCCCATTTTAAACAAGTCATAACCCTACTAACACATTTCATGCATTTCCTAGTCATGACTGCTCTGCTCTCAGAAATAACTCAGTTTAATACAATCAATTTTTTGCATTTGGTAAATCACCTTTCATTTTACAAACAATACATAATTTTGAAGTACATAATTTTGAATTACATAGAAGAATGATTCTAATATTCATTCTAAAAATATAGTGTCATTAAGCCCAAAATTCCACTTCAAAATTTTCTAGGAGTTTCCCTGTATGGTGTTTGAGGTTCAAAATAAACCACATGTCAAGTGTGGGTTATCATAGTCAGGACAGTCCTATGTATACAGAACTGTAAATCCTTGTTTATCCTAATAATACTGCCTAGAAATAAAGTCCCAAGATAACAAGGCCTCCCTCCACCCCAAAGTATTTATATTCACAGGGATAGTTCCTGACCAAAGAAATTTCAAAGCAACATGTTTACAACAGAGTAGAAAGTTACACTGTTACTTCTGCTTCCAATTGGTAGCAAATGAAAAATGGAAAAGCTGTTAAAGAGAAACATCAAATTCTATTATAATCTCTAAGACATGTAGAATAACCTTACTGTCAGAAATGTGGACCAGGGCAACATTTGTGGATGTTGTCTCTTCTCAAAATTATCTCTCAACCCTTTCTATTACTTCTATTTGTTTCAGCATGTCTGTGATTGAAAATGTTGATACTGGGATGTACTCCTAGATATTACTATTTAAACAAAAGAAACACCTTGAAAACTGATAAGCAAGGATCAATCATGTAGTGCCTACAAAAAAAAGATAATAACCCTAATATATGTATATATACACATACCTATATTTATATGTATGCATGTGTGTATACATTCCTAACATTTAATTTGTTATAAAACAAAATAGATACAAGAACGATACTTTTCTCTAAGTGTGAGGTTATGGAGTTTGCCTTACTCTAAACTTTTTGTCACCAACATGAATCCTGAAAGGAAACTGAAAATGTGTGAACTTCTTGGTTCAAAATTCATCGTCTTACTATTCTCTCGCTTAGAGACATAAAATTAAATTGCTCTTGTGCCAAAGTCGTTTGAACTGATTTTGTCACTTTACTTTTTTTCTTTTTCAGTTCTATTTTAAAGGATGTTTTTGGGATGGGGGTAGGGAGGTCGTATTTCCATTGACCCTAAGGAGGGGATTTGAAAAATTTTGGAGGAATCAAGGCAACAAGAATGGATGAAAGAATAATTTATTGCTGTGACTATTTCCCTCCCTTGATTTCTGCGTTGGGATTACTGTGGATTATCTCTATCCAAACCCTTTATTATATCCCTGGGGAAACCAAGTGGCAAATATAAGGAAGTAACTTTGAATTACAATTCCAAAATCTTATGGTAAGGTCCCCAAAGTGCAGGTGTAATAAAGAATAATCAGTCATCCTAATTGTGACAATTATATATATTTTAAATTCACAAATGAAGTAAGTTTTATATGTTATGGGACATGTGTGTATACATATACATATGTATACATATATGCATATACATGTATACATGTATCAATAATTCAGAAAAATTTATTTGTCTTCAAAAAGCACACACCCAAAAAAGGAGACAGTTTTGATATGTGTGTATATGTGTGTGTTTGTTTCTGTGTGTATGTATGTGTATATGTATATATATATACACATATATATATAATTTCTCACATTTTATAGCATATCTTATAAATAAAAAGGGAAAATCTGATTTTTTCTGGCAAAGATGTAACAGTTATCTTTTCAGGGAATAATGTCTCTATTGGAAAGCATAATTTAATTATTTGATTTTAAAATAGATCAAGATAATGAAAAACACTTTGGCAAAAAAAAAAGCTATTTTCTGTACATTCAGGATTTCAATAAGTGTTCCAATAAGTATAATAGTAAATATAACAAAGTATCTAATAAGTGTAATTTCAACAATAAAAAGGCTACACAGATTGTTTATGAGAATTATAATTATACTTTTTTAATGAATTAAACATTTTCCCATTTATTGAAATAGAAATTGAGATCTTTAAAAATTGGCTCCCCTCCCTACTAACAAATGCTGAGAAATGTAATATTTATATTATGGCACTGTTAAAAAATATAAGTATATAGAATAATGGCTATATAAAATACAATTTATAAAAATTTAGTCTGTGGAGTAGATGTTGGAATGCATCTAAAAGTGTCTTTTTTTCAAAATTTTATGTATTTGAATTATTTTGAAAAGCGATTTATTAGTTACTTTAACATTGTCCCTACCCTCCAATGCCCCAAGTGTCAAAACATGGACTTATTTTTAAAGTTTATTTAAGGTACTCAGATTTGAGAATTTTTTAGTTATAAGGAGATCTTCATCTTCAAAATGAACTTAATATCCTAAATTTCTAATTTTTAGCTTAGCTTAGCAAATAGTATTTAATGACGCAAGGTAAAAAAAATAGTTAATTACATTAGAAAAAACCTAACACGACCAAACATCAAATAATATAAATACAACTTATTGTACGTATGCAGCATATTTTATTAGTTTAATGCTTGAAATGAACATCTATAACTTCCGTACTGCACCATGAACTTCTGTTCAGCAGTAGATAATGTAGAATTTTAAAATCCATTTTTTCAATGGCTAAACCTTTTAGAGTGTATCTCCTAAAATTTTGAAATGGTGACCAAGAAAATACCAAACTCAGTTTGGGTTTCAGGTTAATGCATTTAACAGCTCACTGTCGCCTGTGAAAAATCAAACTTAATATGGTAAAATGTGTGAAGTGAGTAATATGATGTGCCTTTTATTCATGGGTATAGTATTTTGCCATTTTAGTGCATTTGCTCCCCCACCCCACTGAATCTATCATTGTTTCAGAAGATAATGTAAAATGCTAGCAAAAACCATGGTTACAGACTGATAATCCAAGTTTACTGCTTTTATTGTTAAGAAACTGGCCTTATTCAAAATTTAGTTAAAATATCACATTTCCCAAATTGTATGTATTTTATAGTTTCTATGGAAACCATCTCTGTTTTTTTTTCAAGCAAAACTATAAAAGATGAATAGGTCTGTTACTAATATTTTTTCCCACAACCTTATAATAAGATGGGTCAAAATATTTACATTTTTAACTTTGCACAAAAGATTCAACCAGAAAACCTTTTAAAAATTAAGCTAACATAAAAACACAAAGGAAAAAACTGCATCAAATAAGGTATATTTTTACTTTATTCAATAAAATCATGCTCACTTCTTTTTGTACACATAGGAAAAAATTCAGAACAAATCATTCACAGGCATCAAAAGGCTGCTGTGGGTACAAGGCACTGAAAAGTTCATTAAGTAAAATTGTGCCCACATACAGTTCTGTTTTTCCCCTAACTTTGAATTGCCTCCATTAACATTGATTTTCCTAGCCTTTGACAGATTCAGTTTGGGAATTCATTGAGTTTTTCTTTCCCCATCACCTTTTTTCTAGCAAGTATAACTTTTTCATGGCTTCAAAATTTCCAAAAGTTTTATACTTACTGTGCCTTCATTATCCAAAAATAATAGTACCTGTCTGCTCTGATTTCAGAAAGTCAGTGCATTTATACACAAATTCAGATGTGATTATTCAGATCACAAAAGAATTCATAGATGATTTCTGGTAAACAACGTGTTCTCTATTTAAGTGTCTGTTTATAGCTCTTTTGACAGAGAGGCTAGGATGGCAATGAAAGTTGGAGCTCAAGTGCTTGGAGCCACAGCCAAATGAAGATAATCAGGAATAAAGACAAATCATTCCTGGCATTATAATGCAAGTTAAAGGTAATAAATGACTCAATTAGCAAATATTTAATTTGCCATTAATTTTCCAAGGCAGCATTGAAAATGTAGGAGGAACACCTGCAGACAATCATGTCTATAGAATTCCTTTAATTATGACATTTTAAAATGTGGATTCTTAGATTCTGAAAGGATTATAGGTTATTCAGGTATATACATATGGATTGCTTTAAAATGTAAGTAGTGGCAGAATGCTTTGTCTTTATATCTGAGGGTGTATATTTCCTGCTCCCAAGCTTACTATCAAGCTAACTTAGACACCCCAAATCAAAGTTTCTTGGTCAGAGGTTTTGGCTTTTTTTACAGAATACCATGCAGAGTAGCAATGACATAGAAAATAAAAGTTGTCATTCTTTATTTTGTAGTATGTGTATCAATAGAACTTAATATTCTACTATTAAAATGTATGCAAACCTCTTACAAAATGCAATAATTTATGCCTGTATTTTCAGATGCAGGATGAATAGCACTGGTGGAAAGCAATGAATAGGAGAGAGAAAGGGAGAGAGACAGAGACAGAGACAGAGAAACACAGTGAGAGAGAGAGAGAGAGAGAGAGAGAGAGAGAGAGAGAGAGAGAGAGAGAGAGAGAGAGAGAGAGAGGGAGGGAGGGAGAGAGAGAAAGAGGATCTGCAGGAAACTTTGTCTTCAGTAGATACCCCAACTGTTACTAAATTCTAACTTCATACCTTTGGGGGAAAAAAGGAGAACTGACCTTATAGTAACAATAATCCTCTTAACCAGTTGGTTATTACCAAGAGCAAAGTCCTATATTTTAGTCATTAGCCACTAATGCCAATCTTTTTTTATAAAGGATTATTAGGAGAGTTTTTTTGAATTTCAGTTTACTGAAATATAATACAGAAAAGATGACTCAAATGGTAAGGACCTCTTAAAATGCTTGAAGAAAGGATTGGAAAGCTAATTGTCTTTAATCATGAGGAACTTTTAAATGCATGAATATCTCCATGCATCAGTGTACTTGTGAATATTTAATCTTCAGCTCAGTTCAACATAACAACTGTGTGGATAGCCTTGTGCTAGAAAGAATGAGGGATAAAAAAAAAATTCCACACAAAGTCACTCCCCTTCTGTAATTTACAATGTCATTCTATGTTGCACTTTCTCTACCTGTTGCTATTAGGACTTATAACAGGAAATGCATAGAATATTAAATCAGGATGGGTGTTTCGATATTATCCAGTTCAATACTAATTTTACAAATGAGGAAGCCAATGTCCAGAGAGTTTTAGTTATTTGCCCATACTGCCGTGGTTAGTAGCATCTCATTAAAATTTTCAACTGTCTTAAAATGATCATTCTATTTTGGTCACCAAAAATGCAGCTTATACTAATTAAAGCTAAATTCTAATACAATATTAAAATTTTCACCTAAATATTTTCAAAATTGATTTAACATTCTGGAGTTTCTTCTATATGTAGTATACATGAAGAAGACCAGAACAGGTACCCAAAAGACAGCATTATTCTTTGTTAGGTGTTTGTTTAATTTTTTGAAGAAGCTTTAGAATATAAATATTTATACTTCAGAAATAAACACTTATGCTTAATAATAAAGGAAAGAAGTTCAAAAGGGAAGAAACCTGAAAGAATGGAGAAAAATGAGTTTCTAATTTCAGCTCAATCATTTTTTAAAATGAAAGGCGGATTTAAATGTAGTCTGTAAATCAAGGTATAATACACAGAAAGGACTATATAAGACAAACACACGCATTAAAGGTGACACACTTCAAAGTCAGAAGACAATTCATACCATTCTAAATCTTCCTTACTCCTCTCTTAGGACAGTTTCTTTTATTTCGACACCATGCCATCCCAACATTCCATCACAAGACTGAACATTCCATCAAGAGTGGTAATATGTGACACTGTATTTAAAGAAGGACATTAGATTCACAGCCATATACACAAATAGTTTGAAAGCCACCCACTCTGTGAGGCAAAATGGTAATTCTGATTTTTCTATGAAATTTTATTTTCCTGAAGAACATAATGTTTTGAGACATATAACTCATTTTATAATCCCTATGTCCATTTATTTCTGATCTTAATACTTAATTGTACTCATGTCGAGTTTGAATACAACCTGAATATTTGGAAAGTGATTTACAACCTGATTAAGAATGTTATAAATCATTTGACAGCTATGTAGATATCAGCTTTGTTATTGTTGTTCTTTGAAGTGACAGGACACTGTCCTGGATCTCTAAGTGAGGTTAAAATTGTTTTCCATCATACGATTTGTAATTCATAACAAATGAAGTAACATGAAAAAATAATCAGTTCTTGTTTGATTTTAAATATCTGTTTATGATTGCTATTTCACATAATATTCTACTCTAGAGTTTCAAACTTGCTTCCAGTAGATCTGGGTTTGAAAGAAGAGTATAGAACTATATAGCACATCTACTTTTCACTTGCACACTGCCTAGAATTTTGAGAAAACAATCTGGTACATCAATATTTCCACATTTAGTAAAACTATCATGGGAATCATTACAATAATTTGGTGATGCAAAACATGATAATTTTTAATGGTGAGACAAGGTGACATGCAACTCTCATTTAAATTGACAAGAAATAATAACATAAAAATCTTAGTTTATGGAAACTTTTTTGGCCTCCAAATATATGCATATTACTATGGTTTGCAACCAAGCATTCTCTCTATAAAATGAAAAAAATCTTTTTTCCTATGAAAAGGATTCTTTTTCTTCCCTATGTAAAGAAATTCTTTATGAGAAAATTTTAAACAAAACTTGCCAAAAGTTGAATATTGTAGAATTATTTTTTTAATATTTTAACTGAATTTCAAATTATATGACATGTAAAAAGTCAAGATTAGGATGGAATTTTTTAATAAAAGCATACACAATAGGCTCATGGGGTTCTCTCATTTAAGGATAAAATGAAATTGTATATGGCAATATTTCAAAAGATGAATTATTTCATCAGTGTACTTATTCCTTCCACACCTTAGTCAGCAATCTACTTGGATTTTGGTAGAAAAAAAAAATCACTTGGTGGCCAACTTCCAGTGATGAGCTAAATGTATTAAACTTAATTAACAAATTAAAGTTATTATTTCATTTATAAATATATTAGGATGAGGAATCACTCCCCAATATAATGGTATAAATGGTATTATATAGAATTATGGATTACATGAACCATGCATTAACCATTTACCAAGTCATGACTGAAGTGTTTTGAATTTTATTTATTTAATTTTACTTTAAAAAGTAGAAAATAGCATTGCAATATGTCTAGGAGTAGATAGTTAATAGCACGTCTATTTCTTCATTGTTTTATTATTATTAAATTAACAAGCATTATTATTTCTCCTTCCTGCTTCCTTATCCATTTGGGAGTCAGGAGTTAGAGGAAGAAATATCAACATACATGTATCAAAAATTACACATCTATTCTTAGTCAAAATATTTTTCTGGCATAATTAATTTATTTCAAAATATATTTGATATTTTTGCATATTTCATGTATTTAATGTAGCAAAACATAGAGAGAACACTAAACTTGTAATCCAAAGACCTAAGTTGAAATATCAGCTCCTCATCAGAAAAATTAAGGTAGTACTTGCACCACCAAATTATAGTATGATGTATCACAACAGAAAGTTAGAGTTAAAGGATCTGGTTTCAAATCCTAATCTTGGTAAATCAAAACCTCTCTAGGTCTATTTATTCACCCACAAAAAAATAGACTAAAGATCTCTGCCCTAAATCTATTATCACAAGACAGTTGCAAATTAAGCAATTTGTAAACTCTTAAATTCTAGATGTGCAAGTTATTCAGACAAGACAATGAATTTTGATCAACAATGTCAGTCTTCCTCCTAATGACATGGGTTACAAATCATCTAGCTTTATCCATGCCTGACCATAAGTCTGGCACAATGCCACCCCCCCAAAAAAACATGCTAGAGGTCTTCCTTAGGTTCTTCTTATGTCAATAGTTTACAAATGGATGCTACGGCTTTCCACTGGTCAACACTATCTTTTTTTTTTTTCTTGCAAAAGGCTTTTAATGATCTCCAATTTCTTTCCAAAATAAATGTTTCTCCTCCATTATCCTGATATCCTTAGCAAAATGAAGATGAAGCCACCTTAAGATAGCAGTACACCACTATTAGTAGCCATCTGGCACCACCAAAAGATGAGTGTCACAGTGATGAGCTTTTATGGAAGAAAGCAATGTGGGATTTTTGTGAAATTTCTCCTATTACCTGTCCTCAATTCTGACCACAACTCATTGTCCATCTACATATCTGTTCAAAAATATTATTTTTTTACTTTCATTTTATTTTATATAATTTACAGTACATTTTACATATTATATAGCCTATTTCAACATGCTTTTTTCTAGGTATATATCACAATTTGGACAATCTTTTTTAATCTATTTTTGTTTCTTCAATACTGATAGCTAGACTAATTTCTGCTGGATTACCATGGACAAAATGGTACAACTGTTCAACTAGTTGTTTCTATTCACAAAACCACCCTCAAGGGAAAAAAAGACAAGTATCAGAGTCATTCCTTTGGGTTCCATTTTTGTTGGGCGATGTAAGTCCATTTCAGACTATGAAGATTTTTTTTATTTAATTGAATAAGCATTTATTAAACATCTACTGCCTACCATGGTTCAAATAGGTAATGAGAATACAAAGACAAAAATGACAACAGGATTAGATTCCATTCAGATGATCACAATCATCATTTCAAACTTGAATGGGAAGTAATATATTGAATTAAATATCTTTAGAAATATACCTATACTTGAAAGTAATAAAAGCAATTAGTGCTATATTTTTAAAGCATATAGGAAAATTTTATACAGCTTTTATAGATTTTTTATAGATTCTTATTTTTATAAAGAATCCCTTTTCTATGTTCTGTATGTATGGAAGTACTATTTAGGGAGAAAGTGACTAAACTCAGAAAAAAGAAAAATAAATTTATTTTTTAAAAAGAGACCTAAGGTATTTCAGCCTGCAATACTTAGAAAAGAGCAAAATTATGTGATAAATAATTACAACAGAGGTAGAGCCAAGATGACTGAGTAGAAACAGGACTTTCTCACATCTCTGGCTTCCACTTCTTCCAATACATGTAAAAGAAATGATTCTAAACAAGATTTAGAGCTACAGAACCCTCAAAATGACAGAGAGAAACAAATCTCCCACTGAAGGAAGCCCAACAATCCAGAAGGAAGTGTCCCTTGCAGCACTCTGGGAGCTGAACACAGTCCACCTGAGCCAAGGTTTTAGCAACAGTGCAGCCCCAAACAGCTGTAGCTGGAGCAGACTTCACAAGAGTATATCCCAGCAGCTATAGCAGTTTACAGACTTCTCAGTCCACAAATGCCAAAGACAAAGTAAAATGTGAGTGAGGAACTTTGTTGGTAAGGGGGGAGCATGGTCTGGCTGCTATCCACAGAGTGAGAAGGTCAAAGAAGCTAGGTTAAAACCAAGAATCACCCACCCAGCAAAACTGAGTATAGTGCTATAGGGCAAAATTTGGTTATTCAATGAAATAGAGGAATTTCAAGCATTCTTGATCAAAAAACCTGAGCTGAACAGAAAGATTTTACTTTCAAATACAAGAAGAGAAACATGAGGTGGTGAACAGGAAAAAGAAAATACAGGGAACTTATTAAAGTTGAATTATTTACATTCCTACATGGAAAAATGATCATTGTAACTCATAAGATTTTTCTGAGTATGTGGATAGCTGAAGGGAATGTGTGTATGTATGTATACATGCATACATACATACATACATATGTATATGTGTACATACATATATTGTGTGTATATATGTATTGTGTGTATATATAGGTGTGTGTATGTATAGGAGGATGTACGTGCATATAAATATATATGTAAGTGTGGGCATGTGTATGTGTATACATAGAGGGCACATGATGAGTTGATTATGAAAGGATGATATCTAAAAAATAAAATTAAGAGATGAGAGAGGAATTTATTGGGAAAAGAAGAAAGGGAGTGATAGATTGGGTAAATTATCTCGTATAAAAGAGGCAAGAGAAAACTGTTAAAATGGAAGGGAAGAGCAGGAAGGTTAAAGGATATGGGACAACCTGATTCTCACTGAATTTAGCCTAAGGAGGGAATAGCATACACACTCAATTGGGTATCTTATGCTACAGGAAAATCGGGGGGTAGAGGATAAGAGAGGGGAGTATAAAATGGAGGGCACATTGAGAGAGAGGGTAGTTAGAAGCAAAAGAGAAAATAGAATGGGGGGGGGTAGGAAAAGATGGAGAGAAATATAGTCAGTCTTTCACAATATAACTACCATGAAAATGTTTTGGGTAACTACGCATATACAATCTATATTGAATTCCTTATCTTCTGGGGGGGGATGGAGGGAGAGGAGGGAAGAATGGGAAAAATCTGGAACTCAAAGTTTTCAAAACAAATGTTTAAAACTGTTTTTTTACATGCAACTGGGAAATAAGATATACAGGTACAGGGGTATAGAAACTCATCTTGCCCTTCTAGAAAGTTAGGCATGTGAAGGGGGAGGATATAAGAGAGAAAATATTGGGGGAAGGGATATTCAGTAGGTATGCTATTTTGGGGTGGGGAAAGACAGGGAGAGAAAAATTGTAATTCAAAATCTTGTGGAAATGAATGTTGAAAACTAAAAATGAATACATAAATAAAATTTTAAAAGTAATTACCACAAAAATCTTCAATAAATTTTTGAATTTTGCCCTAATCATTTTAAAATAATAGTATTCATGAATGATTGTGCTAAAGGACCATACTAATAACTGTGTGTGAGAGCATATAAGAGTATTTCTCTAGGTAGGAAATAAAAGATAGAGGCTGAATCTCTGACTTCATTGATATAGATAACTTGCAGATGAGAAAATCTCCTCTATCAATGCCTGTCAGAACCAGGTTGCCCAAAATTAAGTAACTTACCCAGTGACATATAGCCAATATATGTTAGATGTGGGTCTTCAGGGATCCAAAACCATGTCACTATCTATTATACTATTCTGCCTTCATTAATATATGTGAAATAAATAAAATCATTCATATTATTAGATACATAAATACAGGACTACTGGACTAGAGACATGCTATAGTAAGTCATGACTGCCAAAAAGAATGCAGTAAAATATTTATACAATTTGTATCCTTCCTTCTTGGTTTTAAATAATTTTTGTCATAATTATCATCATTTTCATCATCATCATCATCATCATCATCACCAACACTATCATCTCCTTATCTTGCTGAGGCTAGAAATAAGGTGTTTACTCATATGCCTGATCTCATTGATTTAGCTGCTTTGTTTCCAACCTGAATAACCAGTTCACCCTGCCTTAGGCAACGTGGTGGCTCCAGGCTCCTTGAGGTTCATCATATCATTGCCAGACTGAACAAAGATCTCTAATCAGCTTTAGTCCTGTGGCAGATAGAATTCTTGAGATCAAGCATTTTATCAGCTGCATCCTTCCTGCTTGGGGTGCATATTAACTACCATTCCAATCAAGAATTGTTTTGATAGATGTGGGAAAATTAAAACACTAACCCATTGTTGGTGGAGTTGTGAAATTATTTTGGAGAGCAATTTGAAACTATGTCCAAATGGCTATAAAAATGTACGTACCCTTTGACCCAGCAATACCACTTCTAGGACTGTATACCAAAGAGATCAAAAAAGGGGAAAGGACCCACATGTACAAAAATATTTATACCAGTTCTTTTTGTGGTGGCAAAGAATTGGAAATAGAGGGGATGACCATCCATTGGGGAATGGCTGACCAAGTCATCCATAAACAATGGTTTATTGTAATGGAATGCTGTTGTGCTATAAGAAATGATGAATGGTATATGATTTCATTTGAATACTATTGTTCCATAAGAAATGATGAGCAGGTGGACTTCAGAAAAACCTGGAAAGACTTAATATGAACTGATGTCGAGTGAGGAGAGCAGAACCAGGAGGACGTTGTACACAGTTACAGCCACACTGTGTGATGACTAACTTTCATAGACTTAGCTCTTCTTAGTAATGCTAAGTTCTAAGAGAATTCCAAAAGGCTCATGATGAAAAATGTTCTGTTTTGTTTTGTTTCTTCTTATTTGTGGTTCATTCCATTGGTGATAATGATTCTTTACAACATGACTAGTGTGAAAATATTTTTAATATGAATGGATATGAAGGGTCTATATCAGATCTCATGCTGACTTGGGGAGGATGAAGGGGGAGAAAATTTAAAAATCAAAACCTTGTGGAACTGAATGTTGAAAACTAAAATTAAATTTTAAAAATAATAAAAGTTTAAAAATTATTTAATATCAAATTGATAATAATCCACCTGAAATTAACTTGGTTCCAACATTTAAGATAAAGGAAAATTTGGCTTAACCGAGTAATGATTTTCCTGAAATGACAATGAATATAATTACAGAATTTATGTCTGGAGAGAAATGTTATCCTATAAGGTAATATGTATTGTTATCTGTCTATAAAAAATTATAAAACTTGTAAAGATATGTAATTTGTGAAAACTTGACTAGCTTGGCATTAATTATTCATTTTCATTTACTGAAAGGAAAAGAGGGGAAATCAACTGCACTCTAGTCTTCTTACTTTCTAAGAAACATTAAAATATTCTTAATTTTTATGTAAAGAAATTACTTATGCTGACTATATGATACAATTTTAAATATTGAGAACTAGAATGTGTATAACTTCTTGACTCATATGCTCCATTAAACAATATATGTGTGTATGTCTATATATTTTTTCTTTTCTTTTAGAAAATTTCTCAAAAAGTCTCCTAGAGTTTACAAAGGGTTTTTTCTTCAGTTTTTTTATTTAAAATGAAATATTTTCTTGAACCACGTCTCCCTATTTAATCCATGAAATGTGTTTAAGAAATGATGGATTGGGGTGGCTAGATGGCACAGTGAATAGAGCACTGGCCCTGAAGTCAGGAGGACCTGTGTTCAAATCCAGCCTCAGACACTTGACACACTAACCATGTGACTTTGGGCAAGTCACTTAATCTCAATCGCCCTCCAAAAAAAGGTAAAAAAAAAGAGACATAATGAATTTTTAGAGTGTAATAAATAAAATACTGTAATAGAGATAATTGTTTGCATTCAACAGAATGCCCATATAAATACCTGAAATACTATTTATTGTTCCATATGTTTATATATCTATAGAAAATGATTGAATCAAAATAGGAACTTTATGTTTTATAAGTTTTTATAAAAAGGACATCATATTGCTCCATTTAACATGATTCGTTATTATACAGATTCAGACAAATAGATAACAAACAGAGAAAAGAGATAACTGCTAGAGACAGAAATAGATATGAGCCTGAGGTAGATAGGTTGTTACCTGGAGTCCAGAGATTCCTTGGAGATGTCAGGAGGCCATACACTTGAATAAGAAAACATTACATATTTACTTTCAAGTAACTTGTTTTCTTTGTAACACTAAATATTTTATTTTATGCACTTAAAAACATAATTCCAGAGGTTTTGCTAGGCTGCCAAATGTGTCTAGGACACACACCCACACAAAAGATTAAGAATGCCTAAGACACAGACAGGAAAAAAAGAGATAAAGAGAAGGAAGAGAAAAAGAGAGACAGACAGGGAAGAGCACTGTGTTTGGTGTTGCAAGGAATATAATGAATTCTGGATTATACATGTTGATTTGGAAATGACTATAGGACATCTGGTTGAAAATACCTAATTATTCAATAAACAACATGTGAGCCAATAGCTATGGCACAAAAGGAGTACTTGTAGGCCATAAGAACATGAAACAATTTTCATCCTGCATTTTACATTCATAATCTATTTTATCTGTGTAAGGAATATGTCCATAGGATTTAATTTTCAACAAAGCATGGGGCCAAGAACCAATTTCCCAAAGAGTGGTGTGTAAACATATAGTGTGGTGAAACCAAAAGATGAGGGATCAGGGGAAGAAGCTTTGCAAGATGTGATGTCTATGAAGCCACCACAGGGCTGAGTGCAGGGGGATCACAAAATAGGGTCCTATGGTTGGAATTAAAAAAAGGTGATTATATACTGCATTGGCTGAGGTGTACTAAAACAACATCAGGACCTTGATGAGAACTGAGATAAAGAAAGAAGATGAGAAAGAGACAGAGAAAGATAGAGACAGAAGGGTAGAGAAGGAGGCAGAAGCAGACAGGGTAAGACAGAGAAAGATAAAGAGCAAGGCAGAGAGTAATGAGAAAGAGAGAGAGAGAGAAATAGAGACACAGAGAGAAGAAGGCAGAGAGAGACCAAGAGATCAGAACCTTTGATTTATTAGTGCAGGTTAACACCATATTTGAAGATTCTGTCAACTTCTCTGAAACTTTCAGTCTTCAAAAGTTGTCTTGCGGCACTCATAGGTTTAATGATTTTACCATAGTCATTCAGAATAGTTTTGTTAGGGAAAAGATTTCAATTCATATTCCCACTCTCCAAGCAGGCTCCTGTACCATACTGCCTCATCAAATCACATATACATACACACATGTACACATATATGCACATGTGTGTATACATACACACATTTGCTTATATTCATTCATTTATTTTATATCTTTTTATTTATGCATTTATTTATACTTATATTTATTGATATTTTTATATGTATTTATATCAGTGGTTCTCAACCTTCCTAATGCCGCCACCCTTTAATACTTTTATGTGGGCGCATCTGCACATGGGCAGACCCACCTAGAGATGGATAGAGAAGCAGTGTCTCAGTTCCTCAGACCATTGGAAATATGTTTTCCAATGGCCTTAGGTGACCCCTGTAAAAAGGTCCTTCAACCTCCAAAAGGGCCACGACTCACAGGTTGAGAAATGCTGATATATATGCATACACACATACATACATATATGCATATGTTTATAGACAGATGTGTATATATAATAAATAATTTATTTAATAAATAAATAATAATTAATAAATCTATAATATAAAAACCATACTAGACCTTGATAAACTTGAACTAGTCTATTAAGAGTACTGAATACCTGCACAAGAGTACAAAGTGAATATTAGGTCACTGAGGGCAGATTCTGGTTTTATTATTGTCTTTGAACCCATGTTGCTTAGTAGTTACTTTCACATAGGAAGTACCAAAAAACTGTTTATTTGTTATTATCCCAACCATGAGATGCTTTCAAGGTTATTAGAAAATAAATTGTACATATTTTGTATTTAAAATAGCTGTCTTTCAAATACTACTAATTAACATGTTTCAGTAATCATTTTTTTTGCTTAAGAAATTTCCTATGATCTAGCTCTCAGAGGACTTATCACTGAAGTTATTCATAAAATGTAAACTTTTCATACAAAATGAGCATGTTACACTGTGATTTTATGTAAACTTTCTAAATTCGGATAAGCTATTTGGACAGTTCTTTGGTGTTATTACAAATCAAGGCTCAAATTTATTCTCAGCAATGAATTCTGACAATATACGAAGGCAATGTTGAACTTGTACTCCTCAGACAGCAGAGTGTATGGAAGATGACACTGATCACCATTTATATGATACTTTCCCCTCTGCTAAGTTCTTTATAAAATTAATTAATGGGAGACTATCATATTCCCAGGAAGAAAAATCCTGCACACCTCTGTGAGTGGCTATGTGAAAAACAGTTAAAATAGATTATATAAGAAATAGTTGTATAGTATCATAGCTGTTTGAGTACATGACTATTCCTGGATCTCATTCATTTTTGGTATGCTACAGAATAAAATTATAGGTTCTTAATCTGTAAGACAGTTTAGAGTTCATCTCACATAGAATTAGAATTTGACAGTCTTAAAATTCAGGTAGGCTAATTTCTTTGATCCAAAAATGAGGAAGCTGAGACCCAGAGAGAGATTCAGATTTGCTTAACCAATATAACATCAATGTTAATCATCATCATCGTTATCATCATCATCATCATCATCATCATCATCATCATCATAGTCATCATCATCATAGTCATCATCATCATAAGCATCACACCACCTGACTATAGAAAAGGAATTTATTTTTAAAGAAACAATCATGGATATGTATTTACCTATTCTCTCACCACATTTTAGCATGTAATTATTACTTTTTTATCATTTTAACATAAATATAGCACCTACTCAGTTTCTGATTGAGTAATTATAGAAATATAGTTTTGCAATGAACATCAATAGTATTTATTAAGTATCAACTATGTTCCATGTCCTAGGCTAGATGCTGAGGATACAAAAACAAAAAAAAAATAGTCCTTGCACTTAAGGAGGTGTAAAGTCAAGCACCAGCATATTCCCAAAAGAATGTTACTGTAAACAGCTTTTAAGATTTGGATTACACAGTAATAGTGAACACTCTGTTAATTCCATTAAAAATCAAGGTTCAGTACAATATTCACAATATAATATTCTCAATATTACATCTTATCACAGAAAGTCACAACATAGTGTTCATAACAGCTTAACATTAGAATGGCCACACAGTTTTCACTACAGTGGCCACAATATTTGGAACAAGAAACAAAAGAAGAGTCATCTGGTTTCTCTAATAGGGAAACCCTTCTCACTTAATCATTCAATCAATCAATTCACAATATATCAATCTTCCACTCATGGGACAACCATTAACTTAATTAGTCACTCATCTAGCAGTCAGTCACTAAGCTAGATTCCCAATTACTAAATATCATTAGTCACTAATACAGTCATTAAAAAACCATACAAACTT
>CM053601.1:38505361-38536980 GCA_028646575.1 Pseudocheirus occidentalis | reverse complement strand
TTCTTTCCCTTACTCCCTCATCACCCACCCCATTAGAAGGACAAGCAATTCAATACAGGCTGCATATGTGTAATTACACAGAGCATCTCCACAGTGGGCATATTGTGAGAGACTGATTATATGTCCCTCCTTCCTATCCCATCTGCCCGCTTTGTTCTATTCTCTACCCTGGCCCTTTATAGAAGTGTATACTTCTAGCAACCCTCCCCTCCCCTCTATCATCCCACTTCTCATCCCCATCCCCCCTACTCACCTGTGTTAAAGTTATCCCTTGCCTCTTCTATATGAGATGATTAACCCCATTCTGTCTCTCCTTGTCTCCTCTTATTCTAATCCTCTCCCACCTCAGAATTCCACCTTTTAGAGTATCATCCCTTCCTATTTAATTGATCCTGTGACCTCTATATACTCATACACACATACTCAGATATGTGTTCATATGCATATATAAAACCTCCTATATAGATATATGTGTATGTATACCTACACATATAGGTATACATACAAATTTGTATTCCCTTCACCTATCTTCATACTGAGAAAAGTTTCATAAGTTACAATTATCGTTTTTCCATGTTGGTATGTAAATACTTCAACTTTGGTAAGTTCCTTCTGATTTCTTTTCCATATTTACCTCTTCATGCTTCTTGTATGTGAGTGTCAAGTTTTCTTTTCAGTTAGTTTTTTTTTTTCCAGCAAGAATGCTTGCATTTTTTTTTCCAGCAAGAATGCTTGAAAGTCTTTCACCTCACTGAATTACCAAATTTTTCCCTGGAACACTTTACTCAGTTTTGCTGGGTAGGTGATTCTTGCTTTTAATCCTAGTTCCCTTGATCTCTGGAATGTCGTATTCCAAGCCCTGCGATCTCTTAATGTAGAAGCTGCTAGATCCTGGGTTATCCTAATTGTGTTTCCACAGTATTCAAATTGTTTCTTCTTGGCAGCTTATAATATTTTCTCCTTGATCTGGGGACTCCATAACCTGGCTATAACATTCCTAGGAGTTTTCTTAAGAGGTGAGCAGTGAATTCTTTCAAGTTCTATTTTGCCCTCTGGCACTAAAATATCTGAGCAATTTTCCTTGAGAATTTCTTGAAGGATGCTAAGTTCTTTTTTTTGATCATGGATTTCAGGTAGTCTAATAATTTTTAAATTTTCTCTCCTGGATCTATTTTCCAGGTCAGTGGTTTTTTCAAGGAGATATTTCACATTGCCTTCTATTTTTTCATTTGTTTGGATCTGTTTAATAGTATCTTGATTTCTCATAAAGTCATTTCCTTTAATTTGCTCCACTCTAATTCTGAAGGAATTCTTCTCTTCAGAAAGCTTTTGAGATTCTTTTTCCATCTGGTAAATTTGACTTTTTAAGGCATTCTTCTCCTCATTGGCTTTTTGACCTTCTTTTGCCAATTGAGTTAATCTTTTTTTTCTTTTTTCTTTTTTTAAGGTGTTGTTTCCTTCAGTCAGGTTGTTGACTCTCTTTTCATGATTTTCTCACATCTTTCTCATTTCTCTTCCCAATTTTTCCTCCACTTCTCTTATTTGGTTTTCAAAATCCTTCTTAAACTTCTCTATAGACCGTAACAAGTTTCCATGTTTCTTGGAAGCTTTTGGTGCAGGAGTTCTGACTGTGTTGTCTTCCTCCCATTCCATGCTTTGATCTTTTTTGTCCCCCAGAAAAGAATCTAAAGTTGGATTGCTGGGCTTGCTTTGCTTCCTTTGCTTGCTCATGTTGCCAGTCAATTATTTGGCTTTTGAGCTCCATGTTACCCTGTTTTCAGAGGGGAGAGCTCTGTCCCACATTGCTGAAGTTTTTGCAGCTGCCAGAGCTATGAGGAGGCCACCTTCTCTGCAGCCCTCACCAGCTTTGGCTCACTGAACATGCACCTCAGTACCAACACCCAAGATCATGTTCCCAATCCAGGCAGCTCAAGGCAAGAGCACTTAGCCTCTGAATGATTGCTTGCCCCCTCTGCAATCTGCAGACTGCAAGCTCTCAAGCAGACACATGGAGGCAGCTGCAGGGCTGCCACTTCAGACTGCTTCTAGCTCTGGGGCAGTTGGACAGATCCTCTCCCCAAAAATTTAGCTGAGATCCACTAACCTTTGCCTTTGTCCTTGGCTCTTATGGGTTGATATTTCTATGCCCTTTTGTACATTCTGGGGGACTAAGATTTGTTTAGAGTCATATTTTATAGGTATTTGAGGTGGTTATGGGTGGAGCTGCAGAGTTGTGCTGCTTCTATGCTACCTCTTGACTCCCCCAATCCTATTTTTCAACATATTTTTATCATCATCCTCTTTGTCTTCCTTTGCATCACAGTCATTGAGTATCAAATTATATATGTTGATTTTCTTTGGTGGATCTTATCAAGTTCTTTATAGAATTTCTATTTCATTAATCCTGAAACATATATAGCACATTTCCTTCATTATAGATAGTTCAATTGTACTCCTCAGAGAATCACAAAGTAAAATAACTAGGTATCCCATGAAATGATTATGTCAGTTGTTTTAGGATACCAAATGCTTATGAAACATATTAAGATTTGCAGATTTTTTTCTTCAAAAAGGTGTCATTGAAAGAGTAGCATAAATGTTATGCTACTTACACTTGAGAGAAAAAGAAGATGAGACTTAGCATAGTGAAACAACTTATAGCTAGTAAATAAGAGATTTTGGATTCAAAGTCTCCTTACTCCTCGTCCCCACAGTAAAAGCAATCAGGGATCCTTTTCTTTTCTGATGGGAACCCAAGACCACAGCAAAACATTATAATCCAACCTAAATGGTTAAAAAATGATTAACAAATACTAGCAAAGTTTGACCTGGTCTCATTAGATATTAAGCATGTCATATTTTCTAAGGACTTTGTTTTCTTGACAGAAGGTCATTGTTGTTTTCTGAGTTTAATTATGACAGTCCATATTTTCTGACTTTCAAGAGAGTGTAATATGATGTTTTGAATCAAAAGGCATTT
Organism: Pseudocheirus occidentalis; assembly: GCA_028646575.1. NCBI lineage: Eukaryota > Metazoa > Chordata > Mammalia > Diprotodontia > Pseudocheiridae > Pseudocheirus > Pseudocheirus occidentalis. The sequence goes on along the minus strand of CM053601.1, from coordinate 38,534,000 downwards.
TTTGCCTCATTGATTTAAAAAGGAAGGGACATGAGAAACCATCTAGTTCAGAGGTGTCCAACACATGGAACTCTGGCCACATGAGGTCCACAACACTCCCAAGTATAGTACAAATAAATTATAATGTAATTGGGGAATATTCAACAAAGTAAGTAAAAGTATAGTAAGATGGTGATAATGTTAATATGCAGTTTTTCAAGTCAATATGCATCCACAAGGATCTTTATGTAATTTTAGTGGCATCAATTTCTATTTGAATTTATCTAGTCCAGTTTCATCATTGATGAATCAACAAACATTTATTAAGCACCTAAATATGCACTAGAAATTGTGCTAAAGTCTGGGAATACAAAAAGAGGTAAAAGACCCTCTGTTACCTCAAGACACTCACAATCTAATGGGGGAGACAACATGCAGACAAATATATACAAAGCGAACTCTATACAGCATAAATACTTATAGGGAAAGCACTAGAATTATGAGGGTTTATAGAGGTCTTCCAGTAAAAAATGAGATTTTGATTGGGACTTAAAGTAAGCCAGAAAATATAGTAGGTGTTCTACCTGGCAACTGGTAGCACTCCAGGTACATGACAAATAGCTAGAAAAAATTCCTTGGGCCAAGAGATGGGGTGTCATGTTCATGAAACAGCCAGGGGTCCAGTGTCACTAGATCAAAGAGCATGTGTTGACAAGTAAGGTGAAAGAACACTAGATAGGTAGGAGGGGGCTGGATTATGAAGGGTTTTGAATGCCACATGGAGTATTTTGTATTTGTTTCTGAAGGCAATAGGATGTCATTGGCATTTATTAAGTATAGGGGTAGCACAATCAGACCAACACTTCAGAAAAATCACTTTAATGACTGTACATGATGGATTGGAGTAGTGAGAGGATTGAGACAAGCATCCCTGCTAGTAGGTTACTGGAATAATCCAGGAATAAGGGGACTGTATCAAAGTGGGGGCAATGTCAGAGGAGAGAAGGGGGCATATTTGAGATATGTCACAAAGGTGAAATTGATAGGGTTAACAAGAGATTAGATTAAGGGGATAGGATTGAGAGATAATAAGAAATCCAAGATGATTCCTGGATTACAAACCTGAGGGACTTGGGATGAAGGTATTGTTCTCCATAGTAACAGGGAAGTAGTGAGAAAGGGGGAAGGATTTGGGAGGGAAGATATCAAATTCCATTTTAGACATGTTGAGTTTAAGATAGTTACTGAATATCCAGATCAAAGTATCAAAAAAGCAGTTAGGGAAGTGAGATTGAAGGTCAACAGAGAGACTTGGGATTTGAGAATCATCAGTACAGAGCTAGTGATGACATGCATTGGAGCTGATAAAGATATCACCAATAGAAGTCATACAGTAGAAGAGAAGAGGGACCAGTTCAGTACCCTGAGGAACACTTATTATTAGATAATTTGGTCTGGAAGAGGATGCAACAAAGAAAACAGAGAAGGTTCAAATCAGGTAAGTAGAAGGAGAACCAGGAGGGGGGGGTGGTCTTGAAAGCCTACAGAGAAGAAAGTATTAAGGATGAGAAAACAATCAGCAGTGTTAAAGGCTTCAGAGAGGTCAAGGAGAATGAGAACTTAAAAAGACCATTGAATTTGGTGGCTAAAAGCTCATTAGTACATTTGAGAGAGCAAAATCTCATTTTGAAGAGGAAGAAGCTAAAATCAAGAGAAATTAAATAATTCTGCCTCTTGTGAAGATCAATTCTCTGAATAAGTATAACATTTTTACTGTAGTGATGGAAATATTCATTTTCCTGATTGTTATTCATTATAATGTAAATACTTTCTTGACCACAATGACAGTTCCATTCCAACATTACACAAGTGATCAGTGAAAAGACAATCCTTCAGCAAGCATCAACTACATGCCAGAATGTGTACTAAATACATAGGATTAAACAGATAAATAATAATAGCTAATGCCTATCATATATACATTTATCTTGTTAAGTTTTTAAAGTACTTCGCATACATTGTTTCCTCTGATCCTCACAAAAACCATGTCATAGGTGCTATTAATATCCTGTTTTACAAATGAGCAACTGGGAATACAAAGATAAAAATTTAAAGTATTCTTACCCTCATGGATCTTATATTCATTCATTCAAAGAAGAGAAAATCTACCAACATAAACATATACAAAATAAATGTAATATCATTTCAAAGGAAGCCACTAGTACCTGGCCACATCTGGAAAATGTGCATGAGGTAGGGAGTGCTTAAAATGAGCATTGAAAGAAGCTGGCAATTCAAGAAGGCAGAAGGGAGTTTGAAGTGCATTGCAGGTATGTGGCATATAAGCATGGAGTAAGACACAATGAGGAGATTTGCCATATTATGTGATGAAGAGCTAGGTGGGCAGTTTGTCTGGATTAAAGAGCATGTGCGCATAACTGCCATAGAAAGGTACACAGGAGCTATATTGTTAAAGTCTTTAAAATGCAAATAGGTGAGTTCATGTTTTATCCTAGAGGCAATAGGAATCTTCTGGAACATAATGAGTAAGAAAGTGGTATGGTCAGAGTTGTGCTTTAGAAATATCACTTTATCATCAGTGTGTAGAATTGAATGGCTAATTTGGATACTATTGCAATGGTTCATACCAAAATGGGTGGCAAAAATAGGATGATGATTTTGTTAGTGAAGAAAAGAGAATGGTTTCCAAAACTGTTGGAGAGGTTAGACTTGGCCATTGTTTGGATATGTGGAGTGAGGGAATATGAAGAATGAAGGATATCTCTGAGACTATATACTTAAATTACTAGAAGGACAGTAATGTCATTGCTAGGAATAGGATAGCACAGAAGAGGGCCTGATTTGGAGGGGGAAATAATGTAAATGAGCTAGTAAGGGCCTATACTTCTGTTGTCATTAAGATGTGCTCAAATTAGAATCATGTGCAGCTATGGATTGAATGGGAAAAATAAAGTTTTCATCTCCAACCACCTGCATACACCACCCAGTACCAGTGATGCCCTAGGATAACTGCCAAACTTCCTCTGATTCTCAAAAACACTATTTCCTTTTCACTCCACCTCTTTGTGGGATAGAGTAGGTTCCCTGCCCAGGGCACACCTGTGACACTATTATAATGAGCTTATACTACATTTAGTTTCATGCAGGGCTCATTTACCTTTGCTGTCAATTTGGGGGTATTTTGTGTGGTTTTTTTGAGAGACAATCGGGGTTAAATGACTTCTCCAGGATCACACAAAGATAGTAAGTATCTGAGATCAGATTTGAAATCAGGTCAGACTTTCTCAAGGGCCAGGGCTCTATCCACTGAGCCACCTAGCTGCCTCTGTCCTTTTTGTGTGTTACCTTCAATTATAAAATTGTATTTACTTTAAAATATATTTTGCTATTGCCTGCTTTGAAGTATATTGCTCGCTCTCTCTCTCTCTCTCTCTCTGTCTCTCTGTCTCTGTCTCTGTCTCTCTCTCACACACACACACACACTACACATACATCACATATATACATGTATATAGTGTTTACACATATATGTAAACACATATATACATACATATATAAGAAAATAAATATATGTATATTTGTTATTAAAATACAGACATTATTTGTGTATATGAAAATAAAATTGCTTGGACAATGAAAGCACAAAGAAAGACTCTTTTGCACCTCAAGTTTAAGTGGCTTCATCTTTGCAGGTGTGCTAACCACGAATACATGTGGGTCACAGTCAATCTAGTACCATTGAACTTCAATCTGCTGAACTCCATGGTCCCCTTTTCAGAATAGGGTAAAATATAACTATTGAATACTTTATTTTTATGATATGATTTAATAATGATACATAATTTTAAGTGCACCAAGGTCTAACAGATAAGAGTATTAGGTCTAGAGGCAGGATAGATCTGAGTTCCAATACCACCTCTCGTATTATCTGGGTGACTATGCATACAAGCTTTCTTTGCCTCAGATTTCTTATCTGTAAAAAGAGCAGATTGAAGGAAATGATCTCTTCCAGCTCTAAATCCATGATCCTATGACTATTTATTACATGCCTACTATCCTCAAGGCCTGCTTCTCAAGGTTATAATAAAAGTGCAGAATTATTATTTTACAATAGGGTATCTGAATAGAACACTGGACTGGGAGTCAGAAAATTAAAATTCCACCTCTGATACTTACTAACTATATGACCCTGAGAAAGTCACTTAACCACTCTCACTCAGTGTCCCCATCTATAAAATGGGGACAATTGTAACATCTACCTCCCAATGTTATTGTGAGGATGGAATGACATAATATTTGTAAAGTGCTTTGCAAACCTTAAAGTGCTATATAAATGGTAGCTGTTGTTGTCATTGTTAAATGTATGATTTTTTTTAATTTTCACTGAAGAATGAGGAGATTCTTCAGAACTGTTGTGTAAGTTCAAAGGATAATTGTGATTTTCTGAAATCTGATGTTTAACTAAGCAGTATGAAGCATGAACTAGGAATTAAACATTGCTGGACAGAACTTTGTATAAGCAGTGCATCATTAATTTTATTATTACCTAAACATAAGACAAAATGAGAGGCAATATGGTCTGAGCGATACAGATTTAGGCTTAGAATCAGGAAAATCTGAGTGCATATCCCACCTCTGATATATGCTAACCACATGATTGTGGACTAGATACTTCATCTCTCAGGACCTCTAAGTTACTTTCTTAGGCTCTAAGGAGTAGAAGATGTTGATTTGCACTGGGAGAGGGACATTCCCACCAGGAGCTCCCAATGCTGAGGAAATCATAGGTCTAGTAAAAAGCAAACACTTACAAAATATCATAGTATGAAATGAGATACTAAAAATTATAAATTCAATTTCTTCTTAATCTATTTCTAATCATTTAATATATTTCAACCTAGTTCTACCATCAAGGAAAGGAGACAGACAGACAGACAGACAGAGACAGAGAGACAGAGACAGAAAAGAGACAGAGAGAGACAGAGAGAGACAGAGATAGAGGCAGAGATTGAGACAGAGGGAATGATATAGATGATAAAGATACAGACAGATATAATGGTATACATTTGCAAACATATAATATGAGGATCAAATTAAATCTATGAGAATTCATTTAAAAAGAAAGTTACACATATGTAAGTGTATACAACAGTATATCTATATCTAAGATATGTGTATATTATTACATATGTGTGTATATATGTCTGTATTTACATATACACAGAGACACACGTATATATATAAATATGTATACTTATTTATCTATTTATTTATTTGTTTCTTTATTATTTATATTTATATTTATATTCACAAGTATGAAGTTCCTATGAGGATCAGATTAAATCTATCAGACTTCCTTGAAAGCAAAGTTACACATATGTAAGTGTATACACTTGTAAATCTATATCTAACATATTGTGTATGGTATGTATGTGTAGGGATAATATTTGTATGTGTGTGTATATACATGCATATATACAGATGTATGCCATGCAACATGTATAATATTATACCATTATTTATGTAATAGTATTATGCATGTATGATGCAATGAATTATATATGTACACTGTTGTACAGTAGTTGTTGTAAAGTAGCACATATATAATAGTGTGTATATGTGTGTATTTGTGTATGATTTACATCTAGATGGATATAAATCTCTATAACTATATATAATCTATGTAGATACCATCATATATGTGTGTATATGCCATGTACCATAAATATGTCTGTATGAAACAAATATTTATGTTTATTAACATAGTTATATAATTTGATATAAATGTATATGTATATATTATATACAGTTTTAGCAATACATTATATTTATATAAATATATTTCATATAAATAAATATTTATATCTATTTATATAGTTGTATATTACATTCTTAATTATGTTGATGTGGATATCTTTCTATATGTATATACCATTATGGGCTATGCATGTGTTTGTATATGATGTATGTACAATAGTTTATCATGATATGTGTAATAGTGTATGTATATGTATCATAAGTATTATATATAATGTCATATCTATAGATATATAAATAGTTATTAGGCTATATGGATGGTGTTAAATAGCATTTAATCTTCATAGAAATTCTGTATTAGAACTGATTTTGTGAATGAGAAGACTGAAAGATGGCAATTAGGCTACTCAGAACAGTAAATTGGTGTCAGATCTTGGACCAGGACTCGAGTATCAGGACATGGATTTCCAGTTGAATTCTCCTTCCATGATACTAGATATTGTTAAGTAGCTTTTTCTCAAAGTTTGATAGTTCAGAGTCACAATGACATTCATTAACTAATCAAAACCCTATTTTACTCCTTGGTCTTCAGAGGCTACTGAAATTTTCTGGTTCATAAATCCTTTAGAAATAATAATTAATTTAAAAATTAACTCCTCAAGAGCAAATACTTCCTTAAAAACAAAACAATTTGTTTCCTGACATCTAACATGTGTCTTGTACTTATAGGTGCTAAATAAATGTTTGGGCAATTTCCTGTTAAATCAGTGAGAAGTCTTTTTTTATTTTTAATTCTGGACTATCACTGAATGCTGCTAATTTCAGTAGCTAGAAGAGCATAAACACTGAGAGAATAGAAATTATGTCATTATTATCTCCCACAATTGAGCATTATTCCTTACATATTGTAGTTCTTTAACAAATATTTGTTGATTATTGTTGAACAGAATATCATTATCAGTTGTGGAGGGTAAAATAAATATAATGTAATCCATGAAAGGTAGATATTCAATTTTGCCATGCATTAATTTTAGCACTAGAAATTAGGATATAAAAGTGAGCATTTGAAGTGAATGTATAAATACATTTCATTAGTTCTATATTTGTGCATCTTTATATGTAATGAATGAAAATTTTAATATAATGAAAATATTACATTAAGGCACTGCATTTCACTGAGGATTGTGAGAAATATTTGTTGTTGTGTTTAGTGTTTTAAGATTCCCTTAGCATATGGCTGACAAAGAACTCATCATGCTAAGATATTTACAATTTTAAAACACAGAAATCAATGAAACTGGAAAAGATTTTGAAGGACTGAAAAATAACTATACTTTATTCTCTGACAGCATTAACTAAAACTAAATACATATAGGTATACTTTCAAAAAAAAAGAAATCAGATGTTTGACCAATGGAAAGATAACTTCTTTTAGCCCCTAGACTTTCAAAACTAGAAACTCTCTCTGGCTCTTGCTCTGTCTCTGTCTCTCTTTCTCTGTCTGTCTCTCTGTCACTGTCTCTGTCTCTCTGTGTGTCTGTGTCTGTGTCTGTCTGTGTCTGTTTTCTCTGTCTCGCTGTCTGTCGCTCTCTGTCTCCTCTCCCTCTCCCTCTCCCTCTCCCTCTCCCTCCCTCTCCCTCCCTCTCCCTCCCTCTCTCTCTCTCTCTCTCTCTGTCTCTGTCTCTGTCTCTGTCTCTGTCTCTCTCTGTCTCTCTCTCTGTCTCTGTCTCTGTCTCTCTCCCTCTCTCTCTCTCTCTCTCTCTCTCACACACACACACACACACACACACACGCACACACACACCATACACATTTAAGTCTAGTCAGGAATTTATAAACTGCATTGCATTAACAGACTAGTTTGACCATCTAGTAAATCCTGTTACTCAGTTATGTGAATATGGTAAGAAGAAATGTTCTGAAATTAAGAAAATAAAAAATAGCAGTGAATAGAGCACTGGCCCTGGAGTCAGGAGTACCTGAGTTCAAATCTGGCCTCAGACACTTAACAAAAAAAACTAGCCATGTGACCTTGGGCAAGTCACTTAACCCCAACTGCCCTCCAAAAAAAAAAAGAAAATAAAAAATAGGATTACAAGGGAAACAATTCTCATTGAAATAAAGATGACTTTCCCCATCCAAGCTCCCTGACCCTCTGAAATTTAACCATGGACCCCAAGTTTAGAACCCCTGCTTCTAAAACAAAACCCCTTGTGTTTAAGAAGTGTTGCTCAAAACTTTAAAATGCTTTTCTTTCATGAAAACTCTTCAGAAACACCTAAAAGACACCACTGATCACCAATCAAGCCTCCTGGTTCTAGCTCATCAACTCTCACTTAGTGTGGTGTCTGTCAACCTGAAAATAATTTGTTTGCTCTACTCAGGCTTCCAGTTATTTATTTTTTATCTTTGATTTTTCTCCGATGGCCCACTGCCACCACTGACCCTTATAAAGAGTAGCGAGCATTGGAGAAAGACAAAATTTTGATGGCGTGCTTACTTTGAGCAACTGCAAAAAAGCTTTTCCAGAGTTGGCTGTTGATCCACCAGCTCATGTAGGCTCAGCACTCAGCAGTGCAAGGCAGCTCTAATCTAATTCACACTTCACCCCCCCCTTTCCCCTTTTTCCTCTGGACAGTGGCTTAGAGTGAAAAAAAAAAAAAGATGAAATTCCCATGCCTGGCATGTCATCATACAGAAATGCACGGCTAATTGCCGTGACTGGAATTCTTCATTCAGCTAAAATACAGCCACACAATGACTTTTACTGGGGGCAGATACTGATCAACCTCAGATTCATTTTACCATGTCTTCAGCAATTCACCTCTTACTCAGATGCCATAATTTTTATAAGAGGACTAATTATAATTCCTTCTATGATGCCTAATGGTGACATGGATATGAGCCTAGGTCCATTTTTTTGGTGGATCCTACCAGGCTAGAAAGAATTGTAGCAAAGTCCCTCACCAGATTCTATGTCTCTCAGGTCTCAGCATAGCTAAATTTGGAGAGATGTTTTTTCTCTGCCTTTGCCCTGTCTTTCATTTTCTTTTCCAAATTCTAAATATCAGGAAAATCCTCATGTTAATAATGCTAGTCATAATAATTTGAATAGCCAAAAATTGTATAACTCTTTAATGTTTGGAAAGTGTTTTATATATTTTATCCCATCTGAATCTTTATAATTACCCTGTGAGCTAAGTGCTATTATTAACTTTATTTTAAAGGTGGCAAAACCAAACCTGAACGAGGGTAAGTGACTTAACTAGGGTCATAGAGCTAGTTAGGGGTTAAGGCACCATTTGAATTCATATTCCTAAGTCCAAGTCCCCCAGTCTAGCTATTATACAATCTCATAAGAAATAGGGGTTATGATGCATTTTTTTAACATTTGTTCTCTTCCTTTAGCAAATAGAACAATTCAGGGCATAGTTGATCTTAGAGGGATTGTACCATTTAAACTTTCTCAAAAAATCCATGATGACTATTTCTTTTTCTCAGAAAAAATTTTCAAGGGCATTCTAGAAAGTTAGATGGTTCAGGGGAAGAAGAGATTTAGAGTCAAAAGAAGTTGACTTCAGACAAGATTTCAAATATATTAAATATTAATTATTAATTTAATTAATTAAATATTAAATATGCTCAGTGTGATCCTGGGTAACTCACCCTCTTAGCCTCCATTTCTTGAGTTGTAAAAATGGTTATAGAAGAGCTAAGATGGTGGCATAAAAACAGGAAAACTTCATGAGCTTCCCCCAAAACTACCTTGAATACCTATAAAATATGACTCTATACAAATGTCAGAGCTACAGAACTCACAAAATAATAGAGAGAAACAAATTTCCTACTGAAGGCAGCCCAGCAGGTGGACAGAAAGGGTCCATCACAGCATGCTGAGAGCAATCCCAGACCCACATGAACCGTCGGTTTTAGCCCCAAGGTGGCCCAACTAGCCCAGCTAGAACATTTAAGAGAGCGGATCACTGACAGCTGTGGCTATTTCCAGAAATATCAACCCATAAATGCCAAAGACAAAGTAAAAGGTCACTGCTGGAACTGTTTGGGGGACAGAGTATAGTCCAGCCTCTGCCCCCTGAGTGTACAGCCACTTCCACTTGGTTGCTTCAAAACTCCTGGCCTACAGATTGTAGGGGGTCCAAGCACCCATTTAGAGGGTAACTGCTTTCACTTGACCCTTCCTGGATCTGGGTCAAAGTCTTGAGTGGTGGTCCTGAGTTGAGAAATGCCAGAGCTTGTGGGGGTAGCAGAGAAGGAACCTAACTAATTTCTCCAGCAGCTACAAAAACCCCAGTGATTTGGGACAAAGCTCTTCTCTCTAGAAGCAGAGTTCTACTGTAGCAAAGAGCTCAAAAGTCAAGCAATTGAGTGGCAACATGAGCAAGCAAAGCAAGCATAGCGAACAAACTTTAGATACCTTTTTTGGGTAACAAAAAAGATCAAAGCATGGAATGGGAAGAAGATGACACACTCAGAACTCCTGCACCAAAGGCTTCCAAGAAAACTATGAACTGGTTATAGGCCATGGAGGAGCTCAAGAAGGATTTTGAAACTCAAGTAAGAGAAGTGGAAGAAAAATTGGGAAGAGAAATGAGAAGGATGCAAGAAAATCATGAAAAGAGAGTCAACAATCTGACTGAAAGAAATAGCACTTCAAAAAAAAGATTAACTAAAATGGCAAAAGGGGCCCAAAAAGCCAATGAGGAAAAGAATGCCTTAAAAAGTCAAATTTGCCAGATGGAAAAATAATTTCAAAAGCCCACCAAAGAGAATAATTCCTTCAGAATTAGAATGGAGCAAATGTAAGTTAATGACTTTATGAGAAATCAAGATACTATTACACAAATCCAAACAAATGAAAATAAAATAGAAGGTAATGTGGAATACGTCATCAGAAAAACCACTGACCTGGAAAATATATCCAGGAGAGATAATCTGGAAATAATTGAACTACCTGAAAGCCATGATCTTTAAAAAAAAAAAAACCTAGAAATCATCCTTCAAGAAATTCTCCAGAAAAATTGCCCTGATATTTTAGAACCAGAGGGCAAAATAGAACTTGAGAATTCACCAATCACCTCTTGAAAAATATCCCAGAAAGAAAACTCCCAGGAATGTCATAGCCAGGTTCTAGAGTTCCCAGATCAAGGAGAAAATGTTACAAGCACCCAAGATGGAACAATTTGAATATTGTGGAAACACAATCAGGATAACACAGGCTCTGGCAGCTTCTACATAAAGGGATCAAAGGGCTTGGAAAAGGATATTCTGGAGGTCAAAGGAGCTAGGATTAAAACCAAGAATCACCTATCCAGCAAAACTGAGTATAATGTTTCAGGGGAAAATATGGTCATTCAATGAGGTGGAGGACTTTGAAGAATTCTTGATGAAAAACCAGAGTTGAATAGAAAATTTGACATTCAAATACAAGAAGCATGAGACAGTATTCAGGGAAAAGAAAGCATAAGGAACTTATCAAAGGTGAACTATTTACATGCCTACATGGAAAAATGATAATTGTAGCTTATGAAACTTTTCTCAGTATTACGATAATTGTGGGAATATAAGTGCATGTGTATGTATGTATACATATATATGTATGTGTGTATGTATATGCATAGATACATATATGTTTATACAGGAGGATATGTGTGGGTATGAATACATATGTGAGTGTGTGCATATATGTGTATAGGTATACATAGACAGAGGGCAGAGGATCAATTGAATAGGAAGGGATAATATTTAAGGAGTAAAAGAGAGGTGAGAGAGGAATATAATGAGAGGAGACAGGGAGTGACAAAATAGGGTGAATTATCTCACATAAAAGAGGTAAGGGAAAACTGTTACAATGAAGGGGAAGAACAGGAAGGTAAAAGGGAATGTGTCAACCTCACCCTCATTGAATTTGGCTTAAGGAGGGAATAAAATACACTAAACTGGGTATCTAACCCTACAGGAACATAGGGGGAAGGGGATAAGGGGGGATTATAGAAGGGAGGGAAGATTGGGGGTAGGATAGTTAGAAGCACACATTTTTGAAAAGGGACAGGATCAGAGTAGAAAATAGAACAAGCAGGGGGTGGTATAGGAGGGAGGGAAATACAGTCAGTCTTTTACAACATATCCTCTATGAAAATGTTTTGTATAACTACATATGTACAACCTATATTGAATTGCTTATCTTCCCAGAAAGGGTGGGTGATAAGGAAGAAGGGAAATAATCTGGAATTCAAAGTTTTAAAATCAAATGTTTTTATTATTATTATTATTATTATTATTATTACTATTACTATATACATGCAACAGGAAATAAGGTATACAGGCATTGAGGAATGGAGATCCATCTTACCCTACCAGAAAGTCAGAGGGGGAATGAGGGAGGAGATAGGAGAAAGCAGATTGTAGGAGGGGCTATTCAGTGGGACCACTGTTTTGGGATGCTGGGTAGAGGAAAGATGGGAAGAAAATTTGTAACACAAAATTTTGTGGAAATGAATGTTTTAAACTAAAAATAAACATTTTTAAATCACTTAACCAAAAATGGTTATAATAGCACTTACATAACAGTATTGTTGTGATCATCACAATATTTGTAAAGCATTATGTAAACATAAAAGTGATATAGAAATTCTAGTTACTACTATTACATAAATACTCTCACAACATGTATGTCTATGAATCTTTTGATGACAAACTCTTGGGGATTGTTTGTTCAGTTAGATGATATAATGCACGGAGTGTTGGAAATGCAAAGTCTGGAGTTCAAATTCTGCCTCGGGAATTTACTGTGTGAACTTGGACAAAGCAGTTAACATCTCTCATTCTGTGTCCTTATAAGCAAAGTGAGAATAAAAATAATAACTTCATCCTAACATTGCAAGGATCATATGAAGTAACCCATGTAAACTATTTGCAAGTCTTAAAATTCTCCAATGTCATTGACGATGATGATGATGATGAAGATGAAACTATAGGGCTGAGATCAACATCTGTGGTGCACCAATTAAATTGTTTATTTTTGAAGCTTTGAAATAGAATAATTGAATTACCATTGAGTGGGGAATAATACTTCTAGGTATTTCCAAGCCTGAAACAATGCCTAAGCAAGATTTCTGATATTATGTTTTGACTAGACTAACATACAGAGAGACCAATTTAGAACAACTTGCTTTCGTCTTACTCTTTTAAAAGAATATCACTTGAATTTGTGATGATGGATTTAAAGAATTGTCACACTAATTACTCGCTGCATACATAATCACTTTAAAAAAATCTAGAGTGAAACAGAATGATAGACATTTAAGATTCGGGTTTTTAAGACATTACCTTCCATCACTGGAGTTATTCACATGTGTTCAACCCATTTACATATTTTATATGAATGAACATTCCATTTACTATGCATTAAAATGGAATACAGACCAATGCTAACCACAACAAAGTATGATATATGTAATACTCCTACACTAAAAAGTACCCATTAGGCATACTTTCTACTGCGATTTAGGAGGGAAATATATGTCTTTGTGAGAATTTTTCTTCTAAATTGGATGGTACTTTAAAAAAAATCCACTGTGGCAAAGCTCTGAACATTTCACCCTAGTTATGATGCAAAACAACCCTGAGATACTCCACTCTACAAAAATAAATAAATCCATCAGAAGATAGCTTTGTAACTGTAATTTAAATGTAGAACATCCCTAGAATATTTATAGTGGAATTTCAACTTTTAAAATGTTACCTTTTAATAAGTTGTAGTATATGAATGTAATGGAATACTATTGTTTTATAAGAATAGTGAGCAGGAGAGTTTCAGAAAAACCTGGAAAGACTTACATGAACTAATGCTGAGTGAAGTGAGCAAACTGTGCAATGACCAAGTTTGTTAGATTTAGCTCTTCTTGGCAATGCAATGAACTAAGATAGTTCCAAAACATTCATGATGGAAAATGCTATCCACACGAGAGAAGAACTATGGAGTATGAATACATACCAAAACATGCTATTTTCTCTTTTTGGTTGTTTTTTTGTTTTTTCTCTCAAGTTTTCTTTTCCCTCCTTTTGCTTTGCCTCTTCTTTCACAACATGACTAATGTGGAAATAGGCTTAGTATGATTGTACATAAATAGCCTAAATCAGATTGCATGCCATATTGGAGAGGGCAAAGTGAAGGAAGGGGGGAAATTTAGAGCTAGAAATATTATAAAATTGAATGCTGAAAACTAAAAATTAATTAATTTAAAATATTTAAAAAGTGTTAGCCTACCTGAAATTATAATATAGAATAAACATTTTGAAGGGATAAATAGCTATATCAGGAAAAATAGATTAAATTTCTAATTATTAAATAGTACCATACTTTCTGGGCAACACAAAGCAAAATTTGGAAGCTTTAGTGTAAGAGGGATGTACTTATTATACTTCATTTAATCAATAAACATTTATTAAACTCCTAATATATTCTAGGCACTGTACTAAGCACTAAGATCACAAATGCAAAAATGAAAGTAAATCCTTCATCTCAGAGAGTAATTTGATTGGGAGAGACAACGCAAAAAAAAAAAAGGTTTAAAACAAGCTGTGAGCATGATCATAGTGGAGTCCAGTCTAGAGAAGTGCAACCATGTAGGAAATGAAAAGATGACTGACATGGGAGATCTCTTTAAATGGAATCTTTGGGCAGAGTTCTTCACTCTGTTTTCCAGCAGAGGGGCTTCTCTAAACTTTTTGGGTTTTTTGCCTTTAGGATTGGGGAAGGTAGGGCAGTTGGGGTTGTGACTCACCCAAGGTCACACAGCTAGTTTTGTATTAAGTGTCTGAGGCCAGATCTGAACTCAGGTCCTCCTGATTCCAGGGCCAGTGCTCTATTCACTGCACCACCTAACCACCCCTTCTACAAACTTTTTAACCTTATGTTACTTTTTCCATTATCCAATTCCCCCAAGTGTTGGTCAATGAGCAGTTCTCAACAAACCTGAGTAAATGAATAAAGATTTATTAAGCATATGTTATATGCCAGGCACTCTTGGTTAGTACTATGGTCTCCATGGAGGCAAGAAGTATAGCTAACTAATGTAGACTTGTGCATCTCACCTATAAACTAGCAGAGTGCTCTGCACACAGCAGGTGCTTATGAAATTACAGGCATTTGGAATGTTGAGATGAAAAATGGCAGTCTTTGCACTCAGTAAAATTATTGTCAAGTAGGGGGAATGAGACATGAGTGCAAATAACTGCATTGTATTAGTGTATGATTAAGTTCATAGAAAAGGTCAAACAGAGTGACATGAGAAAAAAATGAAGAATGAAGAGTTTTATCTAATTAAAGGAAATCTGTGAAGAATTCCTGCAGGATGCATGACCAGAGCTGGAAAGAGAAGGATTTCAATACCCAGAGATGGCCTGAGAGGATGTGATATTGGAAGCATCTGGTCTGGGCAGGGAGAAGAATGTGTGCAAATCCACAGAGACAAATGAGTCTATGCTGAAGATGAGATAAGGTTGAGAAGTCCCATTTGCCTGGAGAATTAAACATATAGATGTTGAATAGTGCATATTATGGCTAAAGAAAGTTAGTTGAAGGTAGATTGAAAAGCATTCACTTTTTTGAGTAGAAGGAAGGTGCAGTAGAAATTATGAATCATTTTATCAAAAAGCATTTGTTTAGCACCCATTATTTTGCTAGGCACTGTGCTGAGCACTGAGGACATACAGATGAAAATGAAGATGGCTTTATCAGCAGTGAGAAGAATACATTGAAACCTAGGAATCATCCTTGACTCTTCCCTACCTCTCCTCTGCCATAACCAAATTGTTGTTTTCCCTTTTGCAGCATTTTTTCAATACTTTTCCTTCTCTCCTTGGAGACTGCAATGCCCCCTGACACAAGGCCTCATTATCTCATGCCTGGCTTATTGCAAAAGTCTGCTGGTGAGTCTGACTGCCTCAGGTCCCTCTCCACTCCAATCCATCCTTCATTAAGTCACCAATGCGATTTTCCTCAAGTTCAGGTCCAATCATATCAACCCTTGACTCAGTGAATTCCAGTGGCACCCTATCCTCCAGGATCAAGTATGCAACATGGTATTTGGCATTCAAAGCACTTCATAACCCAGCCCCCACCTGCCTCCTTTGTCTTCTTCCACATCACTCTCCATCACATAGTCTTATATCAGTGACACTGGCCCCCTGGCTGTTGCATGAACAAAATACACCATCTCTTGCCTCTTTGAAATTGTCTGACTGTCCCCCATGACTGAAAGGCTCTTTGCTTCTCTAATCTGACAGCTGACCTCCCTGACTTTCTTAAAATGCAAACTAAATTCCTACTTAACTACAGGAAACTTCTTCTAACCCTTCTTAATTCCAGTGCTTCCTTCTGTTAGTTATCTCCTGTTTTTGCTGTATGTAGCTTGTTGTGTATGAATTTCTTTGAATTTTGTGTCCCCAATTGGATTGGAAGTCTTTGAGGGCAGAGACTGTCTTTTGCCTCCTTCTCCATCCCCAGAACTTAACACGGTACCTGACATTTAGTAGGCACTTAATAAATGTTTATTGATTATTTATTGATGTAAAAAGACTCAGCTTGAGACAGGAGAGGGACAAATTCTTAAAGTACAATCTTGAATTCTTTCCAGAAAGAAATACAATATCTGATATTAAAATCTTTTAAAAGATGGGAAATCACATGTTAGTAGTTATGTACTGATAGTATCATATATTTTTCAAA
Organism: Pseudocheirus occidentalis; assembly: GCA_028646575.1. Classification (NCBI taxonomy): domain Eukaryota; kingdom Metazoa; phylum Chordata; class Mammalia; order Diprotodontia; family Pseudocheiridae; genus Pseudocheirus; species Pseudocheirus occidentalis. The sequence continues at coordinate 38,517,493 of CM053601.1, read as the reverse complement.
CTTCTCGGACTATGATTCAAGACCATCTATGATTTTTCTTCAGTCTCTCTTTCTAGCATGATTATGAGGCAGCTGTGTGGTTCAGTGGATAGAGTATTGGGACTGGAGTCAAAAAATGGTGTGTTCTAATTCTGCCTCCAGGTACTTACTAGCTGTGTGACACTCGAGTAGTCACTCAACTCTGCCTGCCTTGATTTTTTCACTGATGAAATAATAATAATAACAGCACTTCCCTCCCTGGGTTGTTGTGAATATGAAATGAAATATTTATAAAATGTTTTGTAAAGTAATATAGAAATGCTAACTATTATTCACTATTTGAACTTATGTACTCTATTCATTATACAAAACCAGTCTACTCACTTTTGCCTGATCTCACTGTACAGTGCCCTACCTAACTTTGCACACACTCTTCCATTTGCCTAGAATAAATTCTCCCAACACCACCTCCACTCAACTCATCTCCATGTATTGAAATTCTTTCCTTTTTTTAAGGCCTAGATCTGGTCCTACTTCCTAAAATGAATCTTTCCCTGATTCCTTTCAATGAGATTCCCTTGTTTGTTGACTACTGTGAGCAAATGACATTATCAACATCAAATGTTGTCCCCATTTAAGAGATACCAATGTCCTTTGTGAGTGTTAAAATATTTTTTTAAATATCAATGATCTCATCTAGTAAAGTAAGGACAAATGAGAGAGAGTCTTAATGAATGAAAATTCTACACTTTTCATGCAGAATGTCACTTGGGGCCAATCCATTCATGACTTCAAAATGCTCTCAACAGGTGACAGGATGAGAAGGTCTAAGCAGGAGTCAAACTCTATCACCCACCTGCTCAGCTGGATCTTAGAGAGAGAAAGAATGTGCTATAAGCCAGTCTGACACTTGAAATGTCCGGAATTTATTTTATTTTAACGTTCTCATTTAATGCCACAACGACATGTGTTTCTTTTCCTTTGGGGAGAGGTCACTAAATAGTCTGTGTTTCTTTTAGTGCTCTCCTAAGTCAGAGCATTATGCTGAAGTGAAAGTCTGTCTATAAGCAGACAAAAAAATGAAGGCTAAATTCTCCCTTTCTTTTGATAATGGACCACAGTTACTAAATGACTTATTGAAACCTGTAGAAAATATTATCACGTAGTTTGACCCTTACTTTGTACTTACAAACCATTCTTAAAACTCCTAACCAGTGACAAAATGTCCCAAAATTTAAAATTAAAAGTTCATCTAGTTCAGTTACATCAATTTTCTGGTAAGATAACTAAAGTCTAGTTAGAGAAATTAAGGAATTTGTCAGAGAGCACCCAACTTGGAAATAAAGTTTTGGATTGGATGTCCTGAGACATGTTCAAATCTTTTATTTTTTTGTTTAATTTTTTAGTTTTTCATTATGCTTCAATACCTGTTTTTGTTTCATAACCTCCCTTTCTTTGGACACTCTTTTTGGTGAATGACATCCAAAATTATAGAAGGGAACGCTGTGGATTATTCTCAAACTGGATAATTCATTACTAGATTAATGACAGCTTTATATACAAGACTAAGTATTTTTTGGTTCTTGTTTCATTTACATTTTGGAAGGGTGTGGAATGGATAGAGACAAATGGGAATTGCTCTTTGAGTCTTTAAGATTCCAAGGTTAATGAAGTTATTCAAATTTTCATGAATATAACTGTTATTCCTTTAGAAGTCTTGAAAATATTTTTCATGTTTAATATGAAAAGGATCAATGGATTCTCCAGATTTCCTGGACTGGAGTTCCTCCCATAGAACTGGGCATGTGTTCCTTGGCTTCAGGAAATTGAATATGTTCTCTACCTCAGTGAGAAAGATTTGTACATGCAGATGAAGAAGCAAATCACTGTAAAACTCTCCAAAGGATGACAGGGAACTAAGCCAGGAAGAGCCACCCACTGTCAGCTTTGAAGGGAGAGGAGAAAGGGTACCTTCCTCTCTCTCTCTCTCTCTCTCTCTCTCTCTCTCTCTCTCTCTCTCTCTCTCTGTCTCTCTGTCTCTGTCTCTCTGTCTCTCTCTCTCTCTCTCTCTCTCTCTCTCTCTCTCTCTCTCTCTCTGTCTCATCTTTAATGACTAAAGCATTTTAGAGTGGTTCTATATTAGAGTCAGATGGATATAGGCAATCGATGGCTAAAAAGATATCATACTACCCTGCAGGATGAACTGAAAATTAGTAAATTACTAATCTGATTAATATTATAATTGGAGTAAGCATGTGTTAGTTTGTCTCTCCATGATATTACTTTACAGAGAATACATTACAGTTGTTTTGTGGAAAAGAAGAAATATAAAGATTAGATAAATATTGGAGAGAATGTATTTTGATAGTTTACGAAACAGAAATAAACTTCTTAATCAAGTTGGTTGTAGAGAAAATAGATCTAAAGGACTTAGTCAAGAGGGCCTTTTCTTAAGTTAAATTTTACCCCTAACAGACCACTTTTACTTATTCAATAAACTTACCTTATGGGTAATTTCTTCCTAAGTTAATAGCTTTATATATCTATGTCTATGTCTATGTCTATGTCTATGTCTATGTCTGTCTATCTATCTTTCTATCTATCTAATTATCTATCTATCTATCAATCGATCTATCTATAGAGACAGTTAGGTGGCACAGTGAATAAAGCACTGGCCCTGTAGTCAGGAGGACCTGAGTTCAAATTCAGCCTCAGACATTTAACACTTACTAGCCCTGCGACCTTGGGCAATCCATTTAACCCCAATTGCCCTGTTTGCCCCCCCCCCAAACCAAAATAATAATTATACACATACACAGGCACACACATATATACATGGATAATAGGTATATAGATCTATACATACACACACTTGCACACACACACAAAGAGAAACAGAAACACACGCACGAGAGAAACAGAGATAAAGATTTCCAAAATTTTCAGCTTCATCAGCTCTTGTAAAATCTACGTTAGCCTCCTACTTAGCATGTGCTTTAAGCCACTGAATAGTCTATACACATAATATTTCACATGCAATAAATGGGATATGTTGAGTACTGGTAAACAAACCTTTATTTTAACTTCACACATAAAAAACTATTTACACATACAAAAGTATTTGAAGGGATATATTTTTAATGTAAATATCCACTGCATGCAAAAGCCATTTCTTGCTATTAGTATCAGGACAGCAAATGGGGACATAATATAGGAGAGACAAAAGACATGAGCTGGAGCTGAAAGAAACTTCTCACTTATTCTCAATTCAGTAATTATACAATGTAATTCATGTGCATCTTCATTGGCTAGAGCCACTATTGACAGAAACTGTCCAGTGTCATTCCATAGTAGTAGGCTAGGCAAGAGAATGAAAACAAGAAGAGTTTCTGAATCAGGGAGTCAATGCATCCATCATGTTCTTAGGCTTTCCTGATTATCAGTGCCAAAAGGGAGTTTTGTCTTGCACTTTGGCCCAATAAATGTGGTTTTGGGGGCTCTGTTAGCAGCCAGTGCTGCCATTTTAGCAGTAAGGTTATTTCAAGAGCAATAGGTAGTGACACAATTGGTCCTTTCATTCAGCTTTTTGCTTCATGCTTAAAGGCTTCCTTCTTTCCCCAAGGGAGACACCCATAACCAAGGCTTCCCATCTTGGAGGATGATCCCCTTTTTAATCCACCAATACAATTCAACAACCAAAACAAAGATTATTAATCACCTACTGTGTACAAGGCATGAGAATGAGCATAACACTATGGATAAGAGTTGGTCAGAGTTAGGAAGACCTGGTTTATGTCTTGACTGCAAAACATACTACCTGCATGACCCTGGGCAAGTCACTAAACCTTTCATTGCTTTGAAATCTTTCTCTAAATTTGTAAATTCAGTGAGTTACCTCACCAGCAGATCCTTAAACTAACAAAATTACAGATCTAAACTAAAAAGGGAAAATGCACAAAACACTGGGCTAGGTGTTATGATTACAGAGTCAAACAAATATGGTCCCTGCCCTCAAGGAGCTTACTTTCTGCTAGAATTGGGGGAGAAAATAAGGAATAATATATGAGCAGATAAGTATTGTATAATACAAGATAATTCAAAGGAGAAGAGGGCACTAGTAACTAGGGAAATAAGGAGGTCTTCCATGAAAAGTTACTTGCAAGAAAATAAGAATTATGATCAGTCCAGAGTTGCCCTCTTCCACTTACTCCTATATTACTTTTCCCTTTGTACTCATTGAAGAAAGCAGCAAATGTGTTTTTTTGGACCACTATAACTTCCAAGTATTCAGAAAATATTATTGTCTCTTCTTTCATATTCAAGCAATCATGTAAGTACCAAGCCTGCTTTACTCTAAGCCCCATCATGTTCCCATCTCCAACTTCAGGTATTTGATTTTTGACAGAGCAGTTAATTTTAGATATACATTTTCCCCCACAGATAACATTCATCTTCTTTCATTTCCCTTGTCCTTATTCTCTCTATTACAATGCATTCTCTTTCTCTATCCCCTCGCTTTTTTACAACATGCATGACCTTAATCATGACTAATAAGCATAACTCATAATAGTAATGATACGTCAATATCTAAGAAAAGGAAAGCCATATGATTAGAAGGGAAATTAAACATAATAAAGAACTACTGTCATAGAGTTATAAGGTCCTTGAAAGTTACTTTCAGAAGCTCCACAAAAGTCTGCACCTAATTTCTCATTCGTGTTTAATTAAACCGCTCATTCCCTAAGCACCAGTACTTAGATACTTAGATGGATCTATAGCCTCATCTGCATAGTCCTGAACCCTTACATATCTCTTATCCTCTGTGATTCTTGTCCATATCTTTGCATAAAAATGTGGAAGATCCAACCAACACTCCGGAGGTCTTCTCTTTCTTTTAATAACACAAGACTACCTCTGCAACATTCAAACTATCCATCTGTTGTCTCTTATTCTTCCTACAAGATCAATGCTCTAATCATCTGGAACAGTCCACCAATAGAAATATAAAAGACATAATTTATAAAAATTAGAGAAGGATGGAAGCTCCAGTTTTTGTTTTACAACTATAGTTAGAGAAATAAGTCACGGCCCAAGAGGGGGTAAAAAGGATTAGGAAAAGAAGCATAGATTAATACAGCTGAAATATGAAGAAATTTTGTGAATTGGCATCATTAAAAATTAGATGATTTATACAATCAGAAAATCCCTCATAACCATAGGCAGAGGGTCTAACTCTCAACTGTGCAAGAACTTGAGGAGATCACAAAAAATAACAGATTATTTTGATACAAAATTAAAGAAGTTTTATGCAAACAAAATTGATGAAGATGGAATCAAAAAGGAAATGGTGGCATGAGAAAAGTATTTGCATCTAATTCATATCACCATTAAAAAGTCTAAGATTGCATTTCTATCATAGATCACAAATTTAGTCAATTCACTACAAATGACATAGAGTAAGACATTATTGTAATGTGTTTACTGTTCATTGTTTATATAAACTTAAATATTTATCTTAAAATTGTAGCTTTAAATTATTTTCTCTGAGTTTGCCACATATAAATTACAATCATTAAAGATCTCTTGATCATAGGATATAGAATTATAGAATCATAAATTTTATTGTTAAATTTGAAGGGATTTCATAAAATATGGTAACCAACTCATTCACTTTATAGATGAGGCCCAAAGAAAGATAGTTGCTGACCCTGGGTCACATAGGTAGGAACAACTGGAGAATCTGAGCCCAAGTCCTCTGATTCCAAAACTAGATTATTTTCTACAGGACAACTAAAAACCACTATCTTCAGTTGCATTCTGTTTATGAAAATAAATCCAAGCATATAAAAGAGAAAGATGCATACCCACTAAAAGTGCTCCCCCATTATCACAGAAAGTATGAGAATGTTGGGCGACATAGTGGATAGAATATTAACCTTGCAGTCAAGAAGACCTGAGTTTAAGCAATCACCAGTAATAAAACCCTGTAAAGGTTAGTTAGCCTGTCAGCCTGTTTTCTCATCTGTACAACTGAGATAATTGTTATGAGAATCAAATGAAATAAACACATAAGGCTCATTGCAAATCAAAACAATGCAACATATTAGGTATTATTAAGGTATAATTATTATTTACTTACCAAAGTCCAGAGAATGAATTTCCTGAAATGGTGATATATTCTAGAAGTTATGGGTAATGTTGTGGTTCTACCTGTTTCAATCTCTGAAACTTGAGAAGCATTATATGAGCTAGGTCCATTGATATATAAGAGATCAAACTACAATCCATGTGTGAAAGCCAAGTGGATGAAAAATGACTCTTATCCAGATAGTGATATACAATTGAATAGCCAATCCTTTGAGTCAAACATCAGAGCAGAGCATACAGATACTCACTATAATCTGTGCTTAGGAATAGTGAATTGGGCCTAGAAATGAATAAGAAAAAGAAGACTTCAGGCTGAACTGAATTTAGGAAATTGCACAATTTTTTAATGAGACCAATCTGCTCCTCAGCTCAAGTCATGTTCTTAACCCAAATATTTTCCTGGTGATGCAATGTTGTTGCAAATATTAGAAGAGTGCAGTCCTTAAAGAATCAAAGTTTTCATCAACCCATAGGACAATGAATGGTGGGAGAAAAGGGTATATTTTCATGGATGTCCCATTCACAACAAATGGCATTGAGAGGCATCATCCAGGCAATGTATGAAAAGAGGAAAAGGAAAGCCATGTAGCAGTTCTCAAGATTAACATATCAAGCCTGTGCATGGCCCACTGGTATGCTCAAAATGCGAAAGACACAGAAAAATCCTCCATGAATTGTGTGAAGCCTCACGAGAATTTGTGGCAAATTTGTGGCAAAATATGAAAAGAAATGCATATGAAGAGATGATATGAATAATCTGTGATCTACACTCCTAGAAGGGACATGTTCATTAATGAAATCATGGGTTACATTAGTTTTGTTACTACCATAATGCTGCTTTTGACTCATTGAGCTTTTTAAAAATTTAACAATAACATAAGACCTTACTTGCCAGAGGCATCAATGTGCCACAGTGGTTAGAACAGTAGGTCTAGAATCAAAAAGAACTGAGTCAATATCTGGGCTTAGACACTTACTGACTGTATGTATGATGCTGACAAGTCCCTTAACCTTCGTCTACCTCAGTGTCTTTATCTGGGGATACCATTAGCATTCATCTCACAGGGTTATTCTAAGGATCAAAAGAAATAATGTTGGTTAAAATGCTTGGCACAGTGCCTGGCACAGAGTAGGTACTTGATAAATGCTTGTTTCTTTCTTTTCTCCCCTTCTGAGCTAAGGCACTGTGCTAAGCCTCGAATGCATAAAACAGAACACAGTCCTATGTTAAAAAAAAGTACAAGAAGACTTTGATAATGTTAACATATGGTTTTCTGCCATATAGCACAAAGGGATTTTTATGTATGCATTACTGGTCCTCGTTTCTACCTGAGTTTGACACCACTGATATGTGTAACTTAAAGAGGAAGACAGTAATAAGTGGTACTTGACTTGATTCCCTCCCCACCTCAAAAAAAATGATGAGTTCTATAACATAGGTGAAAAGGGTGTATATTTTTTTATTTTTTCCTCTTAATAGTATTTTATTTTTTCTAATTGCATGCAAAGGTAGTTTTCAACATTCACTTTTACAAGATTTTAATTTCCAATATTTTTTCTCCTTTCTTAAATCCATTCTGTCCTGAAGATGGTATACAATCTGATACAGGTTATCCAGGTACAAAAAAAAAAAATCTTGGTTAGATGCCACAGAGTAGGTGGCAATGCCTTAACCATATGTGTTGTTAAGGCTGCTAGGACCTCTTCCATCCTTATAATAATCCTAATAAATAGTAAAAAAAAATGAATGAAGATTAGAATTTAGAAGTGTAAAAATTCCACAGCAATTCCATAATCTTGTACAGAAAGGAAAAGGAGATTTGATAGAACCTGAGAACCTGACAGTCAATTCCACAACTCCTTCCATTGAAAGGAACACCCCTATCAAAGAGGTTTTGCAACTAGCTTAAACTTTAGACAAATTTTATCTCCTTGGTCTTAGCTACCTCTCTTCCCCTTATTTTCTCACATGATGTTAAAGACAACTGGAAATTACATCAGTAATGATATTCACTGGGTTTTGCTAGAAAATTTTGATGAGAATTCAAATACTAGAGAAAATGTGAAATAACAATATTGATTCTCATGATTTAGTTTGTCTCCACAATTTATGTAGGTATACTGTATCAGCAAGCACCCTAGCATACCCAGGATGGCTAGCAGAGGTCCTTAGATCTGCTTTTCTAAAGGAAAGCAACTCAAAAAGCATTAACAGTCTTACTTTAATCAATCAAATGTATATCATTTATTTAGTTCAGGGGAAAAAGTTAGCACCCTGAACTTCAGAGAATACAGTCACAAGCAGAAGTTACAAGCAGACAAAGAAACAAATCAGCAGATGGGCTTCCAACCTTCTGACCATCACATCCATACCTAGTCAGTTACCAGAGAGGGAAGCATCAACATCTGGGTTTTCAAAGCTGGGGGGCTCAATGGCTTCTTAGAGTCTCGTCTGGCCAAATCACACAACTCTTCTCCAAGTGAGCCCGAAAGCAAAATCTCACATTAGCAGTATATATAGCCTTCTCCTGGATCAGAGAATGGCACAGCCCTCTTGACCAACTGTCCAATCACAAAGTAATAAGGCATGGGCATTCCTGAAGAACAAACCTTCCACCACAGGCTCCACGTAACCATATTCAGCCTATTAGGGGGGGCTGAGTATACTTTCAAATCAGGGAAGGTTCTCAGAGCCACTTAAGCCTATCAAAGGGCCTACAGGCAGGGAAGATCTTAAGATTCCCATAACATATACATGGATGTATATATGGGTGTATATATTGTATAAATGGATGAGTGCATACCTCAGTATCCTAAAAGACTTTTGAGATGCCCCATATTTTATAGACATCTGAAATCCAAAGTCAACCAAAGCACTAGAAAAAAATATCACTGTGAATTTCTTCATTCAGTCTTATTATAAACTTGAGAAAAGTGTTTCTTGAAACATCTTTGCATCATTATACTTTAAAATGCTAGTTTATTTTATTAGTAAATTTTAATTGCTAAACATTAAATGTATTATTAAACGTAATTATTATTCAAAACGCTAGTTTATTAAGTGCTGATAATAATTCATTACATAGCTCAGTAGTACAGTGGATAGTGTCTTGGGTCTGAAATCCAGATGATTTATCTTCATAAATTCAAATCTGGCCTTAGATACTTACTCACCTGATGACCCTAGATAAGTTACTTAACTATGTTTGCCTCAATTTTCTCACCTGGGAAATGAGCTGAAGAATAATATGACAAACCACTCCTGTATCTCTGCCAAGAAAAGTCCAAATAGGCTCACAAAGGGTCTGAAATGACTTAACAACAAAAATAATAAATTATTAGCAAGCCCCATTCTTAACTAGGTAATTTCTTAATCCTCTAGGAGAAAATACTGCTCAAATGGTTAGGGAAAGATGTAGACATTGCAAACTCTTGAAATCTGAGGAAGTTCCGAAAACAAATAAAACTATATAAAATGTTAGAAAATAGAACTATGAAAACATGGTAGAATCAGGATTCTTAACCTGGGCACAGGGATAGGTATTTAGAGATTGGAAATTATTTTTAAAAAATACTTTGAGGATTGTATTTCAATGTAATTGTGTCCCTTTGTACTTAGATATGTTAGTTTATGCATAAAACATCATTATTCCAAAGAGGAGCCACGGGTTTCACTAGACTGCCAAAGGGGTCTGTGATTCCCACACAAAAGGTTAACAACTTCAGACATGGAGGAGTTTGGATCATTTATCATGGAAAAGAAGTGACTTTATGATGATATTTTTTAAAATAAAGGTTGATTGATATATATATTAAAATATATTTCTCTCATTTCTCAATACAACTGTAACTTATTAGTCTTTTCATGAAATGGTTTTTAAAAAGATTTATGGATATTTTAAAAAATTATTCTTCAAGTAAGTCAAATAACTAAATAATTAAATCATTATTGACATTATGTGCTCCACTAGGTGGCATACTCAAGCTAGGTGATGGAAAATCAGAAAGACCTGGGTTCAAATACCACCTCTGCCACTATTTAGCTTTGACCCTGGGCAAGTCACTTAATTCCTATCAGTCTCTAGTCTCTCATCTGTGAAATGGGGATATTATCATTTAACTTATAGTTGCTGAGATTATCAACCTTACATAATACAAGGTCAGTTCAATTATTTTATTTTGTTTATATTAAAAAATCACTGCATAATGAGATGATTTGCATAATATATGTAAAGCACCTTGCAAATGTTAAATATAAATTTTAGTTATTATTATTTTCATTATACAGGGTGTCCCAAAAGTCTGAGTGAAGTTTTAAGCTTTACCAAGCTTAATAAGCACTTCATGAAGCACTGTTGTTTTTTGAAAGAGCAGAAAGGGGTTAAGATTATGAATAAGAAAACTATCTGAATGTGGGAGGTTCCTTTCCTATTGTAAGTCTCTGAGGGAGACAATAGAAATTCTTCTCTTAGAAATGGTCAGGTTAATGAACAATCATCTCTTTCATATCTAAGTACAGCCTCTTCTTGTGGAGTCAGATTTTCTAAGTGATCTCTTAAAATACCTCCCTGCCTTATAGAGCTATCAACATCCAAGCAATATTTCCCACATATAATATATTACCATTTATAATGTTTAATTTGTCTCATTCAAAAATAGAGGAAAGATTATATGCTTGCAATTATATCAGATTTGTGGACAGAACACTGTATCTGGAGTCAGGAAGAGTCATCTTCCTGAATCCAAATCCAGCCTCAAATACTATTCATATTTTGTGTGATCCTGGGCAAGTCGCTTAACTTCCATTTGCTTCAGTTTCTTTGTCTATAAAAATGGGGATGATAATCTCACCTATGTCCCAAGATTGTTATAAGGATCAAGTACAATAATATTTGTGAAGCACAGTGCCTGGCACATAGTAGGTATTACAGGAGCATCAGTTGCTGTTGTTGTTTTTGCTGTTGCAGGGAAAATGTGCAGGGATATGGTGTGTAGTACCAAAGCATATCTATTACTACAGCTTTCCACAGGATGCCTAAACAAAGAACAAGTAACTTTCTGGAAACAAAATCAAGTCTCTCCATTGGTGTGAGACTAAAGATAAATTTCCCTTTATTAATTTACCAAGAGTGAAAGGTGAGGAAAGATTATGCAGTTAAATAGATACTTTGCCAATAAAGTGTGACTTAATTGAAATTTCAGGTGCTTTACTTAATTGCTTGATAGAGCGCTGAATATTAATAATTGGTGGTATGAGAGGTAGAGAAGGCTCATAGAATATGGTCCCTGCCCTCAAGGAGTTTATATCTGAGATAGAGATAGAAGACAAATACATGAGATAGAGAAGTCAATAATTTGAAAATACATCATTAAATTCTGGGTTCTGATCATAGATTTAGATCTAGAAAGGTACATAGAGGTCATCAAATCTGACATTTTTTATTTTCATTGATTTTATTTAAATGCTTTGATCAAGGTCACACAGGTCTCACATAATAATGTGCCTCTGACTCGGTTTAGTGTTCTTTTGGTATTTCACTCCACCTCTGTGACAAAAACCATTTAACTATTTAGTTCAGAAAGAAGATCAGCTTGGGTCAGGGTAGTCAGAGAAGTACCATGAATAACAAGATATTGGAAATGGCTCATGAAGGACTGACAGAGAACATATTCACAGAAACCCAGGGTAGAAAGGACTTCCCCCATACCTGCGCAGAAATACCCACTCCACCATTCCCCCAGAAGTAGTGGTTCAATTTTCACCTGAAAGCCTCCAGTGAAGGGGAAGCTGCCACTGCTGGAGCCAGCCCTTCCCCCATGCTTTAGGGGGTCTCTAATTGTTAGGAAGTTTTTCCTTTCATTAAAACCAAATATGCCTTCCATGTCACTTGCTAACACTGCTCTTCCTTGCCCTCTGGGGTCAAGCAAAACAAGTCTAATCCCTCTTCCACATGAAAGCCATTCAAATACCTGAAGATAGCGCCACTCACCTCCCCAGTCTTCCCT
>CM053601.1:38497861-38502861 GCA_028646575.1 Pseudocheirus occidentalis | reverse complement strand
TGGACAGAAGAGAAATCACAAAGTTATATTTCTAGATCTGTATTTAAATTATTATAACTTTGCCCACCTCCCATTTCCTGTGCTGTCTTTCATGTTTGGTGCTTGGAGGGCTTTTTTAAGATGGCACCGATTACTTCGCCTAAATGTTCCCTTTTTCTTCTCCCAAATACTCGTTCTCTCAGTAGAGCCAATGGATGAGCATGTTTAACAGTTTAATTCAAATAACAGATTTCACTAAAGGATGGCCTCTTGAAAAAAAAATCATAAGGGAAAGGTCACAAATTGATTTGGTGGTAAACTTAGGATTCGAGTCAGGGTCATATTAACTCTCACAAAAGTTTTCTACTCTATCTCTAGTTACAAAATAAAGAAGCTACTCCTCTTTTTCTTCACTTTCTTGTTACAAATCATAACTGAGGTCATAAGTACCCAAGTAATTACTAACTATGGGTTGAATATGGCCTTCTGACGACTTATATATTCATGTATGTGGGGCATTTGTTTTTCATTTTTCCAACTGATGTTTCAAATACATTAGCACTAGGGATAGGAGTTATAAAATATTATGAAAATATTTCATTTTACAAAAGCAACCAGTAGATTCTACTTTTAATCTATTATAATTAGGTTCTTATAAACACACTAGAAAATAAAAATCAACAGTATGATCAATAACCATTAATTGGGCAGGTCATGTATGCCAGGCACTGTGTTCATTTGTAAAATGAATTAGATGGATTAGATAACCTTGGATTTCCCTTGCAGCTCTAAATCTTCATTCCTTTGATTATAAAATATCATTAAATCACTCATAGGAAATAGTTTTGACTGTTTTAATGGTGTGTTTTCAATGTTATATGTATGCAAATACAAGTATTTGTTTATTGAAATTTTAAAAATGAATTCAGCAAAAAACATAATTCTTTGATTTTCTGATTGCTACTTGAAAGATTAAAACATCTAGAGCCTTGAAGAAGTGATCAGCAAATAATTGCAAAGCATTTAGGCAAGTCACTGTTATTTCTCTCTGCCATGCTTTCTCCATTTATCAAAAAAAGGTGAGAACACAAATGTTATTTTCACTTATGGGATATGAGAATAATTATTTATTAAAGACTTAGAGAACCTTTCATTAAATCACCATCTTCCCATGTGGCCCTTTGCACTTAATGTAGGTACTGACGAAAGCCATCTCTCATCCCCTTTACCCTCAAGTTACTGGCACCAAGTACTATCATTTGAAAAATATGAACACGAACCATACTTAAAATTTAAATTCCATCTACTTTATTGAAGAGAGACCAATGCATTTTTATCATAGATGCAATTTCCAGGAAGCTCAGATTTAATATATAGGATTATATATATGACTGTCAGATTTCATTTTGCTCCAAACAGCAACTGAAACTACTTTACACATGTTAAAACTATTTTACCACAGTAGGAGGAGATGACCCCATAGATTAGCTCAGGCTCTTATCACAGTCAATGTACACAATACATTCTGCACCATTGAGAAGAATCCTCTCGTAAAAAAAGGTTGGGAGAGGGGGGAAGAATCTCTGTCAGTGTAAATTAGAAACACACACATACACACTCACAACTTCAGAATCATGGCAAATAAAAGTTAGGAGGGTCAAGAGTAGTACAAAAGCAAATTCAGGGTGACTAGCTTTATTCAAATGATGAACAAGAAGTATCGCAATGAATAGAAAATCAGGTCTGACATCAAGAAGACCTGCATTCAAATCCAGTCTCTCAATTACTACTAGTTATGTGACCTTGGCCAAGTTACTTAATCCCTCTCAGCCTTTGTTTCCTCATTTGTAAAATATTTATTATAATTAGTCCTACCTCACAGAGTTGTTGTAATGATTAAATAAGACAATGTATGCAAAGTGCTTTGTGAACCTGAAGGCACATAAAACTGATAGTTATGGATATGATCTTATGTCCTATCCCATTATAGCTATGTATCAAAGTTAATTCAACTATTCCTTAAATGATGGGCATTCACTTTCTTTGTAGTTCTTCACTACTACAAGAAGTATAACTTTTTTCCCGTGGATTTTTTTTCTATCTGTTATACATCATACCACCCTTTTCCTTCAGAAGTTTGGTATATTATACATCAGCACTAAAGATGTTACCTTTTTTTAAACCAGGTTTGATCATAAGTTGCTTAAGGGTTAAAGGCAGCAAACTAAGGGGGTGCCTTTCAGTTAAAGAATGAGCAAATTGTCATATATGAATAAAATTGAACGTAGTTCTGTCATGAGAATTGGTGAAATGGACAATTTCAGAGAAATTCAAGACCTATATAAACTGAAGGGGGAGTGAGCAGAAACAAGAGAACAAATGATACTATAAAACCAATATTGTAAAGACAAACAACTTTGAAATACTTAAGAATTATGATCAGTACAATGACCAACCATGATTCCAGGGAACTGATGATGCCACTTCCTGTCAGAAAGCTGATAAACTCAAGATGACAAATGAAGCATAAATTCTCGCATATAACCAATGCACAAATTTGCTTTGACATATTTCTGAGCAAAAATTTGTATTGATATGTTGTTTTTTATATAATTCAAAGTTCTTCCTATTATATATCAACCTCCTCTAAGTGATTCTTTCCTCCCATTAAAAAAAATCCTTTTCTTTCACACATTTGTCCCTCCCATACTCACCTCTCACCCTTCATTGAGCATTAAAAAAAAAATAAAACCCTCAAAATAAATGCATAACCTAGAAAGACAAATTCCCAAACTGGACACATCTGAAAATGAAGGTTCTTTATTCCATGTTTAATTCATCACTTTTCTGTAAGGAGGTAAATGGTATATTTTTATCTTCATCCTTTTAGATTGATGGCTTATTGATAATCATATTTGCTACATGGGTTTTTAAAAAAAAATCAGAAGCGTCTGGTGGAATGAAGAAAAAAATGCTTCTTCACTGAAAAATAAGATGTTTTAAAAGTTAATGACATTAACAGAATGGCTTAGGGTTCTCAATACTTATGTGTGAGCTTCAGATGCAGAAGCTAAATCATTGTCAGTTGGATTACAAATACAGTTAAATTTTTGTGAATAATAATGTGTTTGTTGTTTTTATTCTTGCTT
Source organism: Pseudocheirus occidentalis (assembly GCA_028646575.1). Lineage (NCBI taxonomy): Eukaryota > Metazoa > Chordata > Mammalia > Diprotodontia > Pseudocheiridae > Pseudocheirus > Pseudocheirus occidentalis. The sequence continues at coordinate 38,499,733 of CM053601.1, read as the reverse complement.
GCTTGTTGCAAAAGTATAAAGAGTGTTACCTTGAAGATTATTTAGGTAAGATAACTGACTTCACTTGAGAGAGACAATTGTGTCTAGGTTCTACTCTAGGATTCCTCTCAGACTTTGGTTTCCATGAGCTGGGAAGACTTGGCCAGAGGGCAGATTGATGTGTAATAATTTTGGATAGATGGGCAATCTCAAACTTGAAACAAATGATTCAGCTCATGTTATTCATTAGAGACATCACCCCCAAACTGCTTTTCTTTTAATTATGTCACTATTTCCCTTTTAGAAATCAGTACCCTCATAAACACTAGCTTATTTTGAGCTGAGGGGAAACAAAAACATATGGGCAATATAATGGTAATATAAATGTGCTCCTGTGAACACAGAAATTTAAATTTATTTTAAATTTTCTAAACGTTCACCATATTTCTCCTTTGGATCTGTTTTGTGTCACTTGGCAGATGAATGTATTTAAAGCACTCTATAATTAAGTGCATCTGATCATAATATCTGTGAGGAAACTTCAAAAAAAAATATTGACACTTGGAAGCCAGAATAATTTGCATTTATTTTAAATAGGTCTGCATGTTGCATGATCAAAAAAGTTCACTACTGGTTACTGTCTGCAGAGCCTAGATTTTAAACACTTGTTCCAAGACAATTGAATGGTGATCCAAGTTGTTAGTTACCAGACTTCCCCTTTGCTTACTCCACACTTCAATTCTTTAAAACATCTGTGATTTCTATGAATTCTCTACATTGATACAGCTTACAGTCACAACAGTCTTCTTAGCAGATGGTTTCATGAATTTCTAGGATTGAAATATAATTCATTCCATTGTAGTTAGCTTTTTGGTAAATGAACCTTTCTCAATACAGTTTAGTTTGTGTTTGCCAGGAATACATAAAGCCTATCACTGGGACTGTATTCAGAAGGCTTGATGGTAATAGAATGAATATCAATCCTGTAATTCCATGTATCTTTGCTTCTTTTCCAAATTGTTAGATTCTATCACAACCTATGGTCTCCTTTAATATTTCAGAGATTTATAGATAGATAGATAGATAGATAGATAGATAGATAGATAGATAGATAGATAGATAGACAGACAGATAAAGAGTCATCAGAGAATGTCTGTAGTAGATAATACAGAGGTGTATTAGAGACATCTTGAACCAGCTCTCAGGAGCTGATTGTTAAATGTTCAGAGTAAAAATACCTTAGAAATAAGGAGGTGCCACACATCAGTGTTTGATTTATTGTTTTGTTGACTGTCTAGACCTAAGAAAGTGATAGAGAAAATGTCAAATAATGCAGATTAAATGTAAAAGTATGTCATATATTTTTTTTCTGGAGAGTCAATTATTTAATATTCATCATAACACTACTGACTTGTTGCAATGTTAATGAAATGGACCTGGCATCAAGTACATTCCACATACTGGCTAAGGAGCTAACCTCTCAAATGGGACCTCTTGGGACAGGGACAGCTCTACGTCCAATTTCAGCAGGAAGTAGCCATGGAAGAAGAGACCTTTGCCCCTTGCCCCAAGATTTTGGCATCCCATTTGTTGGAGGGGGAATGATGGGGAGCTTGTGCTCAAGCCCCACCCAAATATATTGTTTTCTGAGTGCTACCTTTGTTATATTGTAAAACTCTGTTGACATTAGTTATCCTTAAAAAAAACTCCCATTATCCCATATAATGAAATGTATTTTTAATGAATTTTTGCCATATAAGGGACATGAAATATCTTGGGGTCGAATGTAATGTTAATGAAATCAGAAGATCTTCCATGCCCCTTTCTATTGGCACCTAGTAAAGGCACTTAGCACCTAGTAAAGGCTTAGCTCCTTACTTCCAGTTAACTCCT
>CM053601.1:38461038-38497361 GCA_028646575.1 Pseudocheirus occidentalis | reverse complement strand
TTCTGGTTTTGGGACTCAGTGTTATGATTTCTGAATAAAGACCTTGGTTCTGCCTTCCACGTGGAGAGTTTGCTACATTTTGTGATCCAAAACTATACCAGCATATTCATAACCATCATGGGTGTTGTGAATATCTCATTATTGATACACTTGTAATCTTCATATTTATCTTTATAGATTTTATATCTATGTGTATGTATCCATTTTAATGTTACATGTGTTCATGTGTCATTAAAATATTAATATATGAATATTACTTATATATCTTAAATATGTCTTTATGTGAGTACATATATAAAAAATAATGTCTACAGTATCTTTTAAGAACTTCTAGGTACATAATCTATTATAAATGATTGCTTTTTTATAGATTGGAAGGAGCAAAAAAAAAGATTAAAGAATACCTCTGTGATTCTTCCTAACTGATATTCTGTGATTATGTATTTCTTCAGACAAAATGGATGGAAGGGATGAAATTTTCTATCAACTTGTATTATCTTTTTGCATTTTTGTAGACACATAGAGTTCCCTATGAGATTGATACAAATATTAGATGAGTATATGGGATTAGAGATCCAGCTCCCTTGGGTGTGAACTTTTCCTAACAAAACCAAATTCCATAAGTTTTACCTAGGAACTTGGCCATGTATTCCAAGCAATTGAAAAAACTAGCTAATATGATGTAAATGAAATATTTCCCTAATAGAGAAGTATGTATCTATGTGTAATTGCAAGTCTGTGTGCAACCTTGATGTTTTTTACATATGGGGCATAGACATCAAAGCTCATTTTAATTTGCAGTTTACATTTTAAAACCTTTAAAACAATAATAACAAAAAGGCCCAATTGATAGAAATTGACTTGCTATTCCAGAATAATTACTGTTTCAATGATGCTCCTCATATCCTTGAATCTTCTAGACTAGTAAACCTCAAAGTGTAAATGAGACACAAAAAGAAGCAAAGATACAGTCATGAAACATATTCATTCTTTCATCACCATCAAACTTTTATATATATATATATAACATGTTTGGTTTCAACCAACCATGAAAAGGGTTTGATTCACTTGAAAACAAAAATCCAGGTGTCTCTTATTTCTGTATATAAATTATTATTACTATTAGAGTTATGGTGAAAGGAATTTGCAAGTATAACTAAATGAATATAATAGCTAAATAAATGAATCTTAAATAAGGGAAGGAAGGAAGGAAGGAAGGAAGGAAGGAAGGAAGGAAGGAAGGAAGGAAGGAAGGAAGGAAGGAAGGAAGGAAGGAAGGAAGGAAGGATAATAAGAACATGTAGAAGAAAACCAAAATTCGTTCTAGGGCTGGTTCAGGCCCTGACCATCTTGGAATTTTAAGTAAGTATCTTTAAGTGCTTGACCTCAATATCATTAACTGTAAACATAAGGATTTCAAAGAATCATATATTTAGAGATGGATTGGATTAGTTCAATTCCCTTTGAAACTATGTGATTTTTAATTTTTTTTAAGAAAGGTTACATGATTCAATGATATCACAGTTCTCAAAATCTGCTGTCAGGACTCCTGGAGGTCCTTAAGTCTCTTTCAAAGGAGCTCAAAGTTAAAACTGATGTTTCTGTTTTTTCACATTAATTCAAAATGTTAATTTTTAATACAGTAGATATTGGATGATACAACCAACCTAAACAAAAGCTCTTTGTAGGTTCTCAGTAATTTTTAAGAGTATGAAGGGGTGGGGTGGCTAGGTGACACAGTGAATAGAGCACTGGTTCTGGAGTCAGGAGGACCTGAGTTCAAATCTGGCCTCAGTCACTTGACACAAAAAACTAGCCAAGTGATTTTGGACAAGTCACTTAACCCCATAACCCCAATTGCCCTCCAAAAAGTGAGAGAGAGAGAGAGAGAGAGAGAGAGAGAGAGAGAGAGAGAGAGAGAGAGAGAGAGAGGGAGGGAGGGAGAGAGAGAGAGTATGAAGGGGTCCTAAGACCAAAAAGTTTGAGAAATTAAGAAACAATATTTGACTTCTCATAAGAAGAGCTGGCTTTGACCTTTAGCTCAGAATTTTATTTTATTATTAAGTAGGTGGCACAGTGGAGAGAGTGCCAGGCCTGTAATCAGGGAGGCCTGAGTTCAAATTCAGTCTCAGACACTTCACTTAATCTCTCTCTGCTTTGATTTCTTCATCTGTAAAATAGGAGAGATAATATCACGTACCACACAGGATTCTTGTGACAATTAAATGGGAAAATAGTTATCAAGCATTTGGCAAAATCTTAAAACACAAGGTAAACATTAGTTATTATTATTGGGAAGATATAAACTCTCTGAGCTTTGGTATCCTTGTTATTTTAATACACAATATTTAATATAGCAACCTCCCAGAATGATTGTAGAAGAAAAGTCTCAGTAAACTCTCAAGCTTTAAAGAGTTTGACACCATTGTTATCAATAAAATTACATAATTTAAGTTTCTTGAGTTTCTGTTCTTGAAAATTCTTCATTGTATCAGCTATTTTTGAATGATGCTTTAAAATTTTCCTTATACTTCTTTCTTCTCATGTCGACATCTTTTGTAGTCACTAATTTCTTTATTATATTTATTTTTATATGTATTTTATTACATTTAAATGTATTATGTCTTTCTAGTTAATTTATTATATTATATAAATATATACATTTATAATATTTACATATATCATAAATTCTTGCATTAAAATGCAATGAGGTACAAAAGTTGTATTCCCTCCACCCGAAAAAAAGTTACTCCTATTTCTATCAAGGGCACTATTATCTTTCCAGGTATTTGAGTTTGAAAATTCCTCCATCTTCTTCATTCCATTAATCCAATCAGTTGTTCAATCTTCTCATCCTGCCTCCACAGCATCTTTTCCACCAACCTCCTTTTCTCTATTGGGTAGCCCTCTCATTCAGACTCTCAAGCTTCTCTCCTGGATTAGTACAACAGATTCCTAAATGGTCTCCTGACTTCAAATCTCTCCCATGAGCAATTTACAGCCCACACAGATGTGAAAATGATTTTCCTAAAAGCCAGATCTGATCATGTACATGATCAGTAAATTCTAGTTGTGCCTTATTGTCTCTAGGACTCCCCAACCTCTGCCATCCAGTCAAAATGGCTTTTTTGTCTGTTCCTCACACATAATATTCCATCTCCTGCCTCCCTGCCCTTATACTTGCTGTCCCTCATAGCAGAAACGCAGTTCTTTCGCACTTCTACCTCTTAGAATTCCTTGTTTCCTTCAAAATTAAGCTCAAGCACTATCTTTTCCATGAAACCTTTCCTAATTTCCCTCATAACAAAGCTGTCCCATTTTTAGAATCTGAAGATTATATAACTGGAACAGAAAAAGAATTTAGAAATAATCCAACTGTGTCATTATACACAGTTCCTCATTAAACACAGGGAAACCAAAACTCGGAGAACCTAAGTAATTTGTCTAAGGTCACATGGATACTGAATCACAGGAGAACTGGAATCCAGGTCTTTCCTCAGAACTCAGAAGCCAACATGGCCTAGTCATTTAAAAGCACACAGTAGGATTTTAATAAAATTTTTATGATTGCTGATTTTAATTTTAATTAATTGGAGGATTCATTGAGTTAATGAGTCAGGAACTCAAATACAAGTGCCTCTAAGAAGGGTTTAAGAGTTTTTTTTTCTGTTATCAGTTATTTATACTTCAGAATGAATGACATCCAGATAATTTTTTGACAACGGGTTTAGACAAGGGAGAGAATTGGGTGCCTGAATAAGAGGAAAGTGGATCCCACTGGGGGAAGAACAAGTAGCATAATGAGGAAAATAATTATACACTTGCCAGTTTCTCTTGAAACTAGCCATGGGCATACTCTATCTAACCCCCCCCCCAAAAAAAAGTATTCTTTACTGGAAAGACTTGCTGTTTTGATCCCTTAGGGAGAAAAAAAAATGCCTGCATATTGGAATATATTTCAAATGGAATATAGGTGTGAAGAGCTTCAGAAAAGATGCAATGACACTAATAAGGGGTTGGAGCCAAGGAGCAGTTTTGTATTCTGAACATTAGAGAATAAAATGTCCTTCCTAACTAGAAAATAAAGTCAACCAGCACTGAATTGTTAGAAAAAGCCCTGTTAATGTCCAAATGCCATTTCTCATCCCACCTAGACAGATGTATCAAGGTTGTCTCCAAGTATAGAGCTCTGATATGTGAGGTAAGAAGTTAGGGGTGGGATGGGGAGCAGGATATTGAATAAAAGAACAGGGCCATTTAGGCTGTTAGGGCCTTTGATTCCTGAATTTTGAAAATCATTTCTGAAAATGAAAAAGTGGATGGAGTTTTCTGATACATGGAGAATGGCCTTTTGTGGGATGCTAGAAACCATCAAATCAAGGGTCTATGGATATATTTCAGGGTTTCTATGAATTCAAAGAGAGGGAAAATATGCCTTTATTTCAATATAATTGACACCCTATTATACTGTAAATTTTATGCTATGCACTCAAAAACAATTTTGAGAAGAGGTCCACAATTTTGAAGAAAGGAAGGAGAGAAGCATGGGAGGAAGGAAGGAAAAAAGGAAGGAAAGAAGGAAGGAAGGAAGGAAGGAAGGAAGGAAGGAAGGAAGGAAGGAAGGAAGGAAGGAAGGAAGGAAGGAAGGAAGGAAAAAAGGAAGGAAGGAAAACCCAAAAATAACCCTGTGAAAGTGATAAATTTATTCTTAAATAGCTATATCTGTGTACACTGAAATTTTTTAGTCAGTCTGGCTTAGCACTAACTTACAAAATGATTTCACCAATGTTCTATTTTCACTTTCAATTCACCTTTACTTGACAGTGCCTCATACTTTAGGCCGACTTTTCTCCTCCATTTCTTCTTCACTACCAAGTAACTGTGAAATAGTTAATGAGCTGCCAAACATTTAAGAGCACTCGGAATTTTCTATTTAAAGGAACCATTCAAGTGACTGCTTTTATAACCTCCCTAATTGGTTGTACTCCTACTCCCTCCCAGAAAGAACCCTCAGGTAAGAGTGAGAAGATGTGGGTTCCAGTCCCAGATCTGATAATTCCTAGTTGCATGACTTCCAATAAGTCACTTGACCTGTCTGAGTCTCTAGGGTCCCATGTGCAAAATGAGCAGGTTGGACCATGAGACAACCTCCAAGGTTCATGCCTACTTTCAAGGTCTATGATCTATTGTGTATACCTAGACAATGGTCTAATGTATTTTCCTAAATATGAAGCATACCTCCATTTACCATTCATTTTGGAGATTTTGATAGCTGTATTCTCCTTTTTCATGCACTAATTTCTCTATTATCCCATGATCACTAGAACTGTCCATGTAAATTCATATTTATTTCCTATTAGGATTCAACATAAAATATTAGCAGAGGATTGATAATAACTGAACAATTGATCATAGTTATGGACTTTGCAGAGGTTCAACAAATTGATAAAATAATCAGTCAGTAAATATTGATTAAAAACCTAATATGTTCCAGACATTATATGAAGCTCTAGAGATACAAAGTAAAGCAAAACCAGTCCCTGCTCTAAAGGACCTCATGGTCTATTGGGGGAGAAAATATGTAAACAATTATGTACAAAGAAGTTCTAGACAGGATGAGTTGGCAATAACCAACAAAGGGAAAGCAATAGAATCACGGGGGATTGGGGAAGGTTTCCTATGGGATTGTTGCTGGGATTTAAAGGAAATCAGGAAGGTGCAGATGAGGAAGAAAATTTTTCCAGGCCTGGGGACAGCCAAAGAAAATGTTGGAATAGTGAGATGAAGAGCCTTATGCAAAGGACAGCTGGGAGGCCAGAGTCATTGGATCATAGAGTACATGGAGGAGTAGTTCAAGATGTAAAAAGTATGAAAAGTTGGAAGAGGGGAGGCACAGATTGTGAGGAGTTTCAAAGAACCAAGAGAGGATTTTATATTTGATCCTGGAGGTGACAGGAAACCATTGGAGTTCACTGAATCATTCACCGAATCATCAAAATCATATATTTTAACAGGGAATTGAATTTTTACTTTCAAGGATCATGCTATCTGCTACCATGAGTAAGGGGTGGGAGGAAAGGAATCTAGGCAAAACACTGTGCAATATTTGAGTAAGACATGAGCACAAATTAGTGGAATAGAAATATTTGATTTGTTCAGCAGGCCGTGGACTTCTTGTGTCTGAATAACACACATGAATGAGTAAGCTTTTGATATTTTTTTTTATTATTGTAAAACTCCTCTAGAGGTATAGAATTATGGGAAGTTCAAGGGAACATGAAACTAAAAATTTCAAAGGAAATAGTAACATTCCATTGAACTATGTATACATACATATACACATACATGTGATATTCCTTTGCAAATCCATGTCTCTTCTCTAATATGAGAAAAAACATAATATATATGAATAGCTTTATAAATGTTAAAAGTATTACATAAATTTATACATATAGTAGTAGTAGTAGTAGTAGTAGTAGTAATAGTAGTAGTAGTAGTAGTAGTAGTAGTAGTAGTAGTAGTAATAGTAGTAGTAGTAGTAGTAGTAATGGATAAAGAAATTCTAGGTGTCTCCACTTTAGTGATTGGGTTGTCAGAAAAATCTGATTTTTTAAAAATCCATGCACAAATTTTCTCTAGGATGATTTTTTTCTTTAATAATATTTTATTTTTCCTAATTATATGTAAAAATAACTTTTAAATTGATTTTAAGAAAATTTTGAGTTTCGTATTTTTCTCTTTCTCTCATCCTCCCTCCCTCAGACAGTAAGCAATTTGATATAAGTTATATATGTGCAATCATGCAAAACATATCTCCATATCCCTAATGTTGTTTAAAAAAAGGACACACATAAAAATAAAGTGAAAAATAATATTCTTTAATCAGCATTCAGACTCCAGTTCTTTTTTTTTCCTTTAAATTTATTTATTTACATTTGGTTTAGAACATTCAGTTCCACAGTCCTTTGAGTTTCAAATTTTCTCCCCATCCTTCTCCTCCCCGCCCCGGGCAGCATGCAGTCAAATATAAGACCTACAAATACCTTCACATTAAATATTAGTTAAGTTGTAAAGAAGGATTATAACCAGTGAGGTAAACAAGAATGAAGAAACAAAACAAAATGAAACAAAAAAAGAACAAGTAGTTTGCTTCAATCCGCATTCAAACTCTGTAGTTCGTTCTCTGGATGGGGATATCCCTTTCTATTCCTGAGTCTTTTAGAGTTATCTTATGACCTCATATTGCTGAGAGGAGGCCAGTCTATCCAAGTTAGTTATCACACATACAATGCATCTGTAATTGTGTACAAAGTTCTCCTGGTTCTGCTCTCCTCAGTAAGTGTCAGTTTATATAAATCTCTCCAGGTTATTATGAAGTCCATCTGCTCCTCATTTCTTATAGCACAATAGTATTTCATTACATTCATATACCACAACTTGTTCAGCCATTCCCAAATTCATGGGCATCCCCTTGATTTCCACTTCTTTGCTACCACAAAAAGAACTGCTATAAATATTTTTGTACATATGGGTCCATTTCTTACTTGTATGATCTCTTTGGGATATAGCCCTGGAAGTGGTATTGCTAGGTCAAAGAGTATGTGTTTATTATGCCCAAAGGGCATAGTTCCAAATTGCTCTTCAGAATAGTTGAATCAGTTCACAGCTCCACCAACAATGCATTAGTGTTCCAATTTTTCCACATCTTCTCCAGCATTTGTCATTTTCCTGTTTTGTCATCTTAGCCAATCTGACTGCTGAGATGTGGTACCTCAGAGTTGTTTTGATTTGCATTTCCCAAATAAATAGTGATTTAGAGCATTTTTTCATATGCTTATAGACAGCTTTAATTTTTTCCTCTGAAAACTGCTTGTTCATATCCTTTGACCATTTATCAGTTGGAGAATGACTTATATTTATTATTTTTTATTCTTAGTATGTATTCTTATAATTCTCTGCATATTTTAGAAATGAGGCCTTTATCAGAGACACTGGTTATAAAAATTATTTCCCAATTTTCCACTTCCCTCCTAATCTTGGTAACATTGGCTTTATTTGTACAGAAACTTTTCAATCTAATGTAATAAAAATTATCCATTTTGCATTTTGTAATGCTCTCTATCTCTTGTTTAGTCATAAATTCCTTGCTTCTCCATAGATATGACAGGTAAACTATTGTTGCTCTCCCAGATTGCTTACAGTTTCACCCTTTATATCTCAATCACGCACTCATTAAGATTTTATTTTGGTATATGGTGTAAGATATGGGTCTATGCCCAGTTTCAGCCATAATATTTTCCACTTATCCCAGCAGTGTTTATTAAATAGTGAATTCTTATCCCAGAAGCTAGGGTCTTTGGGTTTGTCAAACAGGAGATTACTATAGTCATTGACTGCTGTGTCTCATGTACCTAGTCTATTCCACTGATCCATCACTCTATTCCTCAGCCAGTAATAAGTAGTTTTGATGAATGCTGCTTTATAATATGGTTTAAAATCTGGTGTGGCTAGGCCCCCTTCCCTAGCATTTCTTTTCATTAAATCCCTTGATATTCTGGACCTTTTGTTCTTCCAGATGAATTTTGTTCTTATTTTTTCTAGTTCTATAAATTAACTTTCTAGTAGATTTATTGGTATGGCAATAAGTATGTAAATTAATTTAGGTAAAACAGTCATTTTTTTTATTATATTAGCTTGACCTAGGCACAAGCAAGTGATGTTTTTCCAGTTATTTAGATCTGACTTTATTTGTGTGAAAAGTGTTTCATAATTGTGTTCACATAGTTCCTGGGTTCGTTTTGGCAGGTAGATTCCCATATATTTTATGGTATCTATAGTAACTTTAAGTGGAATTTCTCTTTCTATTTCTTACTGTTGGACTTCATTAGAAGTATATAGGAATGCTGAGGAGTTAAGTGGGTTTATTTTATATCCTGAAACTATGTTAAATTTATTTATTATCTAAAGTAGTTTTTTATTTGATTCACTAGTATTCTCTAAGTATATCAATATATCATCTGCAAAGAGTGATAGCTTAGTCTCTTCTTTGCCTAACCTGATTCCTTCCATTTTCTTTTCTTCTCTTATTGCTACAGCTAACATTTCAAGTACCAAACTGAGTAAGAGGAGTGAAAGTGTACATCCTTGTTTCATCCCTGATCTTATTGGAAAGGCTTCTAGCTTTTCTCCATTATATATAATACTTGCTAATGGTTTTTAGATAGATACTACTTATTATTTTGAAGAAGACTCCATTTATTCCAATACTTTTTTGTGTTTTTAATAGGAATGGGTGTTGTATTTTGTCAAAGATATTTTCTGCATCTTTTTAGATAATCATATGGTTTTGGCTAGTTTTGTTGTTGATATGATTGATTAAGCTGATAGTTTTCCTAATATTGAACTAACTTTGCATTCCTGGAATAAATCCTACCTGATCAAAGTGTATTATTCTCATGATAAGTTGCGGTAGCCTTTTTGCTAATATTTTGCTTAATATTTCTGCATTGATATTCATGAGGGAAACTGGTCTATAATTTTCTTTCTCCATTTTGACTCTTTCTGATTTAGATATCAGTACCACATTTCTGTCGTAAAAAGAATTTTGTAGGACTCCGCCAATTTTGCCAAATAATCTATGAAGTATTGGAAGTAATTTTTCTTTAAATGTTTGATAGAATTCACATTGTTTCTTACTACAGAATACAGGAAACCAATATTCCATTCCATTCTGTTTGTTTATTTATTGCTTTTTGGAGGGGGGAGGGCAGGACAATTGGGGTTAAGTGACTTGCCCAAGGCCAGATGGCTAGTAAGTGTTATGTGTCTGAGGCTGGATTTGAACTCAGGTCCTCCTGGCTGGCACTCTATTCACGGCACCACTTAGCCACCCCTTCCATTCCATTAATGCACCACTGTATGTTGAGATATTCATGAAAACAGTGTTACTTACTGGCCATATGGATTTTCCATGAATAAAATACACCATCTTTCTGCTCCTAGTCTTTTCTCTGGCTGTCCCCCATACCTGGAAGGCTCTGCCTCTTCCACTCTCTCTACTGACCTCCCTGGCTTCCTCTGAGTCCCAATTAAGATTTTACCTTCTGTAAGAAGCCTTCCCTACCCCTTCCTTATTCCAGTGATTTCTCTATTTTAGTTATTTCTGATTTATCCTGTAATATTACTTTCTTTGTATAGTATGATTGCATGCTCCCCCCAAATTAAATTGTAAGTTGCTTGAGGACAGGGACTGTCTTTTCCCCTTTTTTGTATCCCCAGTGCTTACCACAGTGCCTGACACTTAGTAAACATGGAATAAATATTTATTAAATGGAATTGAATTATGAATGCACTTGTAGCAGCTTGTGGCACAGCAGAAGAGCATCATTCAGTCATTTCAGTTATGTCCAGCTCTTTGGGACCCAGTTTGGAGTTTTCTTGGCAAACATACTGGGCCATTTTCTTCTCCAGTTCATGTTATAGATGAGAAACTGAGGCAAACAGAGAAAGAGACTTGCCCGGGATCACTTACCTAGTAAATGCCTAAGGCCATATTTGAACTCAGGAAAATGTCTTCTGGCTTTCAGACTGGATCTCTACCCACTGCACCACTTAGCCAAAAAGACTTGAGCTCAAATCTGCACTCAGACACTTACTAGTTGTGTGAATCTGAGTAAGGACTTTAACTTCTGTAAGCCTTGGTTTCCTCAACTGCAGAATACAGAGAGTTAACATCACCTATCTCTCACAAAGATGTTTGGAGAAATAATGAGAATATTCATAAGAAACAAAAACAACCATTTAGCACAATGTCTGGCATATAGTAGATTACACCTACTAAAAAAAGTATTGCTATGAATATTTTTGGGTGAAGGGGAACTTTATTTCTATCTTTGACTTCATTAAGGTATAATGCTCTCCTTGAAATTTCTGAACCCAAACTTACAGACATAATAATTACTTTCTTATAATTCCATATTGCTTTGCAAAATGGTTCAACCAACTCACAACTTCACCAACAGTGTGTCTTTCCAGAGTCATTCCAAAATTAAATATCTCATCTCTTCTCATGGGTTCCAATATGCTGGGTGTGAGGTAAAATCTCAAAGTTATTTTAATTTATATTTCTCTTATTATTAGTGTTTAGACCAATTTTATATGGTTATTAATAGTTTGTATTTGTATCACATCCATTTGGGAATGGCTTTTGATTTTAAATATTAAAAATTGATCAAAATATTAAAAAACAGATACTTTTCAGAAAGTGTGTGTTTTATGTGATATAGATAGATAGATAGATAGATAGGTAGATAGATAGATAGATAGATAGATAGATAGATAGATAGATAGATAGATAGATAAGTAAATATGTTATGGTGTGACTTCTAAGTTACATAATATTTTTGATATATGGACCATATTTTGGTGAATGGTCTCAGTTGGTAGTCAAAAACCCAATGATTGCCAAATTATTATATGTCTAGCTTTCCCAGAAATTGATATCAGTAACTGAATTATTTCCCTAATTTATATTCTCCAGTTAATTGAATATTGCATTATTGGATTTGAATGTTTATTATTTTCGATATATAGTCATTTTCATTGCTTTCTTTTAAAAAGTACAAATAGTTTTGATGATTTTTATTTTAGAGTTTAATATAATCTTAATTTGAGGTTTCTCTCAGTACTCTATCTAGCTGTGAGATAAAACCAGAAAGGCAGGTTGAAGTCACATTGAGGTCAGGCTGACTATCAAGACAAAGAGCTTATATTTTATACTAATGGCAATGTAAAGTCTTTTGAGCAGAGTAATAACAAGAACAGGCCTGTGCCTTATAAAAATTATTGTATAGCTGCAGGAGGCATGTATTGAGTCTGGGGGACTAGAAACAGGGAGATCAGTAACAATGTTATTTTAATACCTTGGAAGAAATGATGTCAATAGCCTGAACTAAAGTGGTGGACTTTTGAGTCCAAATATATAGGATCTATTCAAGAGATATTTTGTTTAGGTAAAATACTTATAAGGACCAGCAATGAATTGAATGTGTGAGTGAAGGGACAGGGAAGAGTTGAAAATGACTTGATGGTTGCTGTATGGGTGAGTAGGAATGTTGAAATAATTTTGAACTAAACAGATATTTAGAGGAGATATAGGTTTAGGTAGGAAGGGAATGGTTGGTTTGGTATTTCTATGGAATATCTAAAGAAAGATGTCCAAAAGGCACATGATAATGCAAAATTAAAGCTCAAGAGGGAGATTAAGATTGAACAGATTGTCTCAGAGTCACTTGCATGGAAATAAAAATTGACATCAGAAGAATCAATGTGACCTCCAAAAAAAAAAAAAAAGAAAACTATCATGAGTAAAGAGAAAAAGGTCTAAGAGAGTGTTGTGTTGTTGGGCAAACTCATGGTTAGCTGACAAGGCATGGATGATGATTCAGGAGGAGACCCAGAGAAAAGGGTCAAATATCTAAGAGAAGTAGGGGAAAGGAGAGTCAATAAATCCAAGAGATGAGAGGTTATCCAAGAGGCAGATGGTAGACAACCTTTTGTCAGAATGTTTTCTTTTCATTCCATCTGATTACAAAATTCTTCACCATTTTGTCCCATTTCACAGTAATTACTCATTTATATTTTGGCTTAATTGAAAAGCTCAGTTACCTAATACCTCATAGAATGGGGCAAGAACAGCAAAAAGCCCAAGAACACTTATGGATTTAAATTTGGGTCCAATTAATATGATTTAGACATCATAAAGTACATATTAACCTTTAACTGTGAGCTGGAACAAGTATGAAAATTCAAGTTCAGGATTGTGCTAGTTGAGTAAGTACTTCTAAGAAGCGATGTGAGAAAAAAGAGCAAAAAAGCAGGAGTGAACAGGAATGAGAGGGACTTCTGAACAGAGAGCCAATTGTTCTTGTGCTCATAGAAAGGTGGGGAAAGATAGCTTCAATATCAATTGTGGGCATACAAGTTTCAGACACCCAAGTAAACAAGGAAAACAGTTTTCCAAACTAAATTATGCTACAGAAACCTTTGAGGCCATCTTCACTAACTCCAAAGATTTTTCTCTAACCTTAATAATTAACATCGGATATAGTATATGATTCCGAAAGCACCAAAATACAATGATTGCTAATTTGAGATATTTACACTACTAACCTGAATTTCCTCCCTTCTCATTATTTATAAGTCTAACACAAAGCAATGCATTACAATAATGGAAAAACTGAATTTTGAGTCAGAAGATTCAAGTTCAAATTTTGGAGCTGCTATGTCACAGAATCTCAAATTTAAAAAGAGACCTCAAAGATCATCTATTTTAGCTTGTACCTACTGAGGCATCATCTATCTCTTCAGTACCTTGACAAATCATGATCCAGTTTTCACTTAAAGATATTCTTGATGGAGAACCCAGTATTCACCTCCTCTGGCAGCTCGTACCACTCTGGAACAGTTCCTATTAGGAAATTTTCCCAAATGAATATTAATGAATATGTTCAATTTCAACACCTTCCACCACCAATGGTGGAAGAATAGTCTGCTTTTGGCCTCCATAGATCTAAGCAGATCAAGTCCAATTACTCTTCCTGAAATGTTTAAGTCTTCTTTCCTCCAGGCTAAGCATGTCCATTTCCTTTAACCACCCTTTAAATGATGGCATGTCTCCAGTATTCTCTTCATCTCATTTAAGACCTGAACAATTTTGGCAAGACTATTTGCCACCTAACTGGCTTAATTATCCTCTCCGTAAAATGAGAATCTTGAATGATATAATGGCTATGACACTTCCCAATTCTAAAATATATCACTCTATAAATAAGTAGGGACACCTTCAAAAGAAACAATTCATGTTTTCTCATTTGCAAAATGAGAATTTTAAATAAAATGAGGTTTAAGGTATTTCCCAGTTCTAAACTCTATGATTCTATGAATAATTTGTATAACTTAGCATTGTGCCTAGCACATAGTAGGCATTTAATAAATGGTTACTGACTGAAGGACTGAGCTAAAAAAACCTCATCACTTAGAACAATGAATCTATATTAACACAATGTCACTACACATGCAAAGCAGAGAAATGATTGGCTCTGGTGCAGATTAATTACAAACCTACAAAAGGTCACAGAGAAAGAGAAATTTCAAAAGCCCTACATTCTGCCTGTGGCTTATGAATCTGAATAGAAAAAAATCTCCTACTGCCTAATAGTCAAATTCCTTCTGTCCTTCCCACTCTTAGATCTGTAGTCTGCACTGCTGTTAAAGGATAAAGTCCAGATAAATTCAGCCAGGGTAAGATTGTAGCTCTGAACATTCAGTGCCATATGATTCTGGGGCTCTTGGATTATGTTTTGTAAATCAGTTTGCTTCCTAGCCAGAGATTAAGGTAAATTCTGCTAAGGACTAAAAGTTGACTTACAGCATTAAGAAGGATTAATGTTTAGCTGTGGAGAAGCTGGAGCACTCAGTTCGCATGTTTACGCAGTGCCTTAGATCACAATTAATCCAAAATTAGTATAAAAGATCAACAGCAATGGTTCCTGCATGCCATCTTGGCTTAGCCCTAAAAAATCACGACTTACTTGGGTGGGAGTGGGGGGGAGGTTCCGGTGGTGCTGCCTGTGTGCAAAGGTGTTCTGTTACCATCCTAATAGGTTTCAAACGATCAGAGCAAACCATGCATTTTAAATGTTGAGCTTTCTTGCCCTCTGCTTCAAGAAAATAAATGTTCACGCTGGCCCTCTAGACATCTATCTAGTTTTTATCAATGTGGCAGATCCATTACAGCATTCTGGGCGACTATCAATGTGCACGACCAAATGGCATTTTTGACCTGACGTAAAAGAAATACTGTTTAAAATATGAAATAGAACAGCAATGAACAATTTAGTAGCAGCCAAAGATATGGTTAAAATGATTTTTCATTTATAAAATGCATGTTTGACACATTTCTGGATGAGTATTAGAGACATTTATTCACTTAGCATTAACACATTTAATGTTAAAGCATATTCATCTGATTATCAAAAAGACAATACAAAATGTCTCTCTGGTGATTAACTGTGCTTGGTATCCTGTGGGATTAGAAAAATGTTTATGCCATTTAGTTATGGATGAAAGCTCATAAAATCATTTTTGTGTGTGTGTGGACGACTTTGGATACTGCATATGTTGTTCATTTATTAAAGCGGGTCTTAAAATTCCATAATTATTTCATGGAGAGTCAAAGTGGGGTAATAGAAACACTGGATGTCAAAACCTGAGTTTTTGTCTGAGTTCCATGACTTACTAGCTCTGTGACATTAGACAAGTCACTTAACTACTCAACCTCAGTTCCCTTATCTATAAAGTAGTAATTCCAAGATTACTGTTGAGGTTCAAGTGAGATAATGTATATCAGAATAATTTACAATGATAAGCTATTTATTACATGCATTTTAGGTTATAATCAACATATAGAGATTATCTAGTCTCTCAAATCTTCTGATTCTTTTTTTCAGATACAATCTATTTTTCCACTTTGAATTTTAATGACAAAATAAGTAGCTAAAACTGAACTGCAATGGAGATTTTAAAAGCATTCTTTTATTGACAATATTAAGACTTAAATAAACTAATTCATACTTTTTAAAAAATTTTTTCTTTCTCTTAAAGAATGTTTAACAGCAAGTCAATAGTGGTCTTAAAGAATCAGGACTCTGTCATACTATTTACACAATGTTCAGATAACACATTGTAGGAATACCTCCACTTACAAATGGATTGTGTGACTAGCAAAGGAATCAGATGCTTGGAACTTGGGCCACATTTTCAAAAAAAAAATGTTGTACGTAATGGAAATAGGGGTTAGGTTCCCAGGCTACCATGCAAAAGCCTTTTTAACCCAAACTGTAGTGGCAGTACTATAAGTCTGGAATTAAAAGCAGTAGAAAGCAATATTATTATAATACTAGTAATTAAAGAAAACAGGAAAGATATTTGAGTTCCAAATCCCACTTGTAGCTTTGATCTGCTGGGGAATCTCAGAAAATGATGTCACTCTCTTCATATTGAAAATAGCTGAACAGCTGGCTTTAACTTTGGAATCCTTAGAAAGAAGATTATATCAAAATATAGTATTAGGGATCTATTCCTTAAAAAAAAACCTCTCTACTCAGTCAAGATCTTTTATTGTGGGAAGTATGGTAAATTTGGAGTCAGAAGATGTAAGTTCATAGTTCTACTACCTATGTTATATGTGAACTATGTCCCTTGTGCAAGTAACGTAATCTCTCTGGCATTCATTTTCTCACATGCAAAATAAAAGCAATGCTGTTTTCCCTACTCATCTTATAGTGTTGCTGCAAAAATAAAAATAAAGCAATGTATGTAAAGTGCTTTGTGAATTCTTTTTTATGCCCATTTCAAGGTGATATAGAATGGAAGAGACTATATTTTGCATATATTAAATGCTACCCTACAAAACCTCTCATTTTGTTCCCTATACCAAACAAAGATAACACAGACATACCACTTGGAGGTGATATTTACAGAACTTCAGAACTTTGCAAAGATACTCTCCAAAAAGTCATTACTTAGTACCAATGTGAGAAACTACTTACCTGATGAAATTTCTCTCCCCCACCATGTCTTTTCTTTCCCCTCAATGAGATCATGTAAATACCACACTGACCTTTTTACCTGCCTTTCATTGATCATCTAGGGATACATATTGAAAAAAGAATTCTGCCTTGAGGTAGTAGGCTTGACTCAATGTTTGCTAAAGCCCCTTCTAATTCTAACATTTTGGGATTCTATGATATTCCACTTTGATCAAAGGTTATTGATCAGTGTGATGAGTCTTGATGGGATTATATATTTCATGAATGTCCCTGAAAAATAATCAACAAATGTTTCCCTTCCATTTCACATATAGATTATAATTGTTCATAGAGTTTCATAGTTTGCCACTCAGGCCCTTCACCTATCCCCACACATTAGTGAATACTATTATTTTGAATTTTTTTTTTTAGTTTTCAAGTGGGAAAAAATTATCACTAATTGTAACATACCAATTAGCTGGTTGCTTTCTAACATTCAATAGTTATGTTACTTTATAATTTATTTTTACTTTATTATGTTCTTGGTTCACCCTGCTGGTGTTATTCCTACTTCACATTACTGTGTGGTAGCTGCCAGAGCTGTAATTAGAAGTTTTTGTTGCTGGGGGAGGGTGAAAATTTCTACAAGGTACATCCACAATGGGAAAGAAGCATATTCTGCCACATCAAGAGGTTTCTGTTGGACAAAGGACTAGCTGCTACTTGGGAAGGGAGAGAGGTATTGCTACCAGAGGAAGATAATGAACATCAGGTCAAGGTCACTAGTGCCAGGTCATTCAAGGAAGGACCTCACTTGGGATGCAGCTTGGGAAAGGGGGAGGAAAGAGAGAAGGTGCATTCCCAATGACATAGTTGTCAATCTCCTTGAAATTTTCTGCCCTAAGACAAAGTCCCTTCTTCTCTACCCTAGTTATTATTTTAGTAGCTACGCAGATATCCAGTTTTTAACCATCCTCTTCATATGACCCAACAAGAGTTGTGTTCCAATATGAACCCTAGTTTCTTTTCCTCCTGGCTCTCTTCTCATGAATCCAATAAAGAGTAAATTAGATACCAAAAGATATAAATATTTGATACAATTTTATTCACCACCATGTGTCATTCATCAAGTGAGTGGGCCAATGCAGGCTGAATTGGTACTGAACTCAACTTTGACAGTTGTCTCAGAGACGGACTTTTTGTTTGTTTGTTTTCATCTTTTGGTCTGGATCCCTGATTTCATTAGGCAAAGGGAAACCTTTAGGGAGGAAAATCCTTTTACTAAAACAACTTGGCAACTGTTCAATAATTTGTACTCTCTAAGAGAGCTGCCCTGAGAGGTTAGGTGACTTACTTAGAGTCACATAGCCCATGTGTCAGAGGCAAGTCTTCCTGACTTAGAGGCCAGCTTTCTATTCAGTGCATCATGTTCCTTCCGGTTACTGTTGCTGCTGTTGCTTCTACCACCTCCACTACCAATAACCTTCACGTCCTAAGGTTTTGTTTAAAAAATCAACCCATCAATCTACACACAGGCATTAAACTTCTGCTATATGTCAGGGACTGGGGAGACAAAAACAAACATGAAATAGACTTGTCCTTTAAGAACTTTAAGAGTCAAAGTAAATAGGTATGCATACTTGTATTATCTATCGATGTCTATATGTGCATATTGTAACTCTATTTCCAGAGAGAGACGGAGAGAGAGAGAGAGAAAGAGAGAGAGAGAGAGAGAGAGAGAGAGAGAGAGAGAGAGAGAGAGAGAGAGAGAGAGAGAGAGAGAGGGAGGGAGGGAGGGAGAGAGAAAGAGATGTAGATACACACAGAGAATACTAATATATATTTGCATATATCATGTTACATATATATGGAACACAAATAAGTTACTTAATTGTATATGTACATATATATATATATATATATGTATATATATATATATATAATATATTATACACACAGGATATCCCAAAAGTGTTAGCACATTTTAAGGTATTAAAGTAAGGTGACCTAATAGGAAATTATTCCAACAATCCAGGATGAGATGACAGGGGCTATGTGAGGGAAGAGAATGAATGTTAAGTTGTGTGTTGTGTCATGTTTTGTTAACTGTTCCTACATCATGAAAAAGGTAAAGGTCACTCTTTATAACTAATTAATTTTGAGAGAGGATTAGTGATTTGTCTAAATCCACCCTGAAAAGTCAATCTAAAATCGTATTGACTCTAAGTTTACACTACATAACAAGCAATCAATAACTCCCAATACCTTTACAAAAAATAAAATCAACATACATTTCTTGAGTTCCTACTGTATACAACACCATTGTGCTAGGTGATGTTGGGAGATACGAAGATGTATAAGAACTGGATCCTATTCTCCTGGTGTATGTATTCTAGATGAGGAGATGAGACATAGTGGTGACAAGTTAAAGAAGAAAACATAGTTTGAATAATAATAAACGTAATCTTGAAGACAGATTACAAAACCAAAACGTAATTGACGCAACCAGTGCCTCATTAAAGACCAATGAGTATCTGACTGATATTAGAATATAAAGAATAAGAATAATTGACAGACTTATTATTTGGGGAATCAAAGGGTGGAAAACCTAAGAACAATAAGGAAAAGATGAGAAGATAAAGTCTTACTTTTGCAAACATTTTCTATAGAGTTATCCCAAAGAATAAATGATATACCTTTGGGGAGGGGTAGCTTCTCCCTCCTTGGAGGTCTTAAGAAAGATGCTAGATATCTATTTGTCTGATATATTGTAGTGGGGGGGGTTTCATTTACATTAAGAGTTAGACCAGGGTTGGGGAACCCGTGGCCTCAAGGTCACATGTGATCTCCTAGGTCCCAGTTTTACACAAAAATCTTTTTAATTAAGGGGATTTATTCTGTGAAGTTTGGATTCAGTCAAAAGGCCACACTTGAGGACCTACAGGGCCACATGCTGCCTTGAGGTCACAGGTTCCCTATCTATGGGTTAGGTTAATGGCTACCAAAGTTCCTTTCAAGTCTATAATTCTGTGATTCAGACAATGAAGGGAGCGTTTCATTCTACATTGTTCAACATATATTAGTGATATATGATATCAATATATGATATATATTGCTCAACAAACTTTCATAAAACAGGTGGGATTCAGTTCTGAGTCTTCAAGGAATAGAAAGTCGTTTGTGAATCAATGGGTCGGGAGAGAGGCTAAGGGAAGAACAAAGAGTGTGGCTAGAGGTCAATGCATTAACAAATTGGGCGCAAGTAAACTTCCAAATGAGGACTGCAGAAAGTCACAATCAAAAAGGAAGGCTGAGGTCAGATTGGTGAAGGCCTTAAAGGCCAAGCAATCTATTCTGTGCACATTAATTTGGTATAAACTATAAATTAATTCAGCAAATCATCATTCCACTGTAAAAGACAGACTAGATTAACTAGAAATGTTGGGCGGATTACTGTGTAAATTCTCAAAGTTCTTAGAGTCGTCTAATCATGAAATGGAATACTTCACAGCTTTGTTGCTGCCCAGCTAGTCAGAGAGTTGTTCTTGTTCATAGAATTTTATGGAGTTTGGCAGGCTATTTTGTTTCTTACCCATTTTTTTCATGCGTATAACCATTAGGCTGCATGCACCAGCCTTGAGAGCCACATTATCCAGTTCAACAAAGGGAAATTTAATCCTGGATTCTGGAGAATGTAATCTGGGTATATTTGTCATTTGTGTCCAGACATAATAGCCAAAATAGAAAACAAAAGAGTAAAGTGGTTACTGGGGGGGAAAGACAAATAAAAATTAGTATATTTAGCATAGTTTTAGGAATAAATGAAGTTTTTTTGATGGAATACAGGAAAAAAGCAGGAAATATTATGATATCCATTTACTATTTCAAAAAACTGAAGGGAAAAAAAACCCAGCATGCTCGCCTCACTGCCCACCCTTACCTCCCCCCACCCAACAACATATGGCAAAATATGCTGCTTCTGCAACTTTTAAGTGCATCAATGACTGGGGAAAGGGACAGCTGAGAGGCCTCTCATGTATCACTTGTTTTCCATCACTGTGTGGCCACTGTGAGAAGTCTCCCTGGTACCTCTCTGATTCAGGGTTTTATAAACTCTCTGTCTTTGAAGACAGTTGTGGTTAAAGATTCTTTCTTCCCTGGGGTGTTTTCTTTCCAAGTAGAATAGCCTCAAACTTTATAGCCAGTTTTGTTTTCAGGAGAGACCTGTGTTCTCTTATTGGAACATGGAGTTAGCAAGTACCCTCAGACCTATGGAAACCTGAAGCTTCCCATAACCACAATGTCTATCTCACAGACCAGCTGAAGGGGAGAGCTAAGGCTGACTGATGCCAGAATGCATCTGGATTTTTTGAAAGCAATTCAGCTGAACCCCAGAGAGCAAAGAGAAATGGAAAAAGGTCACAAGGTCAGAGATTTACAGTGGGGAAAACCTTGGAGGTCAACTAGTACTCTTTTTATAGAAGACAAAAGGGAGTCCAAGAGGGCAAGTGATTGTTTAAGATTACAAAGAGTACAGAATTTGGAATCAGGATCTTGGATTCTAAATCATTTACATCATGCTGAGTTAGCCAACTTTCTTTTACCTGCTAGTCATAGGAAACAATGTGGTATGGTGGAAATAGACTGTGGAATGAAAGAACCTGGGTGCAAATTCTGCTTTGGATAATCATTGAACATTCCACCATTTCAGTCTCCTCATCTGCAAAAATAAAGGTATTATATTAAATGAGACAACATGTCAAGAATTTCACAAATCTTAAAGTCCTATATAAATGTTCACTCTTAGATAATCTCTACAGTCTGTTCTGGACTCACAGATTTAAAATTAAAAGGAGGTATTAGAGTTCATCTAGTTTAATGCCTGTATTTTTAGATGAAAAAGTTGATTTCTAGAAGTTATAAATAGGGGCAGCTAGGTGGCACAGTGAATAGAGCACCAGTCATGGAATCAGGAGAACCTGAGTTCAAATCCAGCCTCAGACACATAAACACCTACTAGCTGTGTGACCTTGGGCAAGTCACTTAACTCCAATTACCCTGCGCTTCCCCCCCTCCAAAAAGCAAAGAAAAAAAGATATAAATGTAGTTTTGGAAAAAGAGAAATGAAAATCCATATCTCTTATTCAGTTGCTTTTTAGATTACTCTTGGGTTATTGGGTTGGTGGTGGTGGTGGTAGAGGGAAGCAGTGAAGGAAAATTCCCCAACTGAGATGGAGAGCACTTTTTCAGTAACTTATGGTCTAAGTCACCTAAAACCTTGCAAGTAGCTTCCTGTAAAATGAGGGGGTGGAATTAGGCATCCTTTGAGGTCCCTTCCTGTGTCTATAATCCTATCAGTTGCCAAACCTTGTGAATTCTACTACCATATCTCTCAAATTCACCCTCTTCTCTCTACTCATGCAATTAACACAGCACAAGTCCTCCTTAACTACTATGACAGATTCCTAACTAGCTTCTTTATCTCAAGTCTCTCCCCACCCCAATTCATTCTCCATACAGCCACCAAAAGGACTTTGCTCAAGGACATTTCTGACAATATTGTTCCCCTACTTGGGAAACTTCAGCAGTATCTCATCATCTCTAGGATAAAATTTGATTTCATTCACTAGAATTCACAAGCTGTATCCAGACTACATTTCCAGGTTTATTCAACATTGTTCCTCTTCATTTGCTCCATGGAGCAGATGAAATGTCCTAATTGCTTTTCCCTTGACCCCACACCTGGAATGTACTTCTACTCACTTCTACTTTTTACAATCCCTGGCTCCTTTTATAGGCAACACTTAATTGTCACCTACTATGTATGGCCTTTCACAAATGCTAATGGTCCCAATTACTTTCTAATGACTTTGTGTATAGATGGATAAGATAGTAAAAGAGATAGAATCTACATTTTCTTATATATTATTTACATGGATTTACAAAAATGCTGTTTCCCTCAAAAAAAAATACAACTTCCTTAAAGGAAGAGACTGTTGTTGGTTTGGGTTTTTGTTTGTTTGTTTGTTTGTTTTTTATCTTTGTAGCCCAAGCACCTATTACAATGCCTGGGATATAGGAGATTTTTCAATGAATTATTTATTAATTAGTTGTTTGTAAATTAATAGTTATAGTTAACATTTGCAAAGTTCTTACTAAATGCCAGGCACTGTGCTAAGCATTTTATACGTACTGCCTTAATTGATCCTCACAACCACCCTGGGAATTAGTAGCTATTATTATCCCTGTTTTACAGAAAAAAAAAACTGAGGTAACAGCAATTAAATGGCATCCCCAATGTCATAGAGCTGGTAAGCATCTGAGAACATATTTGAACTCAGGTCTTCCTGACTCAGACCCAACACCCTATCTACTGTACTTATTCAAATGGCAAATGACATGCCCCACAAATTAACTGGTCTCTTAATTAGTAGGCTGAGGACACAAGAAATCTTGACCCTGGGAGAAGAGTTATGTCCCTAAACCAATGTTAATATAGAATCTGTTTGTCGGAAAACTATGGCAAGAACAAAGGTGCTGATACTATTCCATTGAAGTTAATACTCCTTTCAATGCTGCCACAACCAAGGGGAATATGATACAAGATAGAACTCTCTCAATATCCTTCCTGGTGTCAGACTCATCCTTGTATACAAGCAAAGCAATAGCTTTATTAATTATGTGATTTAAGTGATTCCCCATGCTGCAAAATGTCTTCTTCACTAGACTGGCATGACAGCGATCCTGGTCCACATCTCTCCCATGTGTTAGCATCACTGTTTCAGGTTAAGCATCAAATTTAGTACATTGTTTTTACCAGATAAATTTCAAGCAAGAAGTGGTCACAGTGGAAAAGAATACTCTATGAAGAATGAGGGGAAGGAACACCTGAGACTAGATATATTTTATTAATAATATGTTAATATCTACAAACAATCATAAGATGTACCTAATTGAAACTCAAGATAAGAAGAGTAATAGTGTGGGAGTATGTTACTAACCCTGATAAGATCATGTCATCAGATCAAATTGAACTCTTCCCTCAGGTACTTACAGAATTGTCTCTCATGACTGTTGAGGTACTGTCAGTCATCTTTGCAAGATATTTTAGAATGGAAGGAATGTCAGAGGATTGGAGAAGGGCAAATGAAGTTTTGCTTTTCAAAAAAGGAAAATTAATATTGAATCAACTTAAGGTCAGAGTGTTTAATTACAATCCAAAAGCAAAATTTTAGAATGTATCATTTAAAATATGGTTTGTAAATATCTAGAAAAGAAATTGATCACAAAATACCTGCTCTGCTTAATTAAGAAAGGCAATGTTAGGGCTGTTACTGATTGGTCATTTTTTTTATTTGTTTAGTTTCCATCTCTGTCTGTCTCTCTGTCCCTCCCTCTTCTTCTCTCTCTCTATTTTACAGTGTTATAAGACTGGTTGATCAAGTGAGAGGCATAAATACAAACTTTTGAAAAGACATTGGGCAAAGGTTCCCATGCTACGCTTGAAGACAAGATGGCAATATATGTCCATCTTGACCAACAGAACCAACAAGTAGATTCAGCTGTTTGAGTGATCATCAATGTTGTAATATCAACACAATACCAGGAAATGTCAGATGATGTAAAGACAGATGATCTGGTTTCAAATTCCATGTAATGCTTACTGTCTGTGTGACCTTTGGGAAGCTGTTTATTTTCCCTAGGTTTCAGTTTCCTCATCTATAAAATGATTGTATTGAACTCAATGGCCTCTGAAATCTATTTCAGCTCTAGACCTATGGGCCTAACTTGGAAGGAGGACTGCTCTAGAGTCTCCTTTTGGCCCTATACTATTTAACTGTTTTGTTTTGGGTTTTTTTGGTCAATGACAGATATAAGTATAGAAGTGGAATGTTTATTGGCCTGGGTCCATACTGACTCAGTCTAGTCCCCTGCCGCACCCATTCCCAGTTTATGTTAGGTAAAGGAACAGATGTTGAACAAGGATTGTGCATTTACAACACCCCAAGTTGATTCATCTGGGTGAAGAGTCCTTGCTTACTCCACTATGCATTCGCTATTCTACTCAGTTTCAACTTTACAGAACAAAATGTCACTTTGCTGGGTAATTCCTTATGTCCTCCTCAGTCCTTGCTTTTCTGCTCCTTTTCTGTGTCCTCTCCTCCATCCCACCCTGGTTTCTAAGCTCCTTAAGGGCAGGGACTGTAATTCTTTGTATTAATTATGAAGGGGCTTAAAGGAGAGATAGATCATGCATCTGAAGAAGGGAAAGATAAGAAAGGCATAAGGAAAAACATCTCAAAACTTATTAATAATAGAAACAGTGACCAAAAGAATATCAATAGTTACCACCTCACATGCCTATTCTCCTCTTGATATAAAATCTTTATGGGTCATCTACACAGGTATCAAAATCACCCTTTACAAGGGTATTAGTAAAGAACAGGCAGACTCTTGGAAGCAATATTCCACAACAAATCACATCTTTATTATTCCATAGTTGATTGAAGAATGTATAAAGTGAGAGATCTCATTGTAACTCTTGTTTATTATATGTGTATTTTCAGTGTTCACAAAACAAGATGCCAGATTACAGACATATATGTGTATCTATAGATAGATATATCTTTAGATATACATATCTAAAGATAGGTAGGCAGATAGATAGATAGATACATACATACATACACACATATATGCTTTTAATGTGGCATTTTCTTTTGGGAAAATTGAAAAACAAATGAGTTTCATATACAAAAAATAATTGCAATGGAATCTTTTATTTCCTGTGTCTATAGGTTTTATTATCTAGATAGATAGATACACACATATATATGTTTATGTGTACATATGTAACTGGAGATTACTGATTTAATATATAACCCTCTTTTTCTTTTCTTTTATTAATATTCCTGTTTCTGTGTGTGTGTGTTCATTATTCTGAACTTGGCAGACATCAATAAATGTGTGTGAGTATGTGAACATTTATCTCCCTATAAAAAGAAAAAAATGTACATTGCACTACTAATCTCTAATAAGAATGACTTTGGGTTTTTTTTTTAGTAGATTCATCATGTTACATTCTGAGTTGTTCTGCTTTTCTGTGACTTCATGTGAGCATCATTTTCTTCTCCTATTAGAAAAAAAAAAGCTTCAATGGCACCGTTTTCTTCATTTTCTTTAGCATTGGTATCACTAACCCTATTTCCTCCTCAGTGTCTTTCCCATCACATCATTACCATCACCACTACCACCACCTCCAATGAAAAACTGTCTCTTTTAATAATAAATAACTACAGTCAACTAAATCAAATCCACATAGTGGCCATGTATGAAACTGTGAAAATTTTATTCTGCACCCCTACTTCCCCTCACCTCTCTTATTAGATAGTATATGGTATATTTCGTTGTTTGGTCCTATGTTGGTGTATTTTGTGATTCCTATGGTAGATGGCCCCTAATGGTTTATCCTGGTACTTCTTTTCTTCTTCTATCTCATATTCCTTAGTAATCTTATCCGCTTTCATAGATTTAATTGCTGTCTCAATTTTCACTATTTTCATATCTACTTAACCATCCTTAATCTCTCACCTAACAGTCAGACTCAGACTTCCATCTACCTAATAGGCATATCAAAGTGGATGTCCTATAAGCATATTAAATACAATATGTCTAAAACTGAACTAATTGTTTTCCCCCAAAGCCAGACCTGTTCCTATCTTTCCTATTTCTTATGCAGGGCACAGGTACCCAGATGAGTAATCCACGTGTTATGATTAACTCCTCACTCTCTCTTACCCCTAATGGCCCTGTCAAATTTACCTTTATAATATCTCTCATATATGCCCCCTTCTTTCCTCTGACATTGCCATAACTCTGGTATAGTCCCTATTCATTTCATACCTGGCAACTGGTCTGCCTCCTACAAGTCTCTTCCAATTGAATTCTGCACTCAGCTGTCAAGTTCAGATCTGACAGTATCAGACCTCCCCCTTCTCCATTTAATAAACTCCCTTAGCTTCCTTTCACCTCTAGGGTGAAATATAAAATCCAGTATTTAATATCACACACACACACACACACACACACGTGTATGTATATGTGTATATATCTGTTTGCTTCTCAAATTTGTTTCTGATATAAGTTTTCATATTTAGGACTTGTACTATTTGGAACTTATGTAGAATATGGTGTGAAATACTGGTCTAAAATTAATTTCTGCTAAACTGCTTTTCATTTTGCTTTCCTGAAGTTTTTTTCAACTAGTTGTCTTACTAGTCCATATCTTTGGGTGCCTTGAATACTGTGCTGTCATATTTGTTTGATACCAGTGTATCTACTTTATTAGCTTAAAAATAGCTTTGTTTTATTTACCAATTAAAACTCTTTTGCTCTCAAGTTTATCTCCACTTTAATTTTAGTAATTCCTGCTTAACATTTTTGTTGTTACTTTTCTAAGTTTTTTTTAATCTTTCATTGGAAATTGCTGAATAATCTTAGAGATGAATTGTCTTGAATTAGAAGTAAACTTAATGACACAAGAATGCTTGCCTTGGGCACCATAGAATATATCAATTGAACATCTTGCTTCTAAAAGGTCTTTAAGTACTTAAATAAAATAAGAAAAAGAACTGAATCCCAAACTCTCAGGAAATTTATAGTCCATAAGTAAGCATGAGTGTAAGTATAGGTTAGTGGTTACAAAGTCAGGAGGTCCTGGATTCAAGATTTGCTTCTGCCACATAGTTTGTGTGATCCGGGTTGGGCTATTTATCCTCTCAGTGCCCAGGCAACTCTCATAGGCTATAAATTACAAAGAAGGTATTTATCTGTCAGTTAGGATTAATTAACTATTTGAAACTCTCTACACTAACAAAACTACTGTTATCATAGGTACCTACATGTGCTTAGGCACATATATGTTAATAAATACGTGTATTTACTTACATATCTGCCTGTTCTCTTCATTCTTTCAGATTATCATCTTCTTGGGGATAAGCAGTATATCTCCATATTTTTATCTTTAATAAGAGAATACTATATTTTTTTCAAAATCATTTAATATGTGTTTATCAATAATTATGGCATCTATTGTAGTTGCTATTTTATTTTCTTCAGAGATTTTAAACATACTTCTTCAATATTTCTATTCTTTAATGCTTCTGTGAACTTACATATGCTTATATATAAAATGCTATATAATGCTTATATTCAGTATGAATATTCCTTCAAAAAGTGCCTATCACATTCCTATTATTATACATTTTTGTTATACACTATCCCTATTATCATATTATTAATACATATCATGCTTTGAGATTTTTGCCCATTTCCTATAAGAAATCCTTCACAGCTGATTCACTAGACATCGCAGGGACCATCTTATGATGTATTGGACTTATGCTGGTGCCAATGTAGCAAGCTAACTGTCTATCCATCATTCTTCATTTTCACTATATGAAGACTCTCTTTTCTTGACATGATCTCTTTGATAGTATTTTTATACTGTCTTCTGTGTGCAATTTGCCATTCTGCAACCTATGTATGCCTGCCACATTTCTCTCCACTCTCTTTGGGTGACCTTCAACTTGTCCTCTTTATAATGGAATCACCTGAGTTCAAAGATCCTCTCTATTATTTACTACTTGTATGACCATGGGCAAGTTTACTTAACCTCACTGATACAGCTTTATCATGTGCAAAATGAGAAGGTTGGTCTTTTATGTGCCTTAGAGATCTAAACTTATGATTCAATAATCCTATGATATACCAACACCAGAAGAATATTGGTGTTAAAAAAGTTTGACCTTTTTCCATTGTATCATCAAAGGCACTGAACAATTTCCCAAATATAATCAAATGTTCCTTTCTCCTCTGATTCATTTCTAGTACTATCCAAAAAGGCTCTCCAAAATTATGTAGACTGTCTATACAAATGCATATCCTAATCTGGATAATAGGCATTCTTCATCTGCTTGATGTGTGTGTGTGTGTGTGTGTGTGTGTGTGTGTGTAGATAGTTTAGCTATCCTCTTTCTAATGAAGACCTACCTAAATATGATATAAGCAACAAATCTCATAACTGGAAAGAACCATATTTTCTGGGACTCCTCAAAGTATTTTGTTATTAAAGTATCAAATATTCTTCTGTACCCCTTCATAAATAACTTTCAGCAATGTGTTTGCAGAAAACCAACTTTTTTTGCCATTTTACATAACAAATATCTATAACAAATTTGTTTCTATAGGCTTTATCAAATGTCACAAATGACACATTAAAATTGTTTAAATTGAGTCCATATCAGCTTTTTTTTAAAAAAAATAAAGTATTAAAACAAGGAGATATTGTGTCATGAACAAATGCTGGTAAATGCATTCCTCTGAAGACAAAGTTGAAAAAAAAATCTCCTTTCGGTTGTGAATAGCACAACAGGACCTGCTCTAATCACACACAGATGACAGGAATTTGTCTAATGTTTTATGGTGAATCATTGATGGGGCCTGCAGAAGGAGAATTTGTAGAAATAAAATCACCTCGACAGTAAAGAACCAGGGTCAAAAAGGAAAGTAAAGGCAGTATTCTCAGACTTAATAAAAACAGTATGATCTGTCATCAACACTCTTTTTTTACACTCTTGGACAATGCACTCTGGGAACTCCTGCTGGGTTTCATTTGATTTTCAACCAAACCAACAAAGGACAGCTCATAGCTGATAATTCATTATGACAGCAGAAAACCATAAAAAAGGTGTTTAGACCCTTGTAAATAAACATCCACAAAGCTTGATTTCTTAATGCAAAAGATATGAACCAGTGAAACATATCAAAGACCTACTTAGGTTTTTTGTTCCTCTGTCTAAATTATTAATTTAAATGTAAAAATTCACTATTTAAGATATCTTTGCCATAAATCTGTATGGAATTCTCTAACTGAATTGAAGACATCATCTTTAGGTAAGAAATCATAGAACAAATAGTAATGGCTAAATCCCTGATGAAGATGAAAACTTCCATGTGGACAACATAACAATACCCCTGTATAGCAAAGCAAAACAAACAGAATAATTAATAATTGAAAACAAGGATTAAAGTAGATTGTCAATGCAGGTCTGCCACACTCAGCGACACAGACCCTCTATTCTTCATCTCCTATCTTAGTAGTTATCTCTAGTGCAAATAAAACTTTCTTTTGAATGAAGATATGACAGAAATAAAAACAAAAGAAAGTGTTTGCAGAACATTTAAAATTCTGTTTCTATATAAAAATTGGTAGCATCATACTTCTTCACAATTGTTCCTTAAGCAAATATTTTGAAATGTCACACTGTGAAATATATTCAAAGGTTTACAATTGTGACTGATTTTTAGCATTAAGATGTTTTTGGAATAATATTTTTCATTCCCTATATACCAAATTTAAGCTATAAACTGTGATGACCATGTATCTTCTATCTTTCAATGTCATCCTTATTTCAAGAAAAGAAAAGGTAGTTTTAAGATAAGTTTTAAGATCACATGCCTTATAGTTTTTAGAGTGAAGAACCAGTTTCACATTATGGAAAATGAAGTCAGTATAAATAAGGCATGCTGATTTTAATAATCAAAATATGTTTGCATATATTTTATAAATCATGTTTTTAAAAATACAATTTCTTATTCTTTGAGGGATATATGTTATACCAAAAGCAATGAATGAGAAAATTCAAGCTTATGGAAAATAAGGGTTGGAGATTGATTTTTAAAGTGATCAATAAAATTTTTATCAACACATTTTTTAATCTGTATATTTGTAGTAGAATCAACATTTTGGAAAGGTCTATTTTACCATGATCATTTTAATCCATTAGCTTTAATTTTCAACTAAAAGCAAAAGTACTGCTTCTGACTCTGGCTTTAGTTTAAAAATAACTGAACTCTACACACCAAAACATAACCTTTGTTCAATGTAATAGCATTAATAATGGGAGCGACAGCTTTAAAAATGAGGCCCAGCACTACATGACCCCCTAATATGAATAATGTTTTTGCCCCCTGAGAAAGTGATTCTTCCTGGTCAGGTTTCAAGTGCATCAGCTTGAGTAATGTAACATGGCTCGCCTTCCCCTCACAGGTTTATAAAAACAATTCAATATTTCACCTACTCTGTGGATGGATTTCAGGCAACAACCATAGGGCATTTGCTAAAAAACATTCGCAATATATTTTAGTATAAATTCAAGAAAAATAAAGGAGTTATGCCTCCTGTCTTCTTCCCTCATTCCTTTTTTTCCCTTTCCTTTCCTACCACTCCATACCTCCATTCCTTCCCTTTCTCTCTTCCACCTTCCTTCCATGCACTTCTTTCCTTCCTTCTTTTCCACCCTTCCTTCTTCTGAATCCTTCTTCCCATCCTCTCTCATTCCCTTCCTTCTTTCCTTCCTCTTTTTCTTTCTTCTCTTAATTTTAATTTAATTTCTTCTCTGGTGGGTGGAGAAAAGGGGAAAGAGAAAGAGAGAGGGGGGGGAGAAAGGGAGAAAGGGAGAAAGGGAGAGAGGATAGAGTTTGTTCTTGATTTTTTATTTTCTCCAGCTCTATTCCTTCTTTTCCTACCTGAAATGCACTTCTTTTTCTCTCTTTCTATCCCAATTCTAACTGCCCTCTTACACCTAATTCAACTTCCTCATTTTCCTGGAAGTCATCCCTCCCAAACTCTAGTCCCCATAGGCGTGTAAGGGAATTCTGAATCTGAACTCCATTTGCATTTATTCAAGTTAAGTCAAAGCATTTATTAAGCACCATGTTCCAGGAACTCTATTATGTCCCGGGGATAATGAACAAAGGAAAAACCAGACTCTGCTCTCAAGGAGCTCATAATATAACAAGAGAAACAACATGGAACCAACTATATATGAACAAAATATATACAGAACAAATTGGAGATAATCTCAGAGAGAAAGTACTAGCATTAAGGGCTACTAACTAAAAAAAGTCTTCTTATACAAAATGAGGTTTTATCTAATAACTTTTGAAGAAAACCAGAGGTATCAATGAGGAGAAAGAATATTCCAGGCATGGTGGGATAGCCAGAGAAAATACCTGGAGTCAGGAGATGAAGTATCATATGCCAGGAATATCTGAAGGATTCAGATAGGAGTAAGTAAGCAAGAAGCATTGAAAGGTAGAAAGGGGCTAAGTTACAAGAGACTTTAAAATCCAAATGATAGATTTTTTTTATCTGAATCTGGAAGTAATTGAGAACCAATGGAGTTTATTGAGTGAGCAGGTGGTAGGAGGTGACATGATCAGCCTTTAGCATAAGGAAGATCACTTTGATAGAGTATTGATAGAATATAGTGGTGCAAGACTTAAGAACAAATAATAAGCTATTGCACTAGTCCAGCCATAAGTTGGTAAGAACCTGTACAAGGGTGATGGCAATATTAGAGGGGAGGAGAGTGTGCATACAAAAGATGTTAGAGAAATTTGACAGCAACTGGCAAGGGATGGGATATGGGGGAGGTGGTGGAGAGTGAGTTGTTAAGGGTGATAGTTAGGTTGTAAGTCTGAGTGACTAAGAGCATAATGGTATTCTTGAGAGTGATAGCATTTATCTTCCAAACTATGAAAATAGTCACTTAAATATTCTACTAATTCCCAATTATTTCTCTAATGACTTCCCAGGAAACCTTCCAGAAGTTGGACGAACACATGTCAGGTATGTTTTAATAATGATTTCTTCCTGATGTTGCCTTCAACTCACTATCTACTACACTCTCTAGCTGTATCAACAGGAAAAAAAATCTAATCTCCTATACAGATGATGGGGCAGCTAGGTCAAGCAATGGATGGATCTCTGGGTCTGGAGTCAGGAAGACCCATCTTCCTGAATTCAGATCAACACTTACTAGCTAAATGACTCTGGACAAGTCACTTGCTCTGTTTGCCTCGATTTCCTCATCTATAAAATGAGCTGGAGAAGGAAATGGCAAATCACTCAAATATCTTTACCAAGAAAATTCAAGGGGCAGCTAGGTGGCATAGTGAATAGAGCGCCAGCCCTGGAGTCAGGAAGACCTGAGTTCGAATCTAGTCTCAGACACTTGACACTTATGAGCTGTGTGACCTTGGGCAAGTCACTTAACCCCAATTTCCTTGCTTCCCCCCTCCAAAAAAAACCCAAATGGCATCATGTAAGAGTCAGATATGCCTGAAAAAAATTGAACACCCATATGATAACACTTCAGATACTTGACAATAAATATCATATCTTCACTACTCCATCATCTGACTATGATGGGGAATTGTTCTGGGTGCCCTCTGGATAACTGCCAACTTCCTACATAACTGGGATGGATAGAATAGGTACAGAACAACTATTATCACCCTAGTCTAGAATATTATTCTTCTCTTTTTGCAGTCTAAGACCATATTAGGTTTTGAAGTTACCGTATCACATTGTTGACTCATTAAAATTTTTGCTCACTAAAAGTTCAGGATTCTTTTTTATTTTTAGCAATACCTGGTTTGTGCCATGCCTTATCAAGCTTGTGCTTTTGAAGTTATTTTTTGGAAACCAATTATAGAACTTTACATTAATCCTTTATTAAAACTCATTTTTTTAGATTCAGTCTTATGTACTAGTCTTTCAAGACCAGGTCTTTTGGGATCCCAACATCAATGTTAGTAATGTTAACTATATTAACAATGCATTTCAGTTTTCTGTCATTTTAAAATTGTGTAAACATGCTACTGTTACTCCATTGAAGTTATTTATCAAAACGACAGAGTAGGGGAAGTTAGGGGGTATGGAGAATGGAGCACCAGCCCTGGAGTCAGGACAACCTGAGTTCAAATCCAGCCTCAGACACTTACTAGCTGTGTGATTCTGGATTAAGTCACTTAGCTCTTATTGCCTCCAAAAGGCAGAAAAAAACGAAGTCAAGTAGCACAACACTAAACACAGATGTGTGGAACAATTCACTAAGGATCTTCTTGCAGATCAACATAAAATCACTGTGAGATCTGGTCATTCAAACATTTTTTAATTCACCTAATTTATAATCACATAGCTCACATCTCACCACTCTGTCTACAAGAATAACATGGAAGTCTCCATCAAATGCTAGATAAAATCAAAACCTAAAGTACTGTCCAAGGGGGTGGCTAGGTGGCACAGTGAATAGAGCACCAACCCTGGAGTCAAGAGGACCTGAGTTCAAATCTGGCCTCAGACACCTAACACAAAACTAGCCATGTGACCTTGGGCAAGTCACTTAGCCCCAATTACCCCTAGCTTCACCCCTCCAAAAAGCAAAAAATAAATAAATAAAATAAAGCACTGCTCTGATCTCCCAGTTTAGTATTGCAGTCAATAAAGGAAAGGAAGTTAGGTTGTTATGACCTAGTCTTGAAACAAAGCTTTTTTTTTAAATAATCATTACATCTTTATTTTTGGTATATTCATCAACCACTCTTTAAAAATATGATCTCCCTCAAGTTACACCAGTTTGAAGGCAAATCCACAGCAGATGTTCCTCCTCACAGTGTTCATTTTATTGGACAAACCAAAGGGATTAGCCTTTATGAGTAGAAAAGTTCTCTCTTTTTCTGTGACCAGAGGAATAGAATATGAGATAGGTGATAATTCTGGGTTTTAAGGACTAGAGGAGGGCAGCTGAAGGAACTCATATTAAATAGTCTTAATCCTCTCAGTGAATAAGGCATATAGGTCATGTACTATGAATTTGGGGTTAGAAATCTCAATTAGAGGGGAGTAAAGTTTTGATGCCTTGAATTGTTAATTGTTTTATTGTATCATAAAAGGTCTTTCTTGTCATGTATTATCTTTCCATCTGTATATGAAAGGTCTTAAAGAAGAACTCCAGGGGACATGATGGTATTCTCAAAATATTCAAAAGAAATATGAAAGGATTGAACTTACTCATCATGGAACCAAAAAAATAAGGATGGAAGCTAAAAGCAGGCAAACTTCAGCTCAGTATTAGAAGCAACATTCTAACAGTTAGAACTGTTCAAAACTGAAATCAGTTACTTCTTAAGGTAATAAAATTGTCACAGGAAGTCCTCAAACAGGAGTTGGATGAGTTATCAGGAATATTCTAGAGTGAATTCTCATTCTGGTATAGGTAGTACCGGATAAGAGCTAAGTTTTCTTCCAAAACTAAGATTTCATGGTGGTAACCATATCTTATACTTCTTCATACCCAGAATCCTGATAGCTGGCACATAACAAGGTCTCATTAATATATACATTTAGATGCATGAAAAAAATATGCCTCTGTTCCTCCTTCCCCTGCCCCAAAGGAATCTCTCTCTCTCTCTCTCTCTCTCTCTCTCTCTCTCTCTCTCTCTCTCTCTCTCTCTCTCTCTCTCTCTCTCTCTCTCTCTCTCTTTCTCAGGAATGAGTGAAACATGTTCATGCTAATTGAGAGATCTTAAGAAATAATTTACTTATTGCAAAATCAGCAGGATACCCATTATTTCTGTGGCCACTTTTGTCGATAAAGTCTCTAAGATCATACCCAAAGATGGACTCAATTTTTGAGAAACTACAAATAATTTGATAGATACAAAGCTACAGTAAAAAGACAGAGAATATTCTCTATAAACATTAAGGCAAGATATGAGAGAGAGGATCTTAGATAAATCATTTCACAAATAGAGTCAATTGCTTTGCTTCAATTCCCCTGAAAGGAAAAACGATTATGCTTTTTTAGCTGTCAGAACAAAAGTCGAGAGTAATTCATAAGGCATTATATTAACACATATAAAACAAAATGAAAAACAGCTTCACAGCATGACCTTACACTTGAACAAAACCTGGAGCAAGTGTATCACAGGCCAAATTAATACCCAGTTTACCAGGCAAATAAATTCCGCACAGTGAATCACCCACTGACTCTTTCCCTCTGCCTACAAGGAAGCAAACAATTATTCGAAAGAGACTTAAGATAGTCTGCAACAGAATTCAGACAAGAATGCAAAACAGTATCATGGCTTATTTTAAAAGGAAAAAAATAAAAGAACAAGAGGAAAAAAAAAAAACCTTTTAAAAGTAAGTAAGTAAATTCAGCACTAGAAAAGTGGGAGGACTGCCCTGGTGCCATGGATACAAGAGAGGATCCTCCCATTTATTTTTACCTGCATGTACTTTAAGTAGAGGATATGGAATAATATCATACACAAAGAGGAAGGATATTTACTAGAGAGGAGACAGTCTGCTATACCTCTTCAAAAGCAGATATTTAAAAGTTTACTTTCACATGGGCTTTCACTTTTTGACCTGCTCTTGACCTGGGTACTACTTGCAGACCAGTGAGTTTAAGAAGGCCTGGGATCTATTAAAAGAGTGGTAGCTTGACTTTTACAGAGCAGCACGCTGATGGCTTAAAGTAAATGTTATGGTTTGTCACAGGAACCAATTTGGTTACCGTTTGTTCTTCCTGCTCCTGCCTGCTGATATTTTCGCAAGTGTTTTTCATTCTTTAAATTCTATAAAGAAATCTGCATGCTGTTATTTTAAACTTCTGCATCTCTCTCTCGCTCTCTCTCTCTCTGTCTCTCTCTCTCTCTCTGTCTCTCTCTCTTTCTTTCTCTCTCTTCCTCTCTCTCTCTCTTTCTTTCTCTCTTCCTCTCTCTCCCTCTCTCCCTCTCTCTCTCCCTTTCTCTCTCTCTCTCTCTCTCTCTCTCTCTCTCTCTCTCTCTCTCTCTCTCTTTCTCTCTCTCTCTCTCAAA
>CM053601.1:38435156-38452197 GCA_028646575.1 Pseudocheirus occidentalis | reverse complement strand
TTCCCTATGAAGGATCCAATTAATCAATTAACAAAGGGAATGACCCAGCCTCCCTAAGAGGGAGTTGATTCAATCAACAATTCACAATATACTGATCTTCCACTCCTGGGGCAACCATCAACTTTAGTTTCCAAACAAAGTTCCTAGACAACCACAAAAATCCTTCCACCCCTTGATTTCCAACAAACCTCATTTTAGTCCAAGCGGAGGCCTTTTCTTCACTTTGACTCTGGGTGGTCTCACTGATTCCCTGGATCCCCTTCCCTGGTCCCAGCTCCCTCCTGAATCTGCCAGACAATTACCTAGATTCAAGAACTGAAAGCTTACAGGTTGTCCGGTCCTCAGGGCAATCCCCGGCACGCACTGAAGTTCAGAAGGTTCAGCACACCTCAAACCCTTCAGGACTTCTCTTGCCTGGAACTCAAGGATCAGCCAGGCTACCAACAAACAAAGTCCCATCCTGTCCATGTCTTCAGTCAGCCACTGAGCCCACAAAATCTGTCTGTCTCTGAAATTCTCCTGCTTATAAACACTGGCCTTCTCCCAAGTCAACATGGTTCAGGGGAGTGTCTCAGCCAATGGCATTCATCCACATCAACAGGAAAATTCACACCTTTTCACCAATGGACAGAGTTCTATACTTAACACTAGGTTACTAGGATCTACTTAACATCTGATCAAACAAATTAATTACCGTTACAACATCTCATCTTTGAACAACCCTGCTCTGAGGTCAGATCTGCCCAAGACATAGACTCTTTCTATGTTCACTCATCAATGGAGTGTTGGAAAGTATAGCCTACCTGAGCTTGCTCACCTCATTCTCTGCAATCTCCTACTTTTCCTGCCTGCTACCCTAGCATGTTTAAATCCTTACTTCTGACCAAAATAAAGAGGTAAATGGGAGGAAGGGGAAAAGTAGATGGAGGGGCTGAATCTATAACATGAAGGGGTGAGACAAGATTCTCTCTAAAGTCAATTCTATCTCTCTAACAGTCTATGAGTATATTTCTTGAGGAAAACTGATCTCTCTCTCTCTCTCTTCTCTTTTAATCAAACCACAGACATATTCTCTCTCACTTTAATTGATCATGTTTCACAGCCTAGGTTAAGAGGAAACAACTCTCTTGTTGAGAACTTTCATTCTCATTGGCATCTGTTGCTGCTATATTTGTATTCCTCCAATAGATTACTGCTTTTCTTTTTACAACATTCTTGATTTTCTTGCTGACAAATTCATGTCTCAGGTGAAAGAGTGAATAAAAAGGGAAAACAGAAAGTGCTACAGTAGATTCAATTTTAACCAGTGAAGGACTGATTGGAGAAGTGGAATTAATAGAAACTTAGGGGTGGGGTTACAATGAAAGGGTTACACTTAATAGTCTCTAAGCCCTCTTCAGTCTCTCTACCTATGATCCTATGTTAGCATTCATAATCATAAAATAGGGAAATGATGAGCACAATCAACATATACTAGACTTTAGAAGAATAGATTTTATTAAAATTTTAAGCATGGCTCTATAGTGTGAAGGATTAAGCAACTCATATATATTCACACACACAAACATACAAGGGCATGTACATATACATGTGTGTATACATGCAATTTTTTCTTTCATATCATAAATTTCACCATTACAGTTTTGATATATTGTGGATGGGCATAAGAAATTAAATGAGACTTAGAGGGGAGTTTTCTGGAAGCCATAGATGACACACAAAGACCAGCAGATGATACAGAGCCTATGATGAAATGCTTAATCCAAATTTTTAAATAAAGTACTGCAAACACCTCATAAAAGAAAAAGAAAAAAAAACTTTTACTTTTTTGGTGTAAAGATTTTAAATGGATTTTGTAGATCTTGGGATCCCATGCTCCAACCTCCTGCCATGTGGAAGGAATCTCTCTGTGTCTCCATCTCTTTATCTCTCTGTCTCTGTCTGTCTGTCGCTCTCTTTATACACACACACACATATATACATACACACACACATGCACATACACACATATATGCACACAAAATATGCATAAATGTATATGTGTGTACAGATATATATACATCCCATTTCTGATTTTTATTGGACCCTAGAAGATTAAAGTGCAGTTGGAAAACAGTCTGTTGGACATCTTAGGTTGCAAAGTCTTGCTGTTTCTCTGTTCATATTAAAAAAATAAAGCAAAACAAAAAAGGATTGTGATAAAATTAGGGGAAGTATAACCTTGCTCATAGAGTTAGAATATTAATAAGGAGCTAAATGGCCTGATTTCACTTTCACTATTTCCCCTGGAATTTACCTACATTCTTAATAGAAAAGTGAGCACAGTCTGAAATGACCACTGAATCTGTCATGTGAGCCACCTCCATGCATTGGAATTAAGATATATATAGTAATGGTAGGGGGACCAATTGGTTGGAATTTGCATCATTCTTAAATAATGAATTATATGAATAATAATAAATATTAATTATGTGTTTATATGAAATAAAATTGTTTTTTTGCTGAATTTTCTTCCACAACTTTTTGAAGAAACATAAGGAAAATAAGCTCCAGTTCCTCTACTTAATATACTCATAATAATGACTTAAGTCTACTTTTGATTTTTTTTTAGGTTCATTTATAAAGGTCCAAGTCTTTTATACCTTCCTGGGGGCATGTGGCCACAAGTAAAACAAATGACCTCCACACTTATTTGAAATAAAATGCAATTGAAGGGCTTATCTTTATATAACAGAAGACTGGCAGAGTGCCTAAGATGGAATGTCCCCAGGTAGAAAAGCTAAGGAGCCTGTTTCCAAGAAAGTTGTGCTGACATGGAATAGAAGTGCTTTGGAGAACCTATTTCAACATTTTCTAAGTGTTTCCAGTTTGCTAACCTTGTGATTAATAAAAATAATAATAGCCAGCATATTTAAAGAGCTTTGATGTTTGCAAAATGATTTTATACATATATGTGTGTGTGTGTGTATATACATGCACATATACATATATAATTTTACCCTCACACTTCTGAGAGATTAATTTGATACATATTTTACAGAAGATAACTGACTTGCCCTGAGTCAAACAACAAATAAGTCTTTGACAAAAAATCCATCAGTATAAGTGAAGTCTTTGGGTTTGAACTTGGTGGAACCAACATTATATTGTAACTAAGAGTATATTCCTATGGTGTTAGGGGGAAAAGATTTGTCATTTTGTCTAGCTTTAACTTTGAAGTAAATATCCCTAATAATTGATGTTAAATGGGTATTAGCTGGGGCATCAATCCAGGTACATAACAATAGTTTTAATGTAGCCAGTGGGTACTCAAGCCAATGTAAGCAGTTTCATTCCAAATATTTTCTACATAATATAGAGGAGGAAATGTTGACTGCCTGGCTTAGAAAGAGGGAGCCACATCCTACTCATTGTACATGGATATCTATTCAAATAAAAATAAAAGAGTACCATGTTCGTTGAATTTTCTTCTTGGGATGGGGGAAAGTTAGAAGAGGAAACCAGCATTCTATATGTAGTAACAAGTTCAAATTGACTCTGCACTATTGGAAATTAAGGTGATCTAAGATACACAATAAGAATATAAAGCCATCAGAAAATAAAACTTTAGTAATATCTGAACTTCACACAGTTATCCCCATGATATTCAGGTTGTTCAGCTGTAAGGTCTGAGGTATACTCTTTAAAAACAGTAAGAGGTTGGATATTACAAAGATAACTGAAGTGTCCCTAGTGATAAGGTGCAAGCCTTGTTTCTACAAATTGCTCTCAAGCAACTAATTTGTGCCAAAGCTTGTAGAAACTATCTTCTGGACACAGAAAATATCTTGTAGAAACAGTTACACAAAGAAGTTCTGCTGCTTCCTGATAGAAAACTT
Source organism: Pseudocheirus occidentalis (assembly GCA_028646575.1). Lineage (NCBI taxonomy): Eukaryota > Metazoa > Chordata > Mammalia > Diprotodontia > Pseudocheiridae > Pseudocheirus > Pseudocheirus occidentalis. The sequence continues at coordinate 38,448,319 of CM053601.1, read as the reverse complement.
TGCTGTCAGGATGGAAGGAAGGAAGGAAAGAAGGAAGGAGGGAAGGAAGGAAGGAGGGATGGAGGGATGGAGGGAGGGGGAAGGAGAAAAAGAGGGAAGGCATGAAGGAAAGGAGTGAGGGAAGGAAGAAAGAAGGGAGAGGGAGAGAAGGGGGAAAGAAGGGAAGAAGGAAGGAAGGGAGGGAGGAGGGAAGAAAAGAAGGAGGGAGGGAGGGAATGAGGAAGGAGTTGAGAAAACCACAATTCTCTTTTAGAAAATACATAACAATGGCAGCTAGGTGGTACAATGAATAGAGCACTGGCCCTGAAGTCAGGGGGATCTGAGTTCAAATTTGACCTAAGACACTCGACACTTAACTAGCCGTGTGACCTCGCCCAAGTCACTTAATCCCATTTGTCCATGCCTTCCCCTCTCAAAACAACAACAACAACAACAACAAACAGCAGTACACATCTAAAATAGACCTAGGAAATTAAGTGGATAAAGCACTAAGCCAGGAAGACTGAATCTTGCCTCAAAGAAATATTGAGTGATGCTGAGTAAGTCACTGAACCTCTCTCACCCTCAAATCCCTTTATTTGTGAAATTGATATAAAAATAGCAGCCATGCATCTGGATTGTTGTCAAAATGAAATGAGATAACAAATGTAAAGCATTTTGTAAAACTTAAAAGCATTATGAACATTCTAGCTGTCATTATCTCACAGGCATCTTAAGATGTGCCTAGAAGACCACAGATACAGAATCATAGAGTTTAAGTCACAAGAGATAGCAGCAACCATATTGTCCAGTCCATTCACAGTATGATACACATCCCAATGGGGTTCCATGTCCTCTTCATTATTTGGAATGTTTAATGTCTGGTAAAAATCAGTCCAATAGGAAATTGCCTTAATAAATGGACTAACAACATAATTCAAATATCTCTGTATTTGAACGAATTATTTTACCTGAATCATGTCTCTCAAAGCCAGTGGCTCTGAAAGTCCTGCCTAACCTGAAGGTATCTTGGATTCTGGATGCTGCCACCACTTGAAACAAAAAATGAACTTCAAGGGAAAAATTGACCTTCCTTTGGAGCACTAGACAAAATACAAAGTGCTCAATTACCTCTGACTCTCCATGACCCTATGTGAGGTTTTCTTGGCATATTGATAGTGGAGTAATTTGCCATTTCTTTTTCCAATTCATTTTACATATGAGGAACTGAGGCAAACAGAATAAAGTGATTTGCCCAGGGTCATACAGCTAGAAAACATCTGAGGCCAGATTTGAATTTATGAAGATGAGTCTTCTGATTCCAAGCCCAGCACTATTCACTGTGCTATCTGCCTTCCCAAAATACTATGAACTCTATTTAAAATATTGTGAATTCTTGTTCATAATAGCAGATGAGAGCTTATCACTTATGAAGTCTCATCAATTATACATTTCCCAAATCTCTTATGTATGTCATTTTGTCTCCTCTGACACTACAAACACAATTGTATAGACCCTTATTGTCTCATGCCTGGACTGATGCAATAGCCTGCTGATTGGTCATCATTCCTGAAGACTTTATCCACCCCCCTCCACTGTCAAAATGATCTTGTTAAAGAGCTGATCTGATCATGTCGTACCACCCCATTCAATAAACTTCAGTGACTCTCAACTACCTCCATAATCAAATATAAAATTCTCTACTTGTTGTTCAAGGCCCTCTTTAATCTGCCTATCTCTTCGTTTTCCAATCTTCTTACATTTTACTCTATTCCATATGCTCTGTAATGCTGTGACTCTGGCCTCCTGCCTGTTTGTAGCATAGCAGCAACCACACTGGCATACCCAGGATGGCTGCTAGCACAGGTTTTTAAATTTGCTTTACTAGGAAAGAAAGCTGTTCAAGGGGTCAACATTCTTTTTTAAATTACTTTCACTAGTTCAGAGGGAAAGTCAGCACCCTGAAATTCAGAGAAAATAGAAGCAGAGAAATAAAGACCAGCAGACAGGGCTCTGACTGCCTGAATCATCTATACACTTCATATACATACAGGGGTCAAGAGAGTCTTTACATCTGAGCAGTAGTGAGCTTTGAATCTGGACCACGGAATCACAATGTCTTTTTTATAAGAGAGCCTCCAAAGCAAACTGCCAACTCAGAGCATATCTGCCTGTCTATCTATCTAGATATGGAGAAATATATACTTCTCAGAGCCATTACAACCCTCTTGACTCAGTGCCTAATTAGAAATTAACAAAAGGTGTAAAAGCCCTCCCACAAGTAAGCCTCCCCTAAGCAAACTTCCCTTAATAGGCTCCACCTGACTTCTATTAATGGTTGGGGAAGATCTTAAATCCCATTAACATTACACTGTTCTTCAGACAAGACCTTCCATCTCTCAACTGTGCATTTTCACTGATTATCAGCCATGCCTGAAATACTCTCCCTCTTTACCTCTACTTTATGTTGTTCTGATTTTTTCAGGTGATTTAAAAACTCCACCTCCACAAAGAAGACTTCCTTGATTTGTCTTTCAACATTAATTGCTTTTTTTCCCTTCCTTTTTAGCATCTTACTTTTTATTCTGCCTGCATCTTTTTTTTTTTTACATCATTGTTTGTACATTGCCTCCTCTACTAAGCTATGTGTTCCCTGAGAAGAAGGGATGTCTTTTACCTTTTCTTATATTCCCAGTACTTACCATAGTGGCTGGAACACAGTAGATGCTTAATAAACAATTGTTGAACGATTGATTTAGAGTTAGAAAAAAGCTCAGTATCAGTGTCTTTAGGGAAATTGTACCAGTTTCACCTTGAAACAAAAGATGTCCTATTGTTCCTTCCCAGTTATGGGTGCCAGTGATTACCAAATGTTATACTTCACTCACATAGTTTCTTTTTCTTTTTTTTTCTTTTTTTTTGGAGGGGGAAGGTAGGGCAATTGGGGTTAAGTGACTTGCCCAAGGTCACAGGGCTAGTTTGTGTGTGTGTGTGTGTGTGTGTGTGTGTGTGTGTGTGTGTTAAGTTACTGAGGCTGGATTTGAACTCAGGTCCTCCTGACTCCAGGGCCAGTGCTCTATTCACTGTGCCACCTAGCCACCCCCCACATAGTTTCTTTGTGTAGCTCCTCCAATATAAACTCAAATCAGGAAGGGCCAAACAACACAATTTCCCTTTAAGCAATCAAATTCCTTTAAGATTTCTGGCCAGAAAAAATCAAGTCAATCAATTTTAGGTTGTCACTGACCTGTCCAAACATAAAAAGATGAAAAATAGCCAATGCTGAGCAATAATCATGCTTTTATGAAAAGTGAAACACATTAAAGGGGTCAACAGTGATCAGTTAACCTCTTCAGACCATCTGTGCATAAGTGAGATATCTTCTCCAAAGTGTACAGAGAGAAGCATTGCATTTGGAGTCAGAATTATTATTGCTGCCATTTCACAAATGAGAAAACTAAAGCAGACAGGAATTAAGTGACTTTCCCAGAAGATCACACAGCTGTGGTAAGTGCCTAAAACTGGTTGCTTTGTTGCTTAGTCATTTTCAGTTTTGTCCAGCTCTTTCTGGCCTCTTTTGGGGTTTTGGCAAAGATGTATTAGAGTGGTTTACCATTTCCTTTTCCAGTTCATTTTACAGATGAGAAAACTAAAGCAAACAGAGCTAAATTATTTGCCTGGGTTTGTACAGCTAGTAAATATCTGAAGTCAGATTTTAACTCAACTGTTCTGACTCTAGAACTGGCACTCTATCCGCTGTATCCCCTAGCTGTCCTTCTAAAACTGGTCTTGAACTCAGTTCTTCTTGGCCTCTATTGTACTGCTTTAAATACCACAACATTTGCATAGATTGCCTTACTATTTCTGGGTCCTGATGAATACAGAACTCTTTCATGTGCTGTTGATGTCCCATGAAGGCAGGCTTGAAGGATAATTTCACTCTGACAGTTTGCCACCCTTACTTCATGGGCTTGCCTAAGGATATGGAAGGCTACTTGCAGAGGAAATGCTTAGCATAGTTCCTGACACATTGTAAATGCTTAATAAATGTTGATTGACTGACTGACAGAGAAAATGGGCAAAAGGGACTTGGTGAAATGAGGATAAAGACATCATCATCATCAAAAGTTTTGGTAACATCTTAAGCAACCATCTTCTGACCAATACAATATGCATCATCACAACGAGATTCCCCAGATCATTGCTTTCTCTTTAATTCCTTGTATTTTCTCATTTTTTCTGTTACATTTACTCTGACTGCAGTGTCTTCAAAAACAGCAGAATGCTTTCATGTAAAAATGAAATTGAAACTGGTGCCTAACTTATGCAAACTATGCAAAAGATTATGAAAATTGATCAACAGCAATACAGCCAGGATTTCCAGAGTAAATAATTTTATTTCCACCACTGGTAGATTCTGATTTGAATGAAAATTAATTAAATTATATAAGATCAGAGAAGAGGGAATTCACAGCAGTACCACGTAAGTGTTCAAGTAGAAGCTATCTTCCCAAATAAAGAGCTGGGGTTTCATTATTAGTCGCTAATAACAGCACAATTATTTCCATTATTTTTCTGGAGATATTAATATTTCTAATCCTCATAGTGGGCAAATTATATTTGTTTTATTTTATTAGGAGTCTTTCTTGGCATAATAGAGCATTTTTAAATGAAATGATGGATTTTCATGTGCTTGTAATCCTTAAATATCACACAAATAATTTTTCATTTACTTTTTCATTGTTTTAATATGAATATTCACTTTGATTTGAAGACATTGACTTTGAAAACCATCATTAAGGAGAATTAAGAATTTCTGGCTATAAATGAATGGAAAATTATCAGACAAGATTGATTTAAAAAAAATAAACAACATTCAAAGGAATTTTTTGTCATTTGTAGTTTTTGTCATATCACTAAAAGGTATTTCTACTATATCGTATTACACTTCGCAAGGACAAAGACTGTAATTCCTTTTAAAAATTTAGTTTTCATTATGTATGTGTAAAAGCTGCAGGTAATACTAGTCTAATTTGTTTCAGGTTATAATCCAAAATGCTAACCATTATAGAAATGATTAATTCTTCAGTTCTCTCCAACAACCTTTACAATGTTAAAGTTACAGATTCTTTTACATAGCTAGGGAAACAGGCCAATTTTTAATTTCCTTGAAAAAAGTGACAAATCTGATTTTTTTTCACCATTCTGAGTGATAGTTTTATCCTAATTTAATTAGCATAGTTTTGCATTAGCATTGCCTAAGGGCAATAGAGCACTTTGAGAAAGTTAAAAGGGAGTTAAAAGGGCAATAGAGTAATTAGAGTGAATATTTCTCTAAAGAAAAAAGCATTAGTTGTCACTAACAAACTTTTAATCCTAAGAGATATACAAATGTTTTCAAGCTGGCTAAATATTTCAAATGTTTCCATAAGATTTTAAATAGATTTCAGAGATTTAACTCTCCAAAATAAAGAAAATTTTTTTTAAAAATCAGATGAGAATGGATTATTGCAGTCACACACACACACACACACAAAACTTATTTTTATGCCATATTCCTCTAGGTAAAAATAAATAAATAAACAAAATTATGAGGAAAAGGTGAATTTGCTTCTTATAGAAAGTTATCTGAATTTTGCTCGATTTTTATAATAATCATTTCCTTCTATATTGTATCTTTAAATTGTATAACTAATAAATTTCTAATGGATGTTTATCTTGATATCTACATTACAGAAGATTACAGATGAACCGAAAAACAGAACAACAAATAGGTATGAAATAGATAAGATCTACCAGTGTTTCCCAAAGATAGGGTTTTGTTATCAAAGGGAGCAAAATATTCAAATTCTCCCACTTAAGGACCCAATAAGTGTTCTAAGGGAATGTCCTGGACAGAGTCCAAACAGAAAAGTTATTCCCTACAGATAGAAAATGAGGTTCTCTGGATACAAATGTTTGTGAGTCACTCTACTGATTGCCTCAAGCCCCCAAATTATACTTCAACATAGGAAAAAAACAAGCTGATTAAGAAGGAATGTCATCTACAGACACATCTTATCTATAATGACTGACTTTGATAGACTGGGCTCATTTCAGCAATGCAAGATTCTAAGATAACTCCAAAGGACTTAAGATGGAAAAAGCTATCCATATCTAGAGAATGATGGAGTCTGAATGCAGATGGAAGCAAACTTCTGTCTCTTTTGTATTGTTTCTTCTCTTTATTGATTCCATTGGTTATAATTCTTCTTTACAACTTGACTAATATTTAATGTCAAGGTATATGTAGTACCTATATTGGATTGCCTGCCACCACGGTGGGTGGTTAGGGAAGGGGGCAGGGAGAGGGAAGGGAAGGTGGAGAAAATTTGGAACTCAAACACTTGTGGAATTGAATGTTTTAATAATAAATTAAATAGTAAACAAATAAAGAAAAAAAGGGGGTAAAGAAGTGAATCCAATTCAATTCAATAAACTTTTAATAACTAGGGGAAAAAGAGAATGTATGTCACCTAGACCATAGTATACATTTAGATGGACAATGTCTTGAGTTATTTCATCAGCATCTATTCTTTTAATAAGTACTGGAGATGGACAAATTGATACAGGAACTAAATAGAATAGAAAATTTAGCTGTATTGCATCCGGAAATCTATATGGTCTTTTTTTTCCCTTTATGCCAAGAAGATAACTGTGAATATGTATTTTATATATATATATATATAGACACATATATTATATATTATGTGCACCATATGTTATATATATTTGTACTTTGAACAATTTTAAATGCTTATTGACTTATATATGTACATATATGCATATATGTTTAAGATTTAATAACTGCAAGCTACAATAAGACTTTTGGAACAGTTTGTGTGTATGCATATATAATTGCACATATGTGTGTATATTTAACACCAATATCCTGATAATGATGCTCTAGAGCTGTGAATCGTGAAGTATTGGGGTCTCAGGAGAATAAATATTTCACAGAGCAAAGAAAAGATCAGTAATGGCTATGAGTAGGCTGGACAGTATATTAACAGTGAAGAGAAATGCATGAAAAAAATATGAGAGAAACGTGATAATAACATCATCAAGGGTCCATATAATCAGAAAAAGCTTAGTCATATAAGAATAATAGCCAGATAGCATGTCTACAGTATTTTAAGATTTGCAAAGTACTTTATAAATATTATTTTATCCTCATAACAATCCTAGGAAGTAGGAATCATTATTATCTATTTTACAGGTGAAGAAACCAAGGTAAACAGAGTTTACATCTTGACCTGGTCATTTGGTCAGCAAGTGTCTGAGGTCTGACTTCACGGCCAATTTTCTATCCACTATATTATTTAGCAGTCTGTTACTTCACTGTACATTTTCTCTGATTGTCTTCCATGACCTGAATTCTCTCCCTCCTACCTTCCCTGGCTTCAAGAATAAGAGATGACAATCGGGCAACTCGAAGACTGGACTGGTTTCTATGAAATATTAAAAGAACCAGATGAAGGCAATTGTTCATTTAAAAGGTCCATTAAGACATAAGCACAGACACTGTCTTGTCCAAGCAAGGGAGTGGCCTGTTCGCTGGTATGCCATACCCAGAAGTAAGGTGAATGAATATAAGTCACTTCAGGTTTGAGCTAACTCTTGCCATGGACCATGGTGTTTCAAGGGGAGAAAGTTTTCTAGGTTTGGGATGTGATTACACTTCAGTCCTACCTACACCTTTTACACTAAATATCCCTTTGCAAATGCTAATATTGATTGGTTGATTGATATTAGGGACAAATTAACTAATCTACCAAATTTGGGGATGGGAATGTACTGAATGAGGGGTTCATGAATGACAATAGTAAAACCACTGTTCCTCCTCCCCCACCCCACACCCTTCAATGCCAAGGATATTGCCAGAATTTTAAGGACTTGAAGCTTAGCTACTCCTGCTTCAGGAACCTAACCTGCTGGTCCACCTGTGAGTTGAGATACTAAGCCCAAAGACTGAAATACATGTTAATTACCTCTATTTTAGCTTATTATAAAAGCATCTCAATTAATCTTCTTCCCTCCAATCTGTCACCTCTTGAATGCAACCTCAATACCCACCACTGCTCTGACCATGTCACTTTTATATTCAAAAATCAAATCAACTTGGTTAGACATATATCATGGTTTGACAATGATTTAGCTTAGTGTAAAGGAAAGAATGCTGTACTTAATATCATAAGACTTGGGTCCAAATTTTAACTTGCTGGGTGCATGTGCACCTTTGTAGGTCTGTTTTATTACCAGCAAAGTGGACAAAATATAAAATGTTTCCAAAATACTAGTTTTATTTATTTGTTTGTTTGTTTTTGGCTTACAATAGTGACTTTATTTTAGCATATTTAATCACAGACAGTAAAATAGCTTGGGTGGGAATGGGAGGACTCTGGGTGGGCCTGGCTCTCAGTCCCTCCCTGGGTGGCCCTTGGTGGATTGAGCGCAGAGGACCCCTGATCCCCAACCTCTCCGCGGGCCTATTGCTTCAGTGAAGGGTGGAAAAGGGGCAAAACCATGTAAACGAAGGGGGCTGGAGCAGCTCCCCTGGCCCTGCCCTTCCTCCCTCCCCCAGTTCTCACCTCCTCCTCTCAGAATGCTCTGGTGCAGCAAGCCCCTAGAAGGCCCAGCCTGAGAATGCCCATCGTCCTGGGATGCAGACCCCTTGAACCAAAGTGGGGGAATAAATACAAAGTTACAAGTAAAAGCAGGTAGAACTCCTCCGGTCTCCAACTTGTGGGCCAGGCCAGCCTCCCAGCAGGGAGCAAGGGCTGGGTCGGAACATGGGCTACTGGGGAGCCTGAGCCCAGGCCCCTTCCATCCCCCTCACATCAGCTCCATTGCAGCAATGTGTCGGCATAGGCCATGAGCTTGACATTGGGATGAGGCACTGCTGTAAACTGGTAGAACTGGGGTCGCGGGTCTGAACCGCGGAGGTGGATATATGAAGCTTTGTTACCCATCTGATCGCTGTAGCTTGGGGCGGAGAAGACAGTGACACATTTGCCATCATGGACCACCTCCCTGGTAGCCCTCAGGCTTCACCTCGTGGCTGTGGATGAGGTAATCCAGCCTGTTCTGCTCTAGAAAGGCCTTGGTGACATCGGGTCAGAACTGGCAGCCCACTCCTCGCTTGCTGACCTAGCGCGTTCTGGGGCTGCGGATCTGACCAGAGTAAACGGCACATTGGGCTGGAGTCCGGGGGCTGCCGATTCAGCTCTATCTTCCAGATGTCATAGAGTGTGACCCCATCTCTGTCCGGAGGTAGGCCAAGCTGCCGTAGCCATAAGATGGCGTTGTTGGGGTTCTGCTCGATGGCCTGGCTGGAGCACTTGATTGCATTTTCCTAGCACTTGGCTTTAAAGTACTCGTTAGCCTTGGTCTTGAGCTCCTCGGCCCGCTTCAGGGCGCCGTCAGCCGGCGGGTCGTCCCGGGGGTGGACACGTACAGCCGGGTCGCTCGTCCTCCGCCCTCGCCATGCCGCTACTAATTTTATTATTAATAATTATTTATTATTAAATAATTATTAAATTATTAATTAGTTTTAATTGTTATTTAATTACTTGTTATTAATAACATGGTATATCTAGCTCGTTTCCTTCATATCAGAACAGTTTTACCGTAATTCTGAACAAGTATAATCAGCCAATAAGACTGTAAATAAGTTTGCAATGTGTTTTTAAAATTCTGTCGAATTTAACATTTATACCAACTAGGCGCTGTAGCATTGCAGCCTCATGGTGGATAGAGTACTGGAATCAGGAGCACCAGAGTTCAAATCCTACCTCAGACATTTACTAATTGTGTGACCGTAAGCAAGTCACTTAACTTCTGTCTGCCTCAGTTTCCTCATAGGTGAAATGGGACTGTTGATAACAGCACCTACCTTCAAGAGAGGATAAAATGAGGTATTTGTAAAGCACTTCACAATCCTAAAAACACTATGTAAATGTCAGCTGCTGTTATTAGTAATAATATTCATGTGCTTAAATAAGTGAGATGCAATATAGAATATGATAAATTCAAGGGAGAGATTCAGACAAAATATTAGGAGAAATTTTAGAATGGAGAAATTTTATAAAAATGTTTTATGTTGTCTGCCCCCAAGTGAATGTAAGCTCATTGAGCATAGGGATCGTTGTTTTGTTTTGTTTTCAACTGAAGTCTTCTTATCTCCTGCACCAGGACAAAGTAGGTGCTTCATAAATGCTTGTGGGTATTTGGTCTGTTTATAAAGTGAAGGAACATGCCATATTTGATACAGTGCTGTACTTGCAGTGGGGAAGGTCTGGGTTCATTGGCAGATTCAGGAACTTAAGTAGTTATGTGAACCTGGACAAGTAATTTAAACTCTAAACCACAAGCAACTCTCTCAGACTACTGAGTTATAGATTGGTTGCTATCTGTATTGGTAAAGAGAGTTCGCCTCCTGTCAAAATCACACATCCCTGACCTCCAATGTTTATAACAAAACAATAGATTTCCTGTCCTTGTATTATATGTGCTCTCTATTCAGGGAGGAAAAAACACAGCCACATTTTTAATTATTAAAATCAATTCAATAATATCCAAGCTAAAAAATGAAAGTATAACTTCTACATTACATTTGAGTTAAAACAAGGAAATAAAAGTCTGTATGGTAGACATTCTGGAAAAAAGGTTATAAACAAGTTTTTACTCAATATATTTTTAAAAAATATTTTGTGAGCACATATTTTGTGAATTCATATATTTCTTTGTGTCATGAATTCCCAGTTTCAAAAAGGTATTTGCTAAGTGTGGTTCTCATTTAACACGAAGGAGGATCAGAAAACCTGGCCAGTAAGGACACTCAATACTCACAGGCCTGGGAGAGGAGTCTCACCCACCGTACCCTAAGTTTCACTGCCCAAGGGCACATCAGGACAACCTCAGTGTCTTTGAGAGCCCAGAGACAGCTGAATCTCTAGTGTGGGAAGGGAAGAATTGGAAGTGATGAGCTCACTCCACACATCAAGAGCATCATTAACATTGACCAAACTTGTTCTTCATAGTTGAAGTTATAAAGCCTCCAAAAGCTAAATCTTTTCAAAACTTCCTGAGGGAATGAGGGGTATGGGGTGTGAATTGCTTGCTAAAAGCTTATTAATAGACCTAGAATTTTTTATTATTATTAAAAAATTAGCAAATATTTCTTAGGACAGTGGGACTCTAAGTTTTATTGATTTAACATTAGAGGGAGGAGACAACGTTTTATTTTTTTTTAATAGAAACCAAGAGGGATTCACACATAGATTTAATTAGTATTTCTCTTGAGGGTTTCAGATCCAGTGGCTAGGGTTGCTTTATTTTTTTTTAAGTTAATGCACCTTCCTTCCTTCCTTCCTTCCTTCCTTCCTTCCTTCCTTCCTTCCTTCCTTCCTTCCTTCCTTCCTTCTTCCTTCTTCATTTTCTTTTTTCTTTCTTCTCTCTTCCTTTCCTTCTTTTTCCCTTTCCTTTTTTCTTCCTTTCCTTCCTTTCATTCTTTCTTAACTTAGACTTTGAAAGATTTTTTTTTCTAAAGAATAAGGTCACACTTTCAAAAGATCCATGTAGCGAATGGAATGGCTAGGTTTGCCGCCCCACTTCTGGTTCTCTTGACTGGTATGTGCAGCTGAGTAATTTCTACAACTAATCTCATGCCAGAAATTCACCACTACACAATAAAGGGCCAATGGCCAGGGAACCCCGCCTGTGGTCAGAGCTGGCTTTAAATGCTGTAAGGTTAGAGCAAGGACACATGGAGCTTCTTAAGTACTTTGCATAAGGCTGCCAAGGGATTATCTGGCTGTTGTTGGGCCAATTTCACTTAACACTAATACTACCCATGGTGAATGGGAGAACCTAATTGGTCATCATGAATATTTGAGGGGGCATAAAAATGCCAACACGTAAAAAAAACCTCCTCTTATTGTTACATTTTACATTCTTGGTAGATAACTTTACAACCAAAGTTGCCCTCACTCTTGCCCACTGATAGAAGTGTTCTAGTCACCCTCTCTGACACTCCTCAATTTAAAATTAACACATGGAATAACAGTATCAGAGGATCCAATACACTCCACAAATAACTATTGGTTCTCTTCCCTTTTTATCTACTTGTGTACTTTTTTACAACTTGTAAATGAATATATAAAGACTTCAATTTCCCTGGTATAGGGAATTTCCAGGTAAGAAAATACCCTCTTCCACCTTCTACCTTGTTTGCTGCAACTTTTAAAGTATTCATGAGTTGCCTAGAGATCTAAGAGGTTAAATGCCTTGCCAAGGATTACGCAAATATTATATATTTGAGACAGGGTTTCAAACAGTCTTATTGATTTGAGTCAGCCTTCAATCTGCTATGCCAGCCTGACTATGGAATAGACACCCTCTATAGCATCCATTTTTGTTTTCCTATTTATCTAATAAATGTTAATTTGCTGATATCAATATATACAAAACCCAAACACACATATATGTATACATACATTAAACGTGGTATACTGTATATGTTTATACACAGTGTCTGTGGCTAGTGTTTTAAACTCATTGAGGGGAAATACTGTATGTGCTTAGTTATCTTGGGTTTCAGCAACTTGAATATATTTATGTATTGTGTATGTATGTATGTGCCTTGTTCATGTATGTATATGTATAAAAATTGTTAATTGCTTTGGACAAAACATAGTGTTAATACAGATACAGACATAAAATAGGGACTATCCTTATTCTCAATGAGTTCACATCTGAAAAGGTAAAGAAAGTCAAGGCATCTAAGAAGTTTCAGCTGAAAGTAATATGGAAATGTCCCAAGATCCTTAGGGTGAAAGGACAAAGGACATGATAATGCAGATTATTATAATGCTATGACATATGCCAGTCCTAAACACATAATTTGGATATCATTCTTTAAATGCTGGAATTTTCTACATTCTACAGTTTAACGTTATGGGCACCTTCCATATTTATGTACCCAGAGACTAGGAGATGATGCCTCCCCAGCAATGTTATGTCTATAAAGGGATATAAGGACAAATTAGTTGTATTTAAATATCCAAGAGACGGCAAACAGCTGAACATCTCATGGAATCAGTATAGAGAAGAGTTGAATCAGAAAAGTGAGGGTTTTTAATTAA
>CM053601.1:38394942-38435056 GCA_028646575.1 Pseudocheirus occidentalis | reverse complement strand
AGAGAGAGAGAGAGAGAGAGAGAGAGAGAGAGAGAGAGAGAGAGAGAGAGAGAGAGAGGGAGAGGGAGAGGGAGAGGGAGAGGGAGAGGGAGAGGGAGAGAAGCAATTCAGCAAAACTAATGAACATTTTGAAAGTCTGACAATATTCCACAGTCATGATCCTTCTGCTTTTGAAAAGAAAGGAAGCTGGTACATTTTCTTTTCTCTGTGCCAAAGCTGATCATTATCATTGTACAAAGTTCAGCTTAGTTATTTTTGTCACTCTTTACAGTTACATTGCTATAGTCCTTGTGCATGTTAGTTTCCCTAGTTGTGCTGAACTCATCTTGAATCAGTTTGTGCAAATCTTCCCATGCTTTTCTGTATACTTTATACTAATCATTTCTTATTGCAAAATAATATCCCATCAATTCATGTGTCACCATTTGTTTAGCCTTTTTTTGGATCAGTGGGCACCTACTTTGTTTCTAGCTCTTTGTTTGGACAGAAACTCCTTCTATAAATATTGTTGTTAAGTATGAGACTTTTCTATCTTTGATATCCTCAAGAAATGTCTATTTGTGGGCTAGGACTACCTAGGACTGCCTCACAAGACCCGATTGTTAATTTTTCATTGTGAACATTTCTACCTTGTTAATCAGCAAACGTTATAAATCAGTACTTGATTTATTATTTTATTTATTGCCTAGACTTAAGATGATACAGAGGATAAAGTGCCAGACCTAAAGTCAGGAAGACTGATCTACATGAGTTCAAATCTGGACTCATACATTAACAGCTGTGTGACCCTAGGCAAGTCACTTCATTCTGTTTGCCTCAATTTCCTCATCTATAAAATGAACTAGAGAAGTAAATGGCAAACCACTCCATTATCTTTACCAAGAAAACTACAAATGAGGTCACAAAGAGTCAGACACAACTGAAAATGACTGAACAACAACAACTGACTTAAGAAAGTGACGGAAAAATGTTAAAAATGGATTAAATTTTAAAATGTGCCATGCACATCACAGATATTTTTTCTTCTTATAAAGAGAAACACTGATTAAACATTTACTAGTAATTCCCTAGATGTTTCTATCAATGGGATGTCTTGTCAAGGATAAAGAACAGCATTCAGATTTTATTTTTAATGTAATGAGAGAAAAAGACAAAACAGAACAGTATCTCCCATTCCCCCAATCTTAATGTTGCATATGATATCAAGGAATTTTAAACTACAGAATATGATGCAGAGGAAAGAATTCGAGTCAAAGGAACTTATGTCCAAACAATTCTTACAATTGTTACATTAGTTTAGTGACTTAGCCTCTCTGGTGTGCAGATTCCTCATCTAAAATGAAGAGGTTGGAGGAGATGAACTCAAAGGACCCTTCTAATTCTAAAACCATGATTCAGTGATTCTTCCTATATGTTAACCTGGCCAGCAGAAGGTGACACACAGTATTGGTACCATGCAAATATGGGAAAAGACTGACAGTAAAAATTACTTATAATAGTCATTCAAATACTAAGCATGTGTTTTATTCTTTGGATACTGCAATAATCTTCCATAGAAATATTATGCTAGAGTCATAAATTAATAATTTTGGTAGGTTTTTAAATTTAAAATTGGGGTGTGTTACTATAAAGAAATATAATTGTGCCATATGAAACAAAAAATATGAAAAATTCAGAGAGACATAACTGATTCAGGCGGTCAGAGCCCTGTCTATTGGTCTTTATTTCTCTGTTTGTATTTTCTCTGAAGTTCAGGGTGCTGATTTTCCTCCTGAATGAGTGAATGTGATTAAGAAAGATTGTAGACCCCTTAAACAGCTATCTTTCCTAGTAAAGCAGATCTAAGAACCTAGCAGCCATCCTGGCTATGCCAGTGTGCTTGTTGCTACAACCCTTTAACTGAATTTTGAAGGAAACCAGGGATTTCAAAAAGTAAAAGTGAGGAGAGAGTGCTTTCCAGGCATGAGGAAATAGATTGTACAAAAGCACAGAGCTGGGGAAATGGAGCACTATATAAGACAATCAACAGGCCAGGGACACTAGATCACAGAGCATATAGTGAGATTTAATATGTAAGAAAACTGTAAAGGTAGGAAAGGGCCAGTTCTTGAAGAGATGAAAATGAGAAGAACCTGAAAAATAAACAATATACAGGATTACTACAACCCTGAAAATGGAAGGACTAACAAAAAAAAACACCCTGAATTTTGTGTAATTAGAATGACCAAGTAGAAGAGTTGAAAAATTTGATCTCTCTTCTCTTTGCGTAAGTGAATGTGTCATACTTGGTAAATGTGTTTTTATGTGTTTTGCTAAAGGGATTTTTTTTCTTTCTTATAAAATCTTGGATATAATAGCTCATTGCCTGAAGGAGAAGAGATAAATTCTGAAATGGAATGGTTGCAAAGTGAAGGATATCAGTAAGAATAAGACTTTTCATTTAAATTGGCAGAGAAATAAACATGCAGAATTTAAACTAAATACAGCACTTTGGTAACAAATACCTGTATAAATATAGTTCTTTTATTCTCACCTTTGCTTCTGATGACCATTAACACTTTGTCTCAGTTTTCAAGCTTTCTTTGTTAACTAATAGTTATATTTCAAAACTTTTCAACACAGAGTAATTCTTACGATTTGTAGGCGATGATAGAAGATGTCACTGATTTCCCCTCATTATCCAAAGGCACACTCAGCAAAGAATGAATGTACTTCATTGCTGAATATTTTAGCTACACATTATTTAACAAACAGGCTATGTTAATAAATATAGAATGTAGAATACTTTTACTCAGAAACAATAATTTCCCATTTATATTTCATTTTGTTTTATAAAGCAACATGGAAATCCCCCTGCTTTCTTCAGATTTTCCAAGGTTATAATTTAAAGCCATGTGTTCTGAAAATGTTACCATCATGTATTCTGAAAATGTTACACCTATTTAATGTGTTATTTGTGTCATACAAAGAGAAATTTGGAGTTGGTCTCTACCTATCAGAACTTGTAGTATAAAACAAGGAGTCTTACCTTTTTTGGTGCCATGGGGATTCTTGCAGTCTGGTGAAGCTTATGGGTCTATTCTCAGAATAAAATTGTTAAATGCATAAAATAAAATGCATAGAATTAAAAAGGAAATTATTTATATGAAAATATAGTCATCAACATATTTTAAAAACTTCATAGACTCAAGTTAAGAAGCCCTGGAAAGTATACCATAATAACTTGGTTAGGCAACTAGATAAGGTTGTTGATAGAGCACTTAGTTTGGACTTGGGAAAATCAGAATTTAAATGCTGTCCCAGAGAGAATTTAGCAGTCCCTGGCACTGAATAAATGTGTCCTATCCATCCATCCATCCATCCACCCACCCATCCATCCATCCATCCATCCATCCATTAATCCATCCATCCATCCGTCTCTCTATCTCTCTATCTCTCTATTTATCACCTATCTTCTATCTCAATCATCTACCTACCTATCTATATCTTCAGTCTATCTCTCTCTCTACCATCTGCCTCTCTAATCTGTCATTTACCTATATATTATCTATTTATCATCTATCTTCTGTCTCTCTCTCTCTGTCTCTGTTTCTGTCTTTTTCTGTCTCTCTATTTCTGTCTCTTTTTCTCTGTCTTTCTGTCTCTCCTTTCTTTCTTCTCCCCTTCTCCCTTTCCCTCCCTCCTCTTTCTCTGATTCTCCTTCTATCTCTCTCTGATCCTGTCTCTGTCTCTCTGTCTCTGTCTCTCTCTGTCTCTCTCCTCTCTCTCTGTCTCTGTCTGTCCGTCTGTCTCTCTGTCTCTCTCTTTCTCTTTCTGTGTGTATGTGTGTATGTGCATGTGTATCTATCTATCTATCTATCTATCTATCTATCTATCTATCTATCTATCTATCTATCTATCTATCTCAGATACAGATTGTGAGACCTGGGTAAACCATTTTACTTCTCTTTGTTTCACTTTTCTAGTATATAAAATGGTGACAAAAATACCTTTTTTTCAGGTTACTTCAAGGATCTAATGAAATAATATTTGAGAAACAATTCACAAACCCTAAAAATCACTATATGAGCTAGTAATTATTATAGTTATTCAACATAAAATACAATAAAGCATAAATTATTAAATAAATATAACAAAATAATGTATTTATGTAAAATATAATGATGTATTACATATTTATATAACATAAAACATTACAATCAAATCTATATATAATATAAAACATTATATAGTGTACAATTATAAATATCAAAAAATGTAATATTAAAACAAATATTACTAAAAACCTAATGAGACACAGAAGATCCAGGTCAAAGGTAAATACATTTTAGAAGATGAAGGCAGAGTGTGGGCACGTAATTGATTAGAGATCAAGGAGACTACCTATACTATCCAATTTCATATCTAGACTAGACAGGATGCTAGGTCTCATAAATCTAGTAAGCCTTCAAGGAGGATATGGAATTTCAAGAGGTGAATAAATGATGAAATCACAGTTCTAGATAAAAGAAAAGTGAGTGAAGTTTCTTAGGCTGGGGGAAGGGAAAATCAGGAGGGATGCAGTACTCCAGGTCTCACCTGCCCTTCCTGGCAAAAACAATGTTTGGTAAAATAGCTAAGAGGGGAAGTTCAATCTTTTTTCCTGGGTCTATAGGAAACAGATTTGGTTTCCTACCTTCAATGACTCCTTAGAGGCTCATGGAAAGCCCTGACTGTCAGCCTGAAGTCATCATTGTTGCCTGCTGCCTCTGGAATGTGCTCCTTTTTCATCCAACCAAGGGAATCCCTAGCTCCCTCTCAGGTTCAGCTCATGGCTTACCCTGATCTTCCCAGCTGCTTTTGACCTGCATTCTCCACCCTAGAAATTCATTTCTATTTACTCTATTTATTTTGCATTAATCCACATCCATGTTTCTCCTCAATAGGACTGAACCTTACATAGGTTAGGAACTGTTTGTTTGGGCTTGATTGATCTTTGTAATCCCAGGGCATAGGATAATGTCAGGCACACAGTAGATGCTTAATAAATGCTTACTGATGGAAGGAAGAAATTGACTGTGGGGAATGTAATGCATAAAGAAAATGTAGAAAAACCATAGTTCACAAACAAAGGTGGTTTCTAGGTGGGTGAGTGGGCTGAGTCACTATAACAAAATTTTATGGTGGACAAAAGGGAGACCCAGTCACTGAGCTAGCAAGAGACATACTGCCAAATTTGAGAAGCAGTGAAGAAATGAATAGACTTTCCAATGTTCTCCCAGAGATTAAGTGCTGTCTACCGGTCTTAGAGGAATACACAGGCATGACCTAATGCTTGGGATCCTACCCAAGATGACCCTTTCCTCAGATCTAGTTATCATGTTTGCTTGAAGAGAAATCAACTGAACCAACATCTATAGACATCCCATGACTGCTATTCATAGATTAATTCTAATAGAGTTATCTGTAGTTTATTAGGAAAATGTTTAAAATATAAAGAATGGCTTGTTGGGAGGTAATGAGGCCAGCAGGTGTTAAAACTGAAGCAAAGAGAACTTGATCCTTGACTAACTTTCTAACACAGAAAAAAATAGAATCTAAACAACAGATTTTGTCTATATATGGAAAATAACTGCAATTGTGTCTCTATAATCTGATCCCTTTATGAAGTGTGAACACATTTCTCAGATTGAATCATAAGGGGCAACTCCATTGACTAATAAATTATGGACATGCCTACAGGTGACATTTGAAAGATAGTTATTTTGTGAGTTCAGGAGGGTTCAGGCTCAGAAACACTTTTGGAATAGACCCTTGTAGGGGGCAAGTAAAGGATGTCTGCCTCTATCTCCATTCCTCCCTTCCTCCCTCCTCCCCTCCTCTCTCTTTCTCTGTCTCTCTCTCTCTCTCTGTCTCTCTCTCTTCACCCAACCCCATAGGCCATGGAATTTGGCAGCAATTTGTGAGGGAGAGACAACTCATCCAGCAATTTGTCAGTCTGAGAGTGCTTTAGGCAAAGTTGAAGGAACATAGATACATGCTCTTGAAAGAAAATAACATAGAAAGTCAGTTACTTTTAGGAGGAAGCAGCTTCAAGAAATTGGAGTGCTGAAATCAGAGAAGAAATCCAACTATGTACGCAAGAGAAATCTGACCCTGCCAATTAAGAGTCTGGTTGTCCATAGAAACATATCCTCAGCACTCCTCTGAGCAATGCCTCTAACAGAAACACTGTACGCAAGGAGAGCAGCTTACAGACCTTATGAAGTCAAAAAGGGTCCCCATATCCTGATGTACCAGAGTACCAGGACTTGTGAGTTGCCTTTGTTCATGTGTACTAAGTGTGAGCTCACTATTCCCATGGATACTGTGTACATCTGTACTAGAGTGTATCCCATATTTATGAGAGGAATATTTAGAAGCTATTGGCTTACAATGCCATCTAAGAAAATGTCTTTGCTAAGAGCTAATTAAGTCTATTAGATTATTGTTGATGGAAAGCATACCAGTGGAAGCTTGTGAATTATATTGATAGGACTGTAGACCCTCAACATCTTCCATAGAAGCTGAGACATCAGTCACCTTCTAACAACACATCCCAAGAGTAGAAGTAGAAAGTAGCCCAGAAGATAAGCCATTGAAGCTTTTGACAATACTATACCTGTCTGCTAAGTGTAACATACAGGAATGCAAAGGACAATAATGTGTCAACTATTAATAAGTAGTGACTAGGAGCTATGCCAATTTTTGAACTTCTGGCAGTCTGAAGTTGTTCTAGGATTATATGAACTGCATGGGTCCTATCCCCTCAAAATCATACCTTTATGCTCAAATGTAACTTTGACCATAAGTGGATCTTTTCACCATATATAGTTGTTTTCTACATCTGTCCAGTTGTGAGGGAAAGATGTCCTGCACCTAGATATGAAAGAGGCTAAAGTAACCTGAAACTAGATTGCCTTGACTATGATGACAGTGGATCACTTAATTTTATTTCCTAATTCTAAGGATAAAGGCATAGGATAGCATCTGAAGTGAATGGGGTCCTAAGAGCATCAGTTACACCTTCTGCCTCTTTTGCCTTCTGAGAGTAAGCTTTTAGACTCCTGGGTATTATTTTCCCATTTAATGGGGGCATGGGTTCCATGATTAAGTATCCATATTACAGTCTTTCATGGACCCTTGCCCCTACTGGAGCCAGCAGATCTCTTGGTTATTAATCTCAGTTCTAATGGAGGCATTAATACTTTCCTTGATCTCCAGGGTTCAGGGAGAGAGAACATTTCCACATTGTCCAAAAGGAAGCTATTTCAGACATAGGAGTGATTCAGTAACCAACAACTGCCCACCATGTGGGATACTTTGGCCTAATCCATGAGAAGTGTTAAGAATGGAAATCTATAAACGATTTATAGATGGGTCAGAAACTAACCACTCACTCAGCAAAACAATCTGGAAGAATTAAACAGTTTGGTTTCATGCTTCTCTCTACCCTTGAATTCTTTACTTCGTTGTCTTAACATACCTCATAACTTTCCAAACTACAGGCCCGGATAAGTCACCAGCATCTACTTTCTCCTACCCCAGTTGTATGCTGCTGTACCTGTCTTTCAGAAATCACATCTATACTGACTGGGTCAGTCAGTCAGTAAGTATATATGAAAAGTTTACTCTATGCAGGCACTATGCTAAAATTGAAGGGTTCAAAGAAAGGCAGAAATACCCCCTTCCCTCAAAGAAATTAGAGTATAAGAGGGAAAAAATAAAAGTAATGAGATGCATATAAAATATATACTGAATATGAATATTCAATACTGAAAAATATGGCAGGTGTGCTACAAATATATTTTAGCTAATCCCAAATGGGCCCTCACTGCTGCATGGATCATTCCATTCCTTGCTGATTAACTCTTTATTTTTCCTACAGTATCTGTTTCAAACTTTTCTTTCCCTATCTTCCCCCTACTCTTTATAAGCAGAGAAACCTTACCTTATAGCTTATGTACAAAATCGTAACTATCTGTCATAAATTCTCTCTTCTTACTTTCTCAACTACCCTCAAATTCAATCCCTCTTCTCCTTTATTCTAGTTTCTGATTTAAGAGTTGGCCCTTCTATTTGTCAAGGTGAAGTGCTCTATGTGTGCTTTTGATTCCTCCTTCTCCCTTCTCTTCCAGAAGTGTACCTCTTTATCCATTTTCTCTTTTTCTAGAATCCTCACTCTTTATATCCAGTCCCTTTCCTTGCTGCCTAACCATGTGCTCCTATTTTTAAAGCAATATTTACTTGATCTTGCCATCCCTTAAAGTGATAATCCTACATTTCTCCTCTCTTTCAGTTCCAAACTCCTAGAAAAAAAAAGTCATCTATATGTTTTGTCTCATCTTCATCAATTCTCATTCACTTTTCAGCCCTTTCCAATCTGGCTTACAACCCACCATTCTACTAAAACAGCTTGCTTTCATGTGTCCAGTGATACCTTAAGTACTAAATCCAATGGCCTTTTCTCAACCCTCAGCCTTCTTGACCTCTCTAGAATAATTGCCCACACCATCCTGGTGGATACTCTCACTTCCCTGGATTTTTTTTTCTGTCATAACTTTTTCTCCTAATTCCTAATTGCTTTACCACTCCTCAGACTTCTTTGCTAGATCATAAGCACATGGACATATGCCAGCTTTATACCCTGGGCTCTTTTCTCCTCACACATTTTTTTCTTATGAATCTGATCAGCTTCCACACACTTAGTTATCATCTCTATGCATATGATTCACAAATCTACATTCCTATCTCTTGTCTCTGAGCTGTGTCCTGAATTCTAGTGCTATGTTATTGACTGCCTATTGTAGAACTCCACTTGGATATCCTAAAGGCATTTCAAACTCAACAAGTCAAAAACAAAATTCATTTTCGTCTAAGAAAAGAAAATCCTTATTTTCAATTCCCCTTGTTTCTGTGAAGATAATCATCTTTCATCCAGCCTACCAGGTCACAACCCAAGAGGTATCTGTAACTTTTCACCCCCACACATCCCCCTTATCCAGTATGTTTCCAAATCTCATTAAATTTACTTCTCAAAATGTCTCACATTTGTTGCTTCACTTATATTGCAACCACCTGAGTTGAGAATTGCATCACCTGCCACCTAGACTAACAATAACAACAGCATATAGCATTTATATAGTATCTCCTATGTGCCAGTGTGCCACACTGCAGCAACCCCTGAATTGGTCTCCCTGTGGCCAGTCTCTTCCCCTTTTAAATTCATTCTCTATGCAGCTGTCACATTGATATTCATTTTCAGTAAGCATTAGTGGTCCCCCATTGCCTATAGGACAAAATGCAAGTTCTTATTTCACATGACTCCCCCTCATACACTGAATGATTGAGCCAAACTGTCCTACTTAGGCACCAAAGTGGCGCAGTGGACAGAGTGCTGAACTTGGAGTCAGGAAAATCTGAGTTCAAATCCAACCTCAGACACTCACCTGTGAGACCCTAGCAAAGTCACTTAACCTTTCTCGGTCTCAGTTTCCTCACCTGAAATGGGAACAATAAGAGCACCTATCCCAATGGGTTATTCTAAGGATCACAAGAGATTAATATACTCAAAGTACCTTATAAACTTAGAAGTTTTCATCCACAAAAATGCTAATTATCATAATAATAATGTTATTTATTGCTATTAATATCTTTATCAATCCCATATATGATGTTCCATCTCCCTTCCTTGTGTCTTTGCATAGAATGCCCTTTATACCTAGAATGCTCTCCACATTCATGCCAATTTTAGTTTAAAGTCTACTTTCTCCATTCCTGATCTTCTGAGCTTTTAACAACATTCCTCAGCACCACCCCGTCCCACCCCCCAAGAAAACAGTTTCTTGTCTAGGGGGCTACTTTCATTTTTGTCTTGGTATTCCTAGAATCTGGTATAGTGCCTTGTATATAATAGAGAATTGATAAGTGCCTATTAAGTTGAATTAATTAATTTGAGTGGCAAGTATATAAAGTAAGGGATTGATAGATGTGGGGAAATTCTTTTTAAATACTTTTTGAAAGGATTAGGATGAGTTGAAAATTATAAAGATTCCTCATATAATCTTTACTAATAACAGTTGGTATGTGTTATCAATTATCAAGTTGTCACAAAACTGGTTAATAATTGGCAAACTGATAGTAACAAGAATGGCTCAGAAATTCTAAAGAGTATTTTAAATTAACTACTTGACAAAATACATTGATAAATTAAGTGCATTTAAATCAGAGTCATATATGATAAATTATCCTTAAAACACATTTTCCATTCTTACATTTTGCCTCCCTGGCAATATATTCCATAACATCCCCTCTTTGAAGAGGTCAACATATTTGGTGTCATTGGTCATTTTAATCCTGACCAACTGAAGAAGCTAGTTTATTATTATACTGGTTACCTTGTGGATTATTCAAGAAAAAAGCTGAAAACTGATAAAAGAGAAAGATCTGACATATATATACATATATATATACACATATATATGTATGTATGTATGCATGTATATATAGTTGGCAAGAGTAGGGGAAAAGAAGGAAGAGGAGAAAGAGACAGGGAAGGAACCAAAATAAAGGAAGTACTCTGAGAGAAAAATGAAAATAGTTTTATTCTACTTTTGCTAAGTAATATTCGAGGGCAGGGTGGGGAGAATGAAGGGAGAGCTGCTCCTTTTCTACCTCCTTCCAGTTTTCCATCTTGCTGTCAAAACATAGGAAGAAGGAAGTCAAGCCTGACATCACCTACAGAATTAGAATATCTTCTCTGAACTAAGATTATGGCAAAGAATTTGGAGAAAATGATACTGGAAATCACCAGATCACGGGCTCATAAGCAAAGAGCAGAATTCCATAATACCACAGACAGTCTTTCCTAAACCTTACTGATTTCTATAATTTTTCCTTTGCAGCCAACCATTCTGCTAACTAGATGAGATAGCTGCTTTATCCATACAACAAAGGGAACCCATCTTATTATCAGTTGTCAGAACTACTACAAAGCACTCAGTTCAGACAAAGTACTTCCTCCTTCTTAGAAGGTTCTTATACTCAAAGGTAAATCCATATGCATGCACATGTATATTTCCTATAATCTTCACAACAGCTCTGAGGTAGGTGTCATTGTTACTCATTTTATAGCTGAGCACTCAGGCTGCCAAAGGTGGTGACTTGCCTTTGCTCAAATAACCAGTAAGTCTCTGAAGCAGTATTCGAGTTCACATAGTCCTCCCAATACTCCATTTGAATCTGTATTTCTTGGATGTATCAAAGAGTGTCAATATATATGTGGAAATATGAGTAAGCTCAATGTCATTATGTATAGTGAAGTCTCTTCTCTTTCAAAAAAAGAGTAGAGGGGATTTTCAAAATTTGGAAGACTATAACTATTGTTCTCTCATCTTTCCAATTTCTACAATGAAATAGTTTTTTAAATTTAATTGATAGTACTTAAAAATTCTCAGAAGAAAAATTGCTAACCATTAATAAATATTTGAAATAATGCTCCAAATCACTAATAATATGAGAAATACAATTTTAAAACAGAATTAAAAATGTACTTTATATCCAGAAAATTGGCAAAGATGATCAGTTACTATTGGAGGGCATGTGGGAAAATACATAGATACAGATTAATGTGCTGTAAGTGGAACTGGTTATTCTGGAAAGCTATTCTGGAAAGCAATTAGTAATTATGCAAATAAAGAGGCTAAAATGTCCATGCCTAAAACCCAAAAATTTCACTGCTAGCTATATACCCCAAGAAGGTCATTGACACATTGACATTGATATTGAAAGGTCCCATATTCATCAAAATCTTTATAGTAGTACTTTTGTGATAGGAAAGACATGGAAATAAAGCAGATGTCAATCAACAATGAAATGACTAAATAAATCATGGTATATACCTGTAATAAAATAACAAGTGTGCTCTAAGAAATTATGGAAACAGTGAATACAGAGAGATGTGGAAAGAGATGAACTGATTCAAGGTGAAGTAAACAGAACTGAGAAAATGATGCAAGGACCACAACAACAATGTAAATGGAAATAACATCCAAAAAACATCGAAAACATCTTTTAAAAAGAATGTTGTCAAAATATAAAGAATAAGCTTGACCCTAAGAGAAAAGACTTGAGAAGATATCTCCTTCACCTTAGAGATGTGGAAAGGTAGATAGATAGATAGATAGATAGAGATACATAGATAGATAGATAGATAGATAGAGATACATAGATAGATAGATAGATAGATAGATAGATAGATAGATAGAGATACATAGATAGATAGATAGAGATACATAGATAGATAGATAGATAGAGATACATAGATAGATAGATAGATAGATAGATAGATAGAGATACATAGATAGATAGATAGATAGATAGATAGAGATACATAGATAGATAGATAGATAGATGATAGATAGATAGATAGATAGATAGATAGATAGATAGATAGATAGATAGATAGATAGATAGATAGATAGAAGTCAGTTTTGATGATTTTTCCTTCTCTTGTTTTTTCCTGTTTTTAAATATTCTTTGTTATAAGACATGGCTCTCTGGGGAGAGACAGGGAGATGGACACAGAGGGAAATCTAGGTAACGTAAAAGAAAACAAAACTTCACAAAATATATTAGAAGTGTATAGTATTCTAGGAGTTTGAGAAAACAGAAAAGGCTCAGTCCTTTCTGGATGCTTCTTTATTGTTTGTTCTTTTGGTACCTGTAGGCTTCGAAGCAACCAAAGGAATTTATGGAGATCAATTACAATAAAATTTTCAGATGTGTTGGTGTTGTCATGTATTAAATGTCATAAACACTGAAAAATATTTTTTAAAAGATGCTATATATATATATATATTGTATTATTTTTATTCCAATGGTGTAACAAAAAATGTTATGCCTGCTATATCCCAAATTCAGTTTTATTGCTCCTTGACAAGACAGAAGTCTTGCACAAAATTTTGTGAGTTTTTTCCCATTAAATTCTGAGCTAGAGTCAAGGGGAATAATTTGCCTCCCACCTCCAGCCACCACCAACCATTTATATTACATTCACTTTCCCATTGTGCCAAAAGAGTATGCACAATATGCCCTACATCTCAGTCAGCTTCTGAACCTATGTACTCCAAAAGTCGGATGAGAACAAGGTAAAACTCTCAAGTATCCTCTGGTGTCCCAGTGACTCATGGGAAATGAAAATCATGGGTTCAGTATTCTGGCCCAAGAAATCATTCCATCCCTATGAAGTCAGAATATGTTCAGGGAGGTGGATCCATTCAAAGTATTCTTTTGGGGTTAAGATTCTCATTACCAACACTAAGCTAGACTGTCCAGTCTCCATCTCCTCACATCCTCTTTCCCATTCCTTAACCCTGACCTGAAACTGAAATCATTTAGCAACTTAGCACCAAAACAAGACCCCAGATTTGTAAAGCAATCAACAAATATTTATTGAGCACCTATTATTTTCATGTCTTTCCCCCTGTGAACCTGTATATCTTAGAGAGGTCTAAGATCTTAAGTCTGTATGTGGGAAAAGGAGTAAGCCCAAGTCCGTATATTTAGGGATGCCTCTAGCTTTGCGATTTCCTGTACACATCCAATCAGCAATATTCATCATAAACATAAATTCTCTAGAGAAAACCACTATATAACGACCCAGAATGCACTTAAGCAAACTACATTTATGTGAAACACATAAACACAGGATCATGCCATTATAGTTTGATGACCAGGACTGAAAGACTTCTTCACCTACTGTCACAGATCAACCTTAAAAAGGACAAGATGTTTCTTTCATATTTTCAAAGACACAAATGATTTCAGGTGATAGAAGTTTATGTTGAGATTGTTTGGTGTATACTGTCAGCATTACCCAATATTCCGTCAAAAGAATACTGGCTAGTATTATATTAACTCAACTTTTTTCATAGTTTTACCATTTTGACAATACTGACCTTATTTAAAATATATCTCATTTTAGCATAGAGAGTCAAATCTCATAAAAGTAAGAATATCAGACTTGATAAATCTGCTCAAAGCCTTTTACTGAAGTGGGAATTCTCTGTTTCTGAGAAATTGAAAGATTTAATGAATATATTCCCGTTATATTATAACATCTCATTTTTTTCTCTCTCATAAATACTTGTCAGGTTTATGATTTTCCACTCATTGGCCCAGGAATGGTGTTGCACAGGCTCCAGTTGTGGGTGCTCCTACCAAGTTTAATTTCTCTCACAAGCAGAGTTGACAAAAGATCATGGCCACTAAGCCCTGGAATTACCCTAGATATTGCCCTCTCTGCTCTGCAAATGAAATCCTACAGAAGACCCTTTGGAAAAAGAGAACATGATGGTTAACACTCAGAAATCCATTTTGCACAGGGCAGCGTTAGTACACAGAAAAGTGGTGAATGACAGGCAGATCTGCCAGCTCCTGGCTGAGAAAAGTCAGATGCTTAGTGTTTTACACACACACACACACACACACACACACACACACACACACACACATGTAAGCACACACTTTCTCTCATCACATACACAAACTCTCCCCAGGTCAGCTCATACTCTTCCTCTTTCACCCACCCATCTCTGTGTATCTCTGTCTCTCTATATCTCTGTCTCTCTCTGCCTCTTTCTCTCTCTCTCTGCTTCTTTCTATAACTGTCTCTGTCTCTCTTTCTCTGTCTCTTCCCCCCCTCCATGTCCCTCAGACTCTCCCCCTCACTCTCTCCCTTTCTCTTGCCCTTGATTGACTACCAGGTCAGATAAGAAATTAAGACTAGTGAAATCAGAACCAGACCGCACCTGTCCCTCCTGCAGCCAGAAGAGCACTGATGAAATTGCTGTGATCATAACCTTCAAAACACTGCGCTCCCCCAGCTGTCAGCTTTCCCAACCCCAGGCTCCACAATAGAGACGCTGGCACCAGGTTCCTAAGAATCTATTTGCAACAGAATGTTTTCATTTGGGGAAGCAGCAATGAGTTGTGAATTGTATAGAGCCTTTTTTTTTAACAACAAAGGTGCTGAAAATAGATGACTACAGATTTAGTTCATTAGATTAAGGCTTGCTAATAGGAGGATCAGATGACTTACTTAATTTGCTTCAAGAGAAAATAATAATAAATAGTACTAAAGATATAGAAAAGTAAACAATTCTGACAGGCTGTCTTAATTTGGAGACAGATTCTAGCCCTTGCTGCTTCGCTGCTTTTGAAATTTTTAAATAGCTACTGGACATTCCTCCAAGAAGTGGGACTTCTAGCAAGACATGTAAGTTATGCTTCCTGACCGAGTGCCTAACAGTAAAATGAATTTTAAAAAGTAAAAAAGAATTTGGAAACTGGCACACAATGTTTTGCAAGAAGAACATATATGTGCATGTTTTTGCATGTGTATGAAAACATCTATTTATGTGAACATGCACAACTATATGGTTTAAATGTTGGAAATGCAAAATATGGTGGCTTACATTTGTCTGATCCTTCCAGACTTCTTTTGATAAGACAGATTTAATTTTCATTTTAAAATCCCAATGTTTGTAACTAGTCATAACTTAGAACTTGGATCAGTAAACATGAAATTTATACTCAGGAAGATCTAGGCTGAGGAAACTTTAAACAGAATGATTTACAGATAAAGATTTTTTTTGACCAAATATAAATTTAATATTGCTTTCAGTTATGACTTTCAAAGTAATGACAATTAATATATACGAGACGAAAACACAAAGAAGAATGTGGGAAAATATCTATATAGAATATGCATTCCTGTGCATACCAATAGCTATCCCTACTTTAGCAACTAAAAGTTTTTTTTCCTCTATTTTCACATTCCCATAACAACTGTATATGAAAATCAGTCAATTGTTACAATCATACAAGTGGCCAAAGGTTAAAAACATTCAAAAGCGATTTTTTCCAGATGTCAAATCACATCATGTCTGCATGTGATGTTATAAATATACATTTACACAATATGTGAGCCAAGAAATAGTACAAGTTTGTAAATATTTATACCCATAGTACATACACTGTGTTCAGATATATAATACCACTTGTCTTTTTCTTCTAATGATTTTTTCTATATCATCTCAATAGACACTACCTTTCAACTGTGCTATTTTCTTTTGTAACATCAAACTGTTTACACTAGTCCTACACAGATATTTATATAATTAGGTTTTCATTTCCACATTTGCTGTTAAACTTTGGAATGTCATGTGCCCTAAATAAGCAAAGAAGTATAGTATTCAGTGTGATGACGAGTGTTGTCAACTATTAAAATGGGGTGTTTAGAAACAGGAATGTTGTTTTGGACTTTAGAAGAGGACTCCCAAGCATACATCTGGGTGGTTGATTTAATGGTTATTTAAAATGAATTTCAAATCCATGTCTAGGAAATGCATGAAACTCAATTCAGCTTAACACTAATCTGGATTTTCAAAATATGGAAGCAAAGTGCAAAGATGGAAAAATGTTGTATTCGGTGGGGGAAGAAGAAAGATTTCAATGAAATTTTCTGTCTCTGGGGCTTCTCAACATCTTGTAGATCAAAATAGAATCCAAGATTTTCCCAAATAGGTTCAGATCATTCTCAAATCCGGTCACTTGTGTGTTTGCTCAGCTTTGAGATATGTTCATTCATTCATTCATTCATTCATTCATTCATTCATTCATTCATTCATTCATCCATCCATTCACTCAGTCTTTTTTTCACAAAGTAGGCATTAATAAGCTTTGTTTAACTTAATTCAATTTAAATACACACACACACACACATATATATATATGTATATATATATATACATATTGCATTTATTTACTATATTCAAAGTTTTTTGAGGAAACACAAAATTTGTCAGATAGTAGACCCTTCCCTCTAACAATCTGGGGAATAGACACTTCTCTAATGGAGGCTGGACAGAGGATTTGATATTATTTTAATTAGTTCTCAATTAATGATTCCTTTATGATATTTTGTTAATCAAAATATAAAATGAGGCAGCTAGTTGATACAATGGACAAAGCAGTGGTTTCACATCTACACCTAAACATTAGTGGCTTTTGGACAAGTCACTGAATCTCTGTTTCAATTTCTTCATCTGCAGAATGAAAATAATATTAGTACCTATCTACTACCCAGGGTTATTTGTGAGGATCACATGAGACAAGATTTTCAAAGCATTTAGCACGATGTACATAGTAAGTGTTATATCTATATATGCTAGTTATTATTAAGTGATAGATCAAGAGAGTTATTCAAAAGGATAAGTTCATAGAAGCTTGAAATAGGCTTGGCTAAAAGTGGTTATACAACCTCAATCAGAGTCCTCCTTATTTTAAATCTTTCACTTGGCATCAGTATAAGATAGGCTTTCATATACATAAAGAAAGGCATAAAATTGAGGCATTTCTTTTTAAGTTACTCTATTGATTAATATAATTTAGATGTGTATTTCAAATATGGCTTTAAAATCAGCAAAACAACATGTTAATAAATATGTATGTATTATTATGCAATGTTAAATGTACTATTTTGTTGTTATATAGTGCATAAATAATCATGACATAATCATATGATGATAGAATTTGTTCATTTTAATCATATATAATGATTCTTCAAAGATAAAAGATAACATTATTGCTGATAATATTGAATGGCATTTATAAATCATTGAAGGATATGAACAGGCAGTTTACATCAAAACCATTTATAATCATATGAAAAAATGTTCTAAATCATTATTGATTAGAGAAATATAAATTAAAACAACCTTAAGATATCATTTTACACCTACCAGATTGACTAAAACTAAATATTGAAGGGGATGTGGAAAAACTGGGACACTAATTCATTGTTGGTGGAACTGTAAACTGATCCAAACATTTTGGAGAGCAATCTGGAATTGTGCTCAAAGATATTAAACTACCTATACCCTTTGATCCAGCAATATTATGACTAAGTCTATTTCTAAAGATTAATAGGGAAAAAGGGGAAAAAACTATATGTAGTAAAAATTAGTAGCTCTCTTTGTGGTGGTAAAGAACTAGAAATAAGAGGTATGCCTATCAGTTGTTGAATGACTGAACAAGTTGTGGTATTTGATTGTGATGGAATTTTACCCTGCTTTAAGAAATGATGAGCCAAATGATGTAATAAAAACATGGAAAGACTTGAATGAAATAATGAAAAGTGAAATGAGCAGAACCAAGAGAATATTGTATATAGTAATAGCAATATTGTTTTAAGAATGACTTTGAGCAAATTAGTTATTTTGACTATTATAAATTAACATCATATGAAGAAAGATGCTATCTGCACACAGAGAAAGAACCAATAAATAGATGTATAGAATAATTTTACACACATATATCCATATTTGTGTCTAATGGTAGCCATCTCTAGGGCAGGGGAATAAGAGGGTAGAAAAAAAGAAAAAAGAAATTTATATGATAATTTTGTTGTATATTTGAAAGGAATAGCAAGTTGTGCATAGTAGATTTGTAGTTTTATGTACAAACATCTTTTTATTGTACTGTGTTATGTAAACACTTGTTTTAATTCAATAAGTATTTGTTAGTATAATAAAAGGGGGAATGTAAAGGAAAAAGAAAGGAAAACATTGAACATGCAAAAAGAATTCTTGACTTCCACTTTCCAGCTTTGCCATTTATAAGCTACCATTTATTATTATTTGGGCAAGTCATTCAGAGCCTTATTTTCTTCCTCTGTGAAACAGAAATAGTAGTTCTTGGGCTGCCTGCTTCCCAGGTAAGGATAAAATGAGATAATGTACAAAAAGTGCTTTGTAAAACATTAAATACAATTTGATATGAACTATTATTATTATTCAACTAATATATTCTTCCAATTTCTTATCACAGGAGTGGAAGTAACTGGTGCTGATTCTATTCCAGGGGAGATTTACAATGCAGGCTGTCCACTCCTCGTACAAAAGCTGATGGAAATTTTCCAGGTTATGTGACAAGAGGAGGTTATCCCAGCTGGAGGTCAAGGATGTCTCCATTGTCCATCTCTATAAAGGTAAAGGAAATATATTGTCCTGTGACAATCATGGTTGTGGGTTGAGAGGATCTCTCTCTTAGTCATTGTTGACAAGATTCTTGCCAGAGTCCTCCTTAATAGGCTAATCCTTCAACTAGAAAATGGTCATCTACCTGAGAGTCCATGTTGCTTCAGAAAGGGCTGAGGAATGTGTGAAATGGTGTTTGCTGCCCAATAACTTCAAGAGAAATGCCAAGAGCAGAGGTCTGTACACACTGTTCGTCAATTTAACCAAGGCCTTTGATATTCTTAGTCATGAGGGCTTATGGAAAATTATGTCAACATTTGGTTGCCAGAGAAGTTCTTCAGTGTTGTATGTCAATTTCATGTTGGTGTGCTTCCCTGGGTTCTGGATAATGGACAATGCTCTCAAGCTTTCTCAGTCACTGATGGAATGGAAGCAAGGCTGTTTGCTTACTCCCATTCTTTTTAGCTGATATTTTCAGTAATATTGTCAGATGCCTTCAACAAGGACAAACACAGCATCAGAGTCAGCTACCACACTGATGGGAAGTGAATTATTTAACTTAAAAATGCTACAAGCCAAGACTAAAGTAAAGTAAGAATTGGTGTATAATTTTTGGTTCACAGATGATTGTGCACTCAATGCAACCTTCAAAGCTGAGAAGCACCAAAGTATCAATTGATTCTCTGTTGCTTGTGGTAATTTTGGCTTAACAATACCAAGAAAACAGAGGTTCTCCAACAGTCAGTACCACACCATCCATATGTGGAACCATAGATTATAGTAAATGGAGAAATTTTGAATACTCTGGATAAGTTTACTTACCTTGGCAGTATACTTTCCAGGGATGTACACAGAGATGATGAGGCTGACACATACATTGCCAGAACTAGCTCAGTATTTGAGAGGCTCTAAAGGAAAATATGGGAAAGACGTATTGTCTACCCAACTAAAGGTCTATAGAACTGTTGTACTGACCTCACTGTTGTATGCCTATGAATCCTGGACAGTCTACCAGCACCATGCCAGGAAACTGAATTGCTTCCATTTTACTTGTCTTTGGAAGATTCTGAAGATCACTTGGCAAGATACGGTACCAGACAGAGAGGTCGCTTTTTGAACTAAACTTTCAAGCATTCAGACTCTACTAAATAGAGCTCAACTCTAATGAACTGGCCACATTGTTTCAATGCCAAGCATACACTTGCCTAAAAGACAAATTTACAGAGAACTGAAAGACATTTACATGGTGGCCAGAAGAAGTAATACAATGACACTCTTAAGATATCTCTGAAGAACTTTGGAGTCTATTGTGTGACATGGGAGATGTTGACAAAGGATCACACAGCTTGGCGTACCCACATTAAAGAAGATGCTACGCTCTCTGAGCAAAGTAGAATTGCAATAATTCAAAAAGAAACATGATATGTGCAAATTTAGAGACATCACTATTCCAAAGTTCATATTGACTATTTGGACCTGACTTGTGGTAGAGCGTTCCAAGCTCTTATTGGTCTGATCAGCCACAGTTGGATACACTGTACCTTGAATCCAATACAGTGATGTTTTTTGGTCCTCTTCAAGAAGGAACAACTACCTACCTACCTATCTATCTATCTATCTATCTATCTATCTATCTATCTATCTATCTATCTATCTAATCTACCAATCTATCTTTCATCTGTCTATAATCTGTCTATCAATACCAGTCCATCTACAATTCTAAATATTAATTCCTTTGGTTTTAAAAAACTTCAATTTCCACTGGTACTTATTAAATTATAAATCCAGATGGATGGGAAAGGTATGATTTTAGAAGGAGAAAAAAGAACTAAAAAAGTGGAGGGACTATTTTGCTGTAGACCAGTGTTACCTGCTGCTACCTCTCTTCAACAAACTGACAGTCTGCTAAAGATAAACCAAAGCAGGGATCATTGAGGTCAGTGGAAGAGCTGGGGGAAAAATATTCAGGAATATATATATATATATATATATATATATGATTTATAATTTGTTACTGGTCCATGCCTAACAATCATTTGATTGATTGGACATGACCACTGACACATTGATCTTTAACTTGGTCTGAAGCTTAATACCTGATCATGCTACACTTTGTCTGTTAATCTTTCAAAGGATATACTGGCCTTCTTGAAATGGTTTTCTAATCCTTGGTCTATCAGCATAGCATATGTCAGTGTCTGCCAAAAGAGCAGAAGTCAATGTCAGTTCTCTGGTCCTGATAATATTCATTGTCACTGCATATGATGTTGTTGGTATAAATTCATCATATATAACCTTGGTCTTCCTCAGGATATTAGCATTCCTTAATGCAATAAGGACTGGAGGGATGTAGGGATGTAGAAGAGAGAGGAATGCACTTATAAGGTCTCACATCTGTTTATATATTTCCTTCTAATCATCGGCAAACACTGTTGTGTCCCCTCCCAATAAGACCAGCAGACTGCTTAAATTAACCGTATCAGACTTTCACTGAATTTAATATTAGTCTACTGACTAGAATTTCAGGAAGCACAGTGGATGTGGAGTCAGAAAATCTAAGTTTGAGTTGTAACTCCAACATGTGCTACTTGAGGATCTCTTGGCAAATAGTTTAATCATTCTAAGTCTCCTGACTCCAGGCATTTCCACTGACTATACTCCATGCCTGGAATTAATTCACTTCCTCCTTATCTCCATTCCCTGGCCTCACTGTCTTGCTTCGAGATCCACAGTAAATCCCACTTTCTACGAGAGACCTTTTCCCATCTCCCTTATTGTAGTGCCTTCTATGTGATGATTACCTCCAATATACCTTACATATAATTTGTTTATACAGAGTAATTCATTTATTATCCCCCCCCATTAGACCATGAACCCATTAAGAGCAGAAACTGGTTTTCTTTTTTGTCTTTCTTTCTATCCCCCAGTTCTTTGCACAATGCCTGACACATAGTAGGTACTTTTATTAAATGTCTGTTGGCTGTCTCATCTCAAGTTTCCTCATTTACAAAATACATATCTTATAACATTATATCATTGTTTATGAAATGATCTTTGCACTACTTATTTTACAGAGGAAGCATTTTGAATTTGGCCAAGAATGCTATAAACTTGTCATTCCTATGTTCTTTTAATTTAACAAGCATACATCAAAAAAAATGCTATTTATTGTGCTAGACCTTTAGCCATAGTCATTCAGGAGAAAAAGGAATCTCAGAGATCAAGTACAACTCCCTTATTTTCCATAGATGAGAGAATTGAGGGTTCAAGAAACTAAATAGTTTGCTTGCGGTCACATGGTAAGTAGCAAAGCCTGGGATTCAAAATGAGATCCTCCAACTCCAGTTCGTGTATTTTTTTTTCTGTTATTGCTCTAATCTGTCCAATGGGAAGCTTTAAGAGAACTGAGAGGACTGTCTAATATTGGCCTCCAAGTTTCCTTTCAAACTTGAATCCTTCCTTCACAATATGATTCAATAAAACAAGCTGTTAAATAGCTATTATTTTCTCATTTTAATTTTCATTGAACACATATTCTGAACCCTTGATATATAGAGTAGATCCTGTGCATAGGAGCAACAAATACATATTTGATCTCTTCTTAAGGAAATTTTAGAGCTAGAAACAGAGATAAGACATGAATGTGATTTCATAAATATGAAACTCCCAGGTAAGAAAACTCCCTTCATTAATGCAGGTTGGCGCATTCTCTGCAATTTGTAGAATTAGATGCTTGCCCAGGGCACAAAGAGTAACTTGCCCAAAGTCATACAAACAACATGTGACAGAGGTCAAATTTGAACCTTGGTGTTCCTGACTTTGCAGCTTTTCCTCTGTCTAGTAGTCCATGATGCCTAAGGCAAATATTTGTTTGTGTTGTTCTGTTGTTGTGTTGTTGGACGTAATACCATCAAACCTGCCAATGGAATTAGTCCAATGAATTGTGCATCTTTGCTTTACTATTCATAATAATTATGTATCATATTTATATAGCAATCTAAGAGTATTTGAAAAGCTTTCATTCTAATATGCCTGATAACCTTATAGCCAAGGAAGATAATGTTATTATCTTTATTATTACCTTTTACAGATGAGGAAGTTGTCACTTTCCCAAGATAGCTCCATCAAGTGGTCAGAATTTCCCTCATTCAAAACACAGGCACAGAAAATATTTTCCCTGGAACTGATGGTATGTTTATCAGAAATAAAAATCCACCAAAGATCACAAAAACATGGATAGTCCATGTTGGTGGATGTGAGCAAACATAGGCATATGTATAGGGGTATAGATTAGTCCAACCATTTTGGAAAACAGTTTGGAACTTTGCTATAAAAAGACTAAATTGATTACATTTTTTTTAACCCAGCAAAACAGCTACTGAACATATACTCAGTAAACAGAGTGAAAGTACCTCATGATTATATGTGTGTGTGTGTACATACACATAGATACAGCTAGAGCCAGAGCTAGAGATAGAGATAGACATAGACATAGACATAGAGAGAAACAGAGAGAGACTGAGACAGACAGAGAGACAGATAGAGATAGAGATAGAGATAGAGATAGAGATAGAGATAGAGATAGAGATAGAGATAGAGATAGAGATAGAGATAGAGATAGAGATAGGTAGAGGCAGAGGCGGAGGCAGAGGCAGAGGTAGAGGCAGAGGTAGATACAGATACAGCAGCATTTCTGTCATAGCCAGAAATAGCTGATTGGGAATATACAAATGTAATGGAACATTTTTTCAGTGTGTTCTTCAATCATTTTCAGTTATGCCTGTCTCTTTGTGACCCCATTTGAACTTTTCTTAACAAATATACCACAGTGGTTTGCCATTTCCTTCTCCAGCTTATTTTAAAGATATGGAAACTGTAGCAAACAGGGTTAAGTGACTTGCCCAGGGTCACACAGCTAGCAAGTGTCTGAAACCAGATTTGGACTAAAGAAGATGAGTCTTCCATACTCTAGGTCTGGTGCTCTATTCACTGTACCACCTAGTTATCCAGTATAAGAAACAATAAATATGAGTATTTCTAAGAAGTCTGGAAAGAAATAAATGAGTTCATAGATGCAGAGTGCAGTAAGCAGAACCAAGAGAATGATCTACGCTATGAACATGATACCATAAAAGAAGGGAATGTTAAAAGACAAGAATGAATGAGCAAATGAATGAAGCATTTGTGAAGCATTTATTATATTCTGAGCAGTGTGTTTTATTCTAGCCTTGATCGCAAGATGTTCACATTTTTTTTTTTGCTTTTTTTGGAGGGCAGTTGGGGTTAAGTGACTTGCCCAAGGTCACATGGCTAGTTTTTGTGTTAAGTGTCTGAGGCCGGATTTGAACTCAGGTCCTCCTGACTAAAGGGCCAGTGCTCTATTCACTGCGCCATCTAGCCACCCCATGACGTTCACATTTTAATGGAGAAGGCAACATAAAATATCAGTACTCAAAACAGTGCTAAGACTAATTTTGGTTCCAAAGGACTGATAGTTTTATTTATTTTCCTGAGTTTCCACAGAAAGCTGGTGAACAACAAGTATCAAATAAGACATAGGATGTCTGCTTTTATTGGTATATCTGTTTGATGGTGCTATTGGGTGGGAAAGGAAACTGAAAAGTGACTGTGTTGTTTTAAAAGTATTTATGACATTTAGAGAAAATTAACTGACAAAATTTTACTAATATTTAAGTGGAAATATGGTTTTGACTAGATTAAGTCCTAACTTACTTTTATTACTTAATTAAAATGTTATTTTTTATTATTTTATTTTATGCATCTAATTAAACATTTTATTCAGCATTAACATACTAAGCAAATCATATCATTATTTTTGCTCACTGGAAAAATCCAATAATAAATGAAACTTAAAATGTATTTCAAAATAGATATGTAACAATTCCCATGTATATACATATGCACATGCATTCAACCACAAATCACATGCTTTCTAACTAAATTAAAAGCTTCTCTCTCAGCATCACTTCCACTTCTCCTCCTCAAATAGCTGTCTGATCCAGAGAAGTAGTAACCAGATGCTGTCAGAAGAGAAGACATTCAGAGGGGGTGATGGGGTGCCTCATTCTCCCCCTGCCCCTTCATTGGCTCACAGAGTACTCAGCCTCATGGGAACATTGGGAGAGGAGAAGATAGAAGAATGTCACTTGAATAATGAGGAATATCATCACTTCACTGCTGCCTTTTATCACCCCCTTCCCACATCCCAGTCAAAGGAACCAAACTTCACTGGTATCTCTAGTATCTCAACACAGCCAAAAGTAGCATATATCTCCAGGGTGTAAAAAGAAATGAGGACTTTACACAACCACACAAATGTGCCTATCTTCCTTCCTATATCTATTATTGATTTGATCTTTAGAGTCATATTTCATTTATAAAATGTTGCAATCATTTTTATATTAAAGAGCCTGATGACAGATAAAGAGTTCATTGAGAGTTTTTGCCAAAATAAGGAATGGTCTGGGAGGGATCAAGTCAGCTGAGGGAAATCATACCCAAACAAATTATCTGAATATCTATTTACAAGGTTTGTACACATGGACCCAACTGACTTCAAAAGGCCCAGGACAAATGTGCTGAAAGCTCATATTTGGCTTTATACATAGCGAAATATGTTTACACTTAAAAGTCTAAAATGAAAATAGTTATCATATGGAATAAAATTGCTCTGTTATTAACCAATTAGTATTGTTTTAACAACAATGACAAAAAGCTTATGGACTTTAATGCTTGTTCCTAAATTGAGTGTCTTTGGAGTAAAATTTTTATCACTAACAAAAGAAATTAAGCCATTTTATCTATATTAGATACTCTTCCATTCATTTTTAATTTCTTTTTGGCAGCCAAGTCTGATGGTTCATGTCATTTTTGGTGTTGGGGCGGGGCATTGTTATGTATCTATTTTGAAATGCATTTCAAATTTCACTTCCATTTATGAGAAAATCCATTATATGCAAGCACAGGAAGCTGGTGAATTTATCAGTGACTGACTAAATAAATAAGTGACTCCTGGTATGGGAATTTCTTTTATCAATTTAGACTGCTAAGTCCAAGGGAGTTACTTGAGGTACAAAGAGATAGGGGGACTTTCATAGCATTGCAAAGTCAGAAGCAATATTTGAACTCAGGTCTTCTGAATCCCCTGTAAGGTGACCTCTGTATTTTCCTATATTAATATTACTTTTCATAAATCAAATAATAACAAGCCAAATATTTTGTGAGGTTTTTTTTTCTGGGATATGATTATATTTTCAGAGGCTGTCCACTGTACTCAGAATAACTTCCTTCCTTACTTCCATCTCTTAAAATCTCTAGTTTCCTTCAGTACTCAGTACAATTTCCACCTTTTACATGACAACTTTCTTGATCCTTTCAGCTGCTAGCATTGCCCCCAGAAAAATTACCTCTATTATATTTATGCATCATTACTGTTTTTCAGTAATTTTTTGGTTACATCCAACTCTTCATGACTCCATATGGGATTTTCTTGGCAAAAACACTGGAATGGTTTTCCATTTCCTTCTCCAGACGTATAGATATGGATAAAGAGATATATTTTACATATTTATACATGTACATTTTACCTCCCCTGGTTGAATGTAATCTCCTGAAATGTAGAGATAATTCCATTTTTGTTTACAACATTTTCATATAACATAATCCCTGACACATAGCCGGCATTTAATAAATGCTTGTCAACTAAGTGACTGATGTACTAACCCAAATATAATTTTGTTTCAATATACAGTAGATAGCAGATGGAACATTATGTTGGATCTAGAATCATTTAAGGCAGCATGGTATACTTATTAGACAGCTAGCCTTGCATTCAGGAAGATCTGGATTCTAATTCTGCCTTTGAAACATGTTACTTATGTGACCCTAAGAAAGTCACTTCATCCTTCTATGAATCAAGAAAGTCTCCTAGACCAAATGACTTTTTGCTCATTCAGTTCTTTAGCCTGGTGAAATCAGAGGTCAAAATAAAAAAAAAACTCAGTGATGTCAAATATTATATTATGGATGTTTTAAGTCTATTTGAAATATTATTATTGTCCTTGTTTTTGTTCCATGGTCATTATTCCCTTAAACCTCCTTAGAGATACACTTTTTTTTGCTTTTTTTTTTTTGGAGGGAGAGATCCACTCTTTAAAATTTTTTTTTGGAGGGCAATTGGGGTTAAGTGACTTGCCCAAGATCACATGGCTAGTCTGAGGCCAGAGTTGAACTCAGGTCCTTCTGACTCCAAGGCCAATGCTCTATTGACTGCACCACCTAGCCGCCCCTGAGAGATCCACTTTTAACTTTTTCTCATAACAAAGAAACATATTAAAACCAATCCAACTGGACTAGCAACTGCTTCTGACCACATATACCACATTCTATAACCATGATACCCACATCTTTACTGAGAGAATGATAATATATTTACTGGAACTTTGCCTTGGCCAAAAGAGCTATAGCTGGACAAGTTAAACTTTTCTCGGGAAATATCTTTAGAACCAGTGACATAACTAATTATTTCTCATGCCTTCCTCCCATCCATACCGACAATGACTTCCTGGGAAATATTTATGTGTGAAAGTGTGTGTGGGGGGGGGGGTTGGAAATTATATTTTCCATATATAAACCAAAGTTAAGTGAGTGATTAATTCTCCACATACCAAGTAGCTCATCTTTAGAAACTGTACCTACCATAAATTTAGATGGCTTAACTGAAATAACTGTTATATATGCATGCAATATTTGATTGAAGCCTAGAGAGCTCTGATAACACTGTAAACATTCCTGACTGAATTTTCAAACCCTATAATTGCAAGTTAGGAGTCAAGAAACACAACCTCTAAGCTGTAATTTTGGACTATTAGGGCCATAAACCTTGTCAGAACTTCTTGGGCTACAGTCAGATTCACAGCTGCATCCATCAAAAGTCTTTGATTCACAGGATTGTTAGTTATGTGTTTGTATTTGTTTTCAGAGAAACAGTGTGGTATAGTATCAAGAAATATGAGTTCAGATTTGGCCAGCTAACACTTGCTAGTTCTATTGCTGTGCTTAAGTCATGTGATCTCTCCATTCTTCATTTGTAAAAAGGGGCTTCTTGCACTACCTGCCTAACAAGTGTATTATTGTAAGAAAAGTCTTGCTTAACTTTAAAAGGACCAGATCAATGTGGAATTTTTTTTATCAGAATACATCGCAGATATGGTAGTGACTTTTCAAGGGATGATATTTACAAAACAATTTACAACATATGTAATCAATTTCATACAAAGCATTTCATTTAGACCTTTGATAAGGCTGAAGTTTTAAATTCATGTGCAGAAGTTTAGAGCATATTGTAATAATAACAATAAAATAATAATATTTTCAAATTGTTTTATACATTTCAAAACTCATTCATATGAAGCTCTTGCTTAGAGATTTATAGTGTATTTGTTTCACTGTAAGAGAGTAATCTTATAACTTGAGTATGATCTTTTTGTCTGAATATTATACATTTTACTGAATATTATACATTTACAATATGACTAGAGACATGCATCATAGCAAAACAGTTCATTTTAAAATGACTATTGGAATGAATCACATTGGGCCCTATTATTTCATTCATAATTTTTACAGTAATACAATTTAAGCTAACATGATTAATTTATGATCCTTAGTGTAAGACCCTTCCATATTATTATTTTGTTTCAATTTTGAAAAATCACTTAAAATAAATGAAATTACTCTTTTTATCTTAAGGCTCATATAAAAGTTATATATATTACTAGTTTATGTAAAAATAAGTTTATATAAGAAACATGTACAACTTATATAGCACTTTCCCTTGAAATTATTCTCATAATCTATCTGGAGGCTCACCTTAAAAGCATGTATATTAAAAGTTAGTATAAGCAACTTCCATACAATTCAGATAGTATTATACCTTCCTTCATCATGTATGATCACTTAGGATAATGTTATCATAAATCATCCTTTGAAATTGAAGAGGAAAATAATACTTATTTTCCTAGCAGTTATCTTCCAATTGTTAATCTGCATATGTTTAATGTGAGCCTTAAAATAGAGAGTAAGAAATTGTTTCATTTCCCTTGCTGGAAAGCCCAGTCAATAGCATTCACACTTGACTTGGCATATATTTAACAGGTATAAGCTTTTAATAGATTGTTCTTCCACAAATATATTCTTTATTCCAATCAACATTGAAGGCCTAAAATTGATCACATTTAAAAAAAAGATTAGCCCCCCTTGTTACCTAAAACACCTCACATCCCCAGTGAGTTAGCCTCCCAGGTAAGTCAATAGAGGTTCCACATGGGATCTGAGAACAGAATTGTGTCCTGTAAATGTAATCCATTTATTGGTTTATGGACCAAAAAACCTCTTGGGAGTGTCACAAATTTATATGCTTTTCTTGAGTGATGGGTTTTGTACTTGGATTTCTTTTTTAATTGAAAGATGTGCTAAAAACTTATGTATAAATAGAGTTCCCTGTTGGTTACACATTTCAAGAGTATCTCAAGAGTATAAATTATTCCATCAAGGGGCTGGAATAAATTATGCTCAATAATTGGAATCAATTTTCCCTAGAGTAAGTACAAAAAAATCCCATTAACATGGATAGAGGTTGCATATAAACTATAAGATGAAAATATAATATCACCTACAAATTAGCTTTGTATTCATGTATGGACAGATAAACAGAGGAGTAATATACAAACCCAACTAAGTCCTCCTTATATCGAACCATTTCTTTTCTGGGCAAAGCCCAATTTCATTTTGGGTATAGCAAAAGGTCAGTAGATCAATAATAGAAAACAGAATGCACAGCCTTTAATGAATTGTTCTTCAACCTCCCAGTGTCTTAGCTTTCTCATCTCAAGTGAGGGTAACACCACCTGATTTAAATTTCTTTAATGGGAATGTGGTAAACACTAATTAGTTGCTAAGTGAGAAAGTGTTTAGAATTTTCTGAAGAAAGTTTGCTCAAATTTTGGTAACACAAAGCAAGCATTTATTGTGTATAGAAGGCAGAGGTAGTATGGCCTAGTGTAAATAATCCTAAGCTTGGCATCAGGTAGACCTAGTTTCACATTCTATCTCTGATGAAACACTATCTGTGGGATCTTGGTCAAGTCCCTTAATTTTTATGTCTCAAGAAACTCCCTAAGACGTTTACCTTCAGTCAAAGACATGTTTGGAAGTCTCAACTTGGTTGAGTTGACACTGCAAGTTTCCTATGCTGACAAAAATTACTTATCTTTTGCATATTTGCATGTTCACCTGTGCAGGGTACTGAGATAGCCACCAGTGTAAACAAAGAGAAATAAAACATGTTTGCTGTTCTCATGGGACTTATAATCAAGTAAGAAAGATGTATTCTCCCAAAGAAACATAATACAAAGTAAATGATACGGGTATTACAAGTAGTAAAAAGTGTTATTAGTAGGATTTTAAGGGGATAGTAATCAAGGGACTTGCATTCTGTTTCCAGAATTTTGTAACTAAAATGTGGTTCCAATTAGTCATGTGTTCTTTGGGCAAGTCCTTTTACTTCAATAAATCTACAGTTATTATTCTGTGCAAGGGTTCTATTTAATAAAACAAATAAAATGTACTAGACTAACTAATTTGGAAAGTATCATCAAACCCAATCCATGAATGTTTTTGAAAACTTAACAGTGTTGGGTGTTATGGGAGAAAGAATGAAGAATGAGACATTATGCAGGAGCTTACCATCTAAGTGTGGAGTAGAGTACTAGGAAAAGTTTGAAGATGGCCCAGTGATGGATCTGATGGATTGACAAGTATATTAACCATAAGAGCTATGAGATTTGAAAATGGGGAAATTCTTATAGTTTGGAGTGAGCTAAGATCTACAAAGCCTTCAAAGACAAATCAAATTCAGTTAACCACAGAGAAGAGCATCATGTTCAAAGTCATCTTTCAGATCATTAAAAATTCCCTACTACTGAAGAGTTAGCACAAATACAATTGTCATTAACAAAAGATCTCAAAAATTAAACTAGCTACTCTCTGGTCCCAGCTCCATATCTCATTCCCATTTATGAAATTCTGATTGTCTAAGCATCATTTTTTTCTGCAACTGGAAACAAAAATTCTGAACTTCATCGATGACCAGTCTGATCATTCTCATGCCCAATTCCAACATCATCATCAGACAGCAATGATGAAAAATAATTTAATGTCTGGAAGGTCAATAAAATTCCACAAACATTTGTTAAAACCTACTCTGTTCAAAGTAGTTTCCTAGGAACTGGGCATTCAAAGATACATAAAATATGGTCTTTACCTTCATGCAACTTGCAGTCTAGTAAGAGGCAAATCATATGTAAATCTCTGAAATGCAAAATAAATATGATTAAATTTATCATATGTATCCTTAAAAAATAAAATGTGAAGGCTATAGGACAGTAGCCATAAGTGTTTGATTTTGGATCTGTCTTTCTGGTCTATGTAGCACACAGGCACACTTTCATATATGGCCTCCCTGAATATTATATCAGCTTCAAGGCATATTGAGAATGTGAGTCAGTTTCCATTCAAAACCAAAGTTTATGAGAACCCTATTTGTATGTTTCCTTTGGCAGTTGGAGTATACATTCATTCAAAGTAGAAAACATTAAATTAAACAAAATAATA
Source organism: Pseudocheirus occidentalis (assembly GCA_028646575.1). Lineage (NCBI taxonomy): Eukaryota > Metazoa > Chordata > Mammalia > Diprotodontia > Pseudocheiridae > Pseudocheirus > Pseudocheirus occidentalis. The sequence continues at coordinate 38,403,305 of CM053601.1, read as the reverse complement.
GGAAACATCATAAGGAAGATTTATGCCATTCTCACAAAGGTACACTTTGCAACAGGTCTACACTTCCAATCATTGAGGGAACTTATATGGAGAACACAGGAGTCTAGGGAAACTATATTATGAAGCATATAGGTAGGAAGGACATGTTATGTAGCAAAACTTTCAAATCTTAATCACGAGTCTGGTTTGTATGCAAATCAGCTTGGAGCAAAAGGACCAGCTGGAGCTTCTGCCTTTGTCCTAGGTTCTTTTTTACTGCATTCCTGACTCTGTTGTGTATTCAAGACCACACAATCACTGTTTTTCCTATATATGTAAAAATGAGGGGATTGAAGTGATCAGCAAGGTACTTTTTAAAATTATTGCCATCCTGATGTGAAAATGTGTTTAATATGAATGTATATGTAGAGCCTATATCAGATTTCATGCTGTCTTGGGGAGGTAAAGGGAGAAAATTTAAAATTTATGGAAGTGAATATTGAAAACTAAAAATAAACTAATAAAAATTTTAAAATAAACATTATTGTCATCTATGATTCACAACCTGAAACTCTGGGTTCACCTAAACTAGGTTTGAACCAGAAAGCATAACCCACAGAGGCCATTGTCTTGTTGTGGCTTTTGTCCCCAACACAGAAACTTCAGAGAAAACTCCTAAATAAATATTAGGCATGGCTTATATTTAAATTCTCCCAAAACAGCAACAGGATTACAAACTCCCATCTAACCACTCAATGTGCTATATGGGTAATGAGTATGGAAAATCCTTATTTTCAACCACCACTGAAAATTCACAGGACACAAAGGATACTATGAATAAAATATACAAAGTGACAAAAAAACTCATTAAATTCCTTGAACTTCATCCAGATGGTAAAGGCACATTGGAAAACTGCTGAATGAATACTTTTCATACCCATTGAACCTGCACTGTCTGATACTGTCATGACAGTAGCAAAGTTAGAAATATTCATATCTCTTTTCTCTCCTTCCTTTTAGTCCTTCAGGTGATGGGTAATTCTGGTGAGGATACTTTTCCTTTTCTAATAGGCACACAGTCAAGGAATTATCCTTCTGGGAGATAAGTGCTGATTCTATAACTTTGAAACTCTCATTTTCTTTGGAACTCTAGAATTTTCATGGAAAAATACTAAAAAGTTCATTTCTGACCTTCAGGAAAGGAAAGGCAAAAAAAAAAGTTCCCAAGAACTTGAACTACAGGAAATCCCTTCCTAGGACATGCAGACAAAGCTAGGAAAGTGACCACATGCTGGATCTCTTGCCATGTGCTATTTTCTGTTCTTGGAGTACTGAGTAAGGAGGGAAAATTCTATCTCTACTGCCCTTGATAAACTTTGGTTCTAGATTTCCAAGAAAGAGAGAGCCTCAAAGACCTAGCTAAAATTTCAGTTCACTTTTATATACTATAGGAGAAAAAGTATATCTTTGAGCAGGAGCCAATCACTTTGGCTTTTTAATCATCATTTTGTAGATAGACCAAGTTACTCTATTTAATTAGTAAAATGACTTCAGATGTGCCTGACCACTATCCTTTCCTCTCCCACGAACACTCCCTTTACCCCAATTATGCTACCCTTGTGTCATTTTATAAAGTTTGAGGGAGATTCCTCAATTACTCAATTCCTTTTGACTTAAGGACTAATGAAAAGCTCCATGGAAGAATTGACATTTAAGCTTGCTTTGAAGGTTGAGTAAAAACTATTTCGGACATATTAAACATGATGGTTGCTAAATGGTAGCTCCTGTATTTTGAATTTCTTTTTTTGTTGTTATTAGCTAGGGATAAATAGTTTATTACAAATTTGGGGTATAACATTACTTTGAACTACTATTTAACTGACAATGGGGAGAAGTGAAAAATATTTTTATCAATAACCTTGGTTAAATCATTTTGACTGAACTATTATGTAAATTCAGTTTAATTTCATCTAGAAGATGATATGTTCCCATTGACTTGTAACCCACCCAAATATAAGTACTGTGAGTAAAGCAAACTAAGGAAGACAAGGGAAGGTAAAAATGAAGGAAAGGAAATAGCAAAGCAAAGAGAGAGAAAATGACAGTAGCAAAAAGCTATTGAATAGCATTTTTTTTTAAAAAAAAAAGTCAACGTCAGGAAGTTAAAACACATGTAAGTGATCCCTTGTTCTAAGATTTCTTTTGTGTTCATCAACCTCAGTTTACCCATCTGTACAAGGAGGAAAGAGTTAGGGCTAAATGTCCTTTAAGGACACTTCCAGTTCTGTGTCCCATAATCCTAGGATTTCACTATCTGAGCATGTATTTAAAGTAATAAAAGTCTCCAGACCCTTTTCTCCCAAGTCAGCAGAGGGCACACTTTCCAGATTTTCCTTTTTCAGCCTATCAATACCACATTCTAGTAAAACAGGGTTATCTAATCCCAAATCATATATATATATATATATATATATATATATATATATATATATATACATATTGTAAGTTTATATCATTTCTCTAGAGTCTCTAGAAGGATAAGGTTTTTAAAAGATTACTTGAATGGGAATGAGTCATCTTTAAAATAAATATATAATCAGCTTCCTCTGTACCAAGGCTTTTGTTTCAAAACAACTTCATATCACAACAATTATATGCCTACAATCCCACTAAGTTCTAAGGAGATTGGTTTGAATTTTCTGGCCCGATTACATTTCTAAAAAATTTGCTTTTTTGTATGGCTGCTGCTTAAAATGAGGCCCAAAATGAAAAGTTAACTCAATGGAAATGGAAAACTGTTGAGTCAGAAGAGATTTCCATAGCTCACTGTGCTTGAAGGGGAAAAAAAATACTTTGTTAAAAAAAAAAAAGGAATTGATGTTGCTTATCTCTCCATTTCTCTGCATACATGGGGGCAGGGAAAGCCATTAGTGTCTGTTTAACACATGGGTTACATTTCACGGAGTCACTCCTATTTTTCAAATTTCTGTCAAAACAAAATCTACAAGTGCAGTCGAGTTTATGTGATTTACATATATTAGTAGCTAACTAACTTTTAGTTAACCACTATTTGAAGAAAATGACCAAGGTTCCCTGAGTAGAGGTCACAATTTCTCTCTCCCACCCCAGAGGAAAAAAAGGAACTCCTAAACAAATTCAGAAAAAGATAGAATAGAATCATGGAAACATTATTCCCCCTTTGTATTTATCAACTAGTCATCTGAGTTTGGGTCTTCCTAAATAACATTACAACAAACAGAACAACTAAAAGTCAAAATTGTCTCCAAACTGGACAAGATTCTGCAATTCATAAACAGTGTTCCCGTTTATGATCCATGAAACCAGGCCAGACTATTCCAATCACTAAGAACCACTCAAATCTAATAATTACTGAAAGTAACAAAGCATAAAATCTCTCTCTTAAAAATGCACTAGAATTACACAACTCCAGCCATAGGAAAAACCATATCTCTGCTCTTCTTGTAAACAGTGCATGAGCTCTCTTAGAACTGCTGGGCCTTTTAAGATCTCTCCCAACATTTTTTTACAGCACTGGTTACTATAAAATCCGTTTTGAATTTGAAGTTAAAAAGATATAAATCCTATGTTTTCTTTGTATTTTACAAATTTTATTGCATCAGTCAAAAAATGTGACTCCAGTAGTAAAATGTTACTGTTGCTCAGTGTAATGGTATGTGTTTGAAATACAACCCATTTGCTCTTCATTCATTTTGCTTAGCATTTGGCAACCCTGCAGGAGTCTTTCCCCTGTAAAATAGCCTTTATTGTGCTATTATCGGATTCATATAATTTCTATATTTTATCTTTCTTGATAAAAACATTTTTCCCATGAATGTCTGCTTTGTATCACTCCAGCCCATTGCCACATGCTCTCCTCACTTGGAAAGTTTTAGGCTCACTAGCTAACAAAGTGCTGAGGCTGAATTACAAGGGTCTTCTGGAACTGGGATGACCCAGAGTAGCTTACTAACCTGGGTCATTGCTCAGACTCCCCACCCAATGTCCTCATGTGGTATAGACCAGTTGTGTGAAGCTCAAAATAAAAATAGGTGACAGTAAATCATGCATAAGGATCTCTGTGGGCACATAGTGACTTACAAAACCACATTTGGACATTAACCATGTTTTATTGTACTTTCGTTTATTTTGTTAAATATTTCCCAGTTTATATTTTAATCTAGCCTGCTTGTATTCAGAAATGCTGTGGGCCATGTCTGGACTCTCTACTACTCGGAGGAAAAGAGAATCCATTTTCTTTCTCTAGTTTCACAACACAGTAGCTCCCTATATCTCCAAGTTCCCAGGACTCTGCCATCTGTCCCACATACATCTGGAATTTTCATGAGTAACAAACACATAGGGAACCTTGGTATTCCACAAATGTACCAGCAGATTGGTATTGGAAGAGTAGGCCCTGGCCAGTAAGTAAGCTGAGCATTTAAATACCCTGCTTATCCCTGGTTTTGGCTTCTTTGCATTCATCTAGCTGTTTATGGACACCTAAAAACTCCAAAAGCTGTTTTTCTTGGCTGTGAATGGAGGTCTGCAAAGGGCTTCTCAGTAAGAGTATTGTGTTCGTGTCCTTTAAAACTCAGCCAGGTACTTTTCAGGCCTGGCAGCTGCAACCCCGCTGCTGTTGTTGGCAGGGGCCTTTGCCTTACCCCTCATGCTGCCTTTACAAGACACTTCTCCACCCAGGCTACTCTGCTCCCCCTTTCCACGTGTTCTCTTGCTTTGAACTTTGTAGCCTTGCTTTGAAAATATGAGAGTCCAGCCCTCCCAAGGAGCAGCTTCTGGCCCTCCTGCCCTGGAACACAGTGAACAAACATGTCCTTCCCTCCTAATAAGGGAGGTATTAATATAAGAGCCAGTTTTCATTCACTTCCCAAATTCAACTAATTGACCTTGAATACTAGCCCCATCACTATTTCAATGGTGCCAAGTCATGCCCTGAATGCTTTCGGGAAGGAGATTTTTTTTTAAATGGTTCCTACCCTCATGGAACTTATGAGGTATGGTTAGAATATTCAAAGATCACCCACATGGAACATCTTGAGAGATTAGGAAACAACATAGCAATGAGTATAAAAGTAAAAACTCTGAAATGAATAAATTACTCCCAAGGTGCAGACTCTATGAGTTCTGAGATTCTTTATAAGTCTTTCCAATTGTAAGAATATACTTAATATAAGAGAATTTAAAATGCATTTAGTCACTATGAAGGAGGATCTTTTTTGCAGTCATTATCCATGATGATGCAAGTAAGGTTGGCAGGTCCCATAGACTTAGGTCGGATAGATTTCTTTGGCTCCATTAATTCTTCAATATCAATCTTCACACACACCCCTTTTCTCTCTCTCTCTCTCTTTCTCTCTCTCTCTTTCTCTCTCCCTCTCTCTCTCTTTCTTTCTCTCCCCCTCTCCCTCTTCCTCTCCTTTTCATAAACACTGTATTACTGCATATGGATTGTTCTTGGATACCTGCTTTTGTGATGGGTATAAAAAAATCAAGTATTGTAATCCATGGTGTTTTTTTTGTGTTTTCTATTTTCATCAATTTCTTTCTCAGAACTGCATGGATCATCTTAGACTGTTGCACGATTCACCCATTTTGTCACCTTCTAGATGTTTTCAGACCATTCTAATTGAGATTCTTCAAGAAAATTAACTCTCAATGGTACATCTTTGGGAGACTGGGACCATGGATTACAATTATCCCTACCTTGCCTTGTTTTCTCATATGTGAATTCCCAAAGCCTATGGTATGGTCTGAAGACATCAGACCTGAAGATTTAACTATGGACTCGTTAAGAAAAATGGGAATGCCTAGTATTAAGGAAAGTTAATGAGAGAGGAGAGATCATGGTAACTATCTTTATGTATTGTAGGGTAGTCATGTAGAAAAAAAATAAATTTCTTTTCTACTTTTTCCAGAAGGCAATAGAGAAAAGTTTTGGCTCTATATGAAGAAGACTTCCTAAAAGCTTTAATATATTAAAGCTATCCAAAATCAGAATGAATTTTCTTTGGGTTAACAAACTCCCTATCACTGGAAGTCTTCAAGTGGAGGTTGAATGACAATTCATCAGGATTATTGAAGAGTCATTCTTGCTTGAGTATAGATTAAAATAGAGAGCTTATCCAGTACAGGGATTTTGTAATAAGGAAGGCACTGGATGAGAAGATGCGAAGCTGTGCAGGAGAGCATTGTAGAGTTAGCTGATCAAGTCCAAATTTCATTTTATACATGAGGAAACTGAGTTACAGAGAGTTCAAATGACCTGTCTCAAATCACATAGGTAATAAGTAACAGAAGCAAGATTTAAACCCAGGTATTTGTCATGTAGAACTAGCTTTATCAGCTGCCAACAGTGTAACTTATTCCTATTAGAACTGGAAATTCTACTGGTATATTCCCTCAAGAACAGAATGTGACTTGGAGATGAGACCTTGGGTGAGAGTGGGGAAGGAGCAGAGCAAAAGAGAAGTAGTTTATCACAACAAAGGATTGAGCTACTCAGTATAGAAGGAAGCAAAGGGCAACTCCTGGAAGGTGTGTGAAGGGCTGGAATTGGAGGGTTTGAGGTAGCTAGGTGGTACAATAGTTGCAATGTTGGATCTGGAGTCAGGAAGATCTGAGTTCAAAACTGATCTCTGACACTAGCTGTGTGATTCTAGGCAAGTCACTTAACTTCTGCCTACCTCAGTTTTATCATCTATAAAATGGGGATCTTAATCAAATCTACTACCCAAAATTGTTGTAAGAATCAAACCGGATAATACTTGCAAAGTGTTTTGCAAATCTTAAAGCACTATATACTAGTTAGCTAAAATAATTATTATTCTTAAGAGTATAACAGATTTAAAACCCTAAAAATGAAGCATTATGTCATCATTAAGAATTCAACTCTGTAGAAAACTTTAAAATACTAGATTTTAGTTTTTTATTATTTTCTTTATCTTGACAAACTGAAAAACAAAGTAGACCATGACATTGAGAAGTTCAACAATCATATGTTTTAATATAAAAATAATGTTGGACAGTACCTGTGTCATAAAGAAAGATAGATCAGTAATAGTAAGGAATGGTCCAGGGACAACTAGTACCCAAAAACCCATCAGATTCTCAAAAAAAATCAGAGAAAATGACTGAAGAAGATGTCATCAGCAGACAAGACAAGACAAAACAATTTGCATTGGACGAGACAAGAAGGAGGAGGTTCATGCAGTCCAGGAGCTGGCATCAGGTCCTTGCAGTTTGAAATAAGAGGGAAACACCCAAGAATTTGACCATGAGTATAACTGGTGACAGGCTTCATATCCAAGAATCTCAAAATTGGAAGAGATTGTATGATCATAGATTTGGAGTTCTATGGTGCCTTGGAGGACATCAAATCCAATAGCTTCCTTTTACCCCCAAGGAAACGAATGATTAGAGTTAAAGTGTCTTGTCCAAGATCACATACATATTAAGTAGCAAAGTTGGAATTTGGACCCAGGTTCTTTGATTCCAAATACAGCATTCTTTCCATGGTCTGTTCAGGACTTCAGAGGCCTTCTAATTCAGACCCTATCTGAACAAAAATTTCTTCTATGATATCCCCAATAGCTAGTCATTCAGTTTCTTCCTTAAAAGATACAGTGAAGGTAAACTCAATGCTTATGGAAGAAATCAGTTCCATTGAGAGATAGCTCATAAACGCTAGGAAGTGTTTATTTTTCTTTACAACCTAAGTTGTTTCTTGTTTCTATTTTTTCTTTGTGGGTCCAAATCCCTCTGCCACCTGAGAGCCCTTCAAATGTTTGGAGATGGTTATTTTCTGCCCCACCCCAAATCTTTTTCCCTTATTCTGGACCCTATGCTTTTCTCAGTAAAACCTAGCATCCCATTACATTTTTAGGCTGCTTTGTCACACTGTCAACTCACATAGAATTTTTAGTCCAACCAAAACTTTAAGATTGTTTTCATATAATCTATTGTCTTGTCACAGCTACACCCATCTTACATACATACCATAATTCCTTAGACCCAAATATAAAACTTTACATTTACTTCTGTTAAATTTCATTTTGGATTCAGTCCATAATTTTAATGTCAGAAATTCTTAAGAGTCTAAGTCTTTCTTTTAGAAAATTAGCCGTTTCTTCAAATTCCTAATTATCTAAAAATTCAATGACTATTATTGATAAGCATGTGGCACAGAAAAGAGTTAAGGACAAATCTTTGGAGTACTCTATTATAGGCCTCCCTGCAATGAAACAAGTCATCATTGATATTTCTCCTTTGGCCTGATCATTCAAACACTTTCAAATATACCTAAAAATATTATGACCTAGCCCACTTCTTTCCAATCACAGACAAAA
>CM053601.1:38374942-38389942 GCA_028646575.1 Pseudocheirus occidentalis | reverse complement strand
GGATTAAGATAATAGCTATTCCATATTTCATAGGAAGAGATTTCCCCAGTCCATGACTTATTAGGGCACTAAATCCATTAGATAGAGTATATGGTGCAGTGGCATATGGTTAGACAATAATTGATGTGGAAAAGAAGGGGAGAGTTAATGAAGATCTTCAAGTAAAGGCTGAACAAGCAATTAGTGGGTTGATACCAAAGTATTATTAATCCAAAAAATATGAAATGCTAGTTTCTGCCCATGAGAATTGAAATTCTGTTTTAAAATGTTATTTGGATAATATACAAAGTTTACTATCCTGGATTAATGAAAATAAGAAGGCTAACGCATTGATAATTCAGAATAAAGTAATGGCTTTGCCCTCCATGGAACATCCACAGAACTTTCCTAGCTGCTTTTGGCTAATTCTATTTTCTAATTCAGTACTGAAGTACCTTAAGAGAACAAAGCCCTTACTGGGACCTTTGCTCCATGACTGTGGAGGGGCTGCATCAGTTTTTAAAAGAGTTTCTGGCTCTCTTCCTTCCTGTCTCTGAAACCTATGATGAGTAGTTCTTTTTCCCTTGGCTCCCCAACAAGAGTGGGGAGGGGTTGTCCCATAGTCCTGGCAGAAATTGCAGACTGCAAATACATGGCAGTTATAGCACCTGTATTGATAAAGGAAAGCCAGAGACTGGACCTCAAAGCCTTTGATACCATTTCTGCTCCAGAGCATAGGCAACTGAAGAGCAATCCTGAGATGATCCCTTAGTCAAAGAGACTTGATGGCAAGGGGAAATTCTGCAGATGACTACCAAGAAAGGTAAGAAACCAAATATTTGCTTGTGTTGCCAGAGGACACGGACCTGGAGGGAATTGTTTGGACAATGTAGAGCTGAGGTGAAATGTGAAATGGTCTGTCAGTAGCACAATTGCTTTGTCTTTGTGGCTTTAAGTCTCAACCTCTTTGAACAGGATAACAGTAGTTATAAATTACTATAAAATACTATTAATTAGTTTATAACAGTAGTTATAAATTACCGTACCTTGTTTCAAATTTCTATCAATGCTCCCTTCTGAGTTTTCCTGTTTAGTATTTCTTTTGCATGGAGGAAGGATATAACTATCTTGCTGAGTTAACAACATGTCACAGTGGCTAGAGTCCTGGCCTATAAAATGGAAAACCTGAGTTTAAATCTGCATAGATCCATACTAACTGTGTGACTTTGGGTGAGTCATTTAACTGGGTCTGCATCAATCTCCTTATCTCTAAAACAGTTAATAATAACCTATGCTTTACAGGGTTGTTGTCAGGATAAAATGAATGACATTTGTAGAGTGCTCCATTACTAAATTCTTATTGAGAAAAGTCATACCAGGGGCGGCTAGGTGGCACAGTGAATAGAGCACCAGCCCTGGAATCAGGAGGACCTGAGTTCAAATCCAGCCTCAGACACTTAACACACACACACAAAAAAACTAGCCATGTGACCTTGGGCAAGTCACTTAACCCCAACTGCCTTCCAAAAAAAGAAAAAAAAGAGAAAAGTCATACCATATTTTATTGCACATTGTATACTGAGTTCCTTTCTACTCTACACTTCCAGAGAGTCCCCAGGAATGAGCCAAACATTAGCATTAAGTAGTTTTCCCAAGGGCTCTGATTTGGACTCAGTGAGGTTAAGTGACTTGTCCAAAGTTCAGCAGGTGGTAATTTCATTATCAATAGGGCAAGAGCCCTGGATTCTATGTTAGTGGTGATGGGTTTCTGGGATTTCTCTTCCAATTCCTCTTCTAATCTCTCTAGTAACTACTTTATATAACTTGTGTTTGTAAGATGGTCATCCAGGGTAAGAGTTGTGGTCTGTGACCATGGAGCAGGAGCCAACTGCTTCTTCCAGACATAAAACCTCTGACCCTGGCTTCTTTAATACCATACTCTGACCAATGATGCTAGCCACAAAGTGTGGATTGGCATGGTTTCTTTTTTTTCATAATGATCTAATTCCTGATTCCCGGTCCAAATATGCCTAGACCTCTTCATAAACTAGTAGTAACCACTGTCAAAATTGGAATGGTTTACAAAATTCTGTGAGATTCTTAGATGCACAAATAAACATAAAGGAACATTAAATGAAGACATGAGATTCTTTGAAGGAAAATTCCCTAATAATCTGTTTCTTTCTTTCTAAAAACAAAACAAAACAAAAAAAGCCCAACTATTTGTAACTGTCGACCAAAAAAAGGCATATCAAAATGAATGGTGTGTGTACCTTTTGATATGTTCCCTTTTAAGAAACATACTTATTGGGTAACATAAACAAAGATGATTTATTTACTTGAGGATATATAAATATAAAGAAAAAGATGGAAACATTATACAAGAAAAACATTAAAAGATACAACAACAAATATGCATTAACCACAAACTTTAAACCTAACACTAATTAGATCTACTCAGAAGAGTAAGGCTCTCCTTCTCTGACCAACACTCTGTTTGTTGTTCACATCTACCGCAATTCAGACCCCCTGTAGTTCCTGGGCAAATAAACATTAAAACCAGCAATACCAGAGTTATTTCCATGCCATTAAGATCCTCTGGGGATTGCAAACACAAATCTCCAATTCCATCTCCCTTCCCCCTTTTTGACTTCCTAGTTCAATCTTTGGACTTAGTCAATTCTCTAGCTACAACCAGGAATGGTTCTGCATTCCAGAAAACATCTTCATTCTTGAAATCCCATACTCCTGAATTCACCACAGATATAGTCATTATAACCTACAAAAATCTTCATCAGGTTAGTGGGGTAGGGAAAATAGCATTTTCAGGGATTATTTCACATATCGACTAATTCTTTTCTGAGTTTCACTTATAGTTTGAGACCTTCATAAGGTCATTTTGTTACATTTTGAGAGGTGAAGTGTGGCTGTCTTTATGTACTTCAAAGGTAGGAAGTGACTACTCCCTGAAGAAATCCATCATGCCTTGATCATTGTCTTGCAAAGGAGACCTCTTGAAGTAAGGGTGACAGAAGTGAAACTAGGTGACAGAGTGCCTGCAGGGTTGAAGTTGTAGTCACAAATACCCTGTTTCAAATCCTGACTCAGGAGCACACTAGCTGAGTGATCCTGACTAAGTAACTTGACCTTTCTTAAGTTGAATTTCCTCATATGTGAAATGGGGATGGTGAAAATGCCTACTTTATAGGGCTGCCATGGGGTTCAAATGAGATAACACATATAAAATACTTTACAAACCTTAAAAATACATAAATGCTGACTGGTATTAAACATTGAGTCTGCTGTAAAAATGTCCAAGACAAAATCCATCTAAATTAATTTAATCTTTTCCATTAGCCTTCCTCCTCCACCAGAGTACTCCATTAATGTCTTCTCCCACCATGGAGGCAACTCTGCCTTCCCAAGGGCTATAAGCATAGAATGAAATCTCTGGCAAGTCCTACCAACCCAGAAAGTCCTGGAGCCCAGACCTAGCAGTACAACATGTCTGTCCTCTGAACTACAGCCCAGTCAATGCAGAGAGGTTCGTTCATACAAGGCTGCTCCTCAACAGATGAACTTTTGGGGACACACAAACTCATGAAGATCATTGACTAAGGTGCAGAGGGGATTCTCACTGGACCAGTTAGGAGTTCTAGGACATTTTAAAGCCCAGCATGTCACCAAAATCAAAGTGGATGCTTCATATATGTATCCCCTCAGTAAGGAGATGGTGGCTAGAGAATTGTACTTAGAGCCTTAAAGACCTGACTTCAAATCTTATCCCTGATAGTTATTGGTTGTGAGGCTCTGAACCATTCTCCTATTAACCTCTCAATGTTCTAGGCAACTCTCTAAAAAGAAAAGTTGAAAAGATGGCAGAGGTGCTTTCCTCATCCAGAAGATCCCTAGAACAGTGAAATAACAGATACAATATTCTCCCTATACTCCTGGCAGGATGGAGGCTATTTGAGGTCGTGAATTGGTTTGTTTGTGTCTTTGTACCTCTACTGCCTTACAAATACTTAACTGAATGGAATCCTTGGAAGTTTTGGCACATGCTCAGCTTCTCAAAATGGAAAGTATACACACCAGTAATCCCAGCTAGCTCCATGCCCTAAAGTCCCCACACTTGTGTACTCAGCACATAAAACTGGAGCATGATATATTTCTCAGGGAACTGCTTGAGTCTAAGTAAGAACTGAATCAAACATCCACCAACTTAGAGAATTGTGCACAAGCGACCTTTCTCAGCTTCTGTAATGTGTGCATGAAGGATTTTCTTTTGCTCCCAGTTTGTCACTAACCATCACCGTTAGAAATACATGACATTCCATCAGATGTCTCCTTTTTCCAACATTTGTACCTGGGGCTGGCAGCACCAGTGCCAACAATCTCTACTAAAATCCCAGTCTACTCAGGATTCATTTGTTTAGTTGGTTCGGATAAGCCCTAAATCAGTATGTGAATTTCTGGGTGCTTATAGCAAATGAACCCAAATTCCAATTCTTTTGAGCTTCACTCATGCCTAATTCTAATGTATTTAAGTAAGAATAATGGAATCACTCACTTCACATACTTAAGCTTAACATTAATATTAAATGATGAATTTAATATCTCCTAGCCACATATCATTTCATTCATTCATTCCAGTCATCAGGAACACTGTGTCTTTCTCCTACTTCTTAATGGTTAAAAACAAACAAATAAATAAATAGTCAATACTTGTTGTTGCCTGAAAGAAGACTGAGCCATTAGGAGAGTTCAGAGTGGAGACGGGGGTGTTTAAGAGAAAACGAATCATTGTTTTAGAAGCAGATGTGATACAACAAGCATAAAACATGCGTGAGATTGAAGTGCAGTAATGTGATAGCAAACCAAGGGCAGTAGCAATAGACCTTGTTTTTCCTGGTCACTATGAAGGGATGAGTCATTTGCATGCCCCCCTGCTCCACCTCCCCCAAGCAGAGTCACTGTTTCCATTTGTTTATAACAGACATCTGACTCCTGATAATAGGATTTGGGTTCTGTCTCTATCACTTTATAAAGTTCTAGGTGCTATCCTTTCCCAATTGGCTAATTGTGATCCAAATTTCTCAGCAATCCCGTCTTATTTTTCTATTGGTACCCTCAGTGCTTAACACTGTGTTTTGTAGATAGTAAGTACTTATTAAATGAATGTTTTATTTATTCATTCCTCCCCAAATAAAATGGAACTTCAGTTACCCAGTGTCACCAAGGATATTAGACTTTCTGGATAAGAAAGTGTCTCGCTGGACAAGTTTGTCCTTAATCTTTCAAGTATAGCACACTGAGTCCCTTAGGGTTACTGTGGTATCTGCCTTTCTCCATTCTCCTCTTCCATCTCTCTCTCTCACTCTTTCTCTCTCTCTCTCTCTCTCTCTCTCTCTCTCTCTCTCTCTCTCTCTCTCTCTCTCTCACACACACACACACACACACACACACACACACAGTCTTGCTAGAATGGATTTAACTTTTGTTCACATTTTGATTATATCTTTTACAAATAATTCTTATTAGTTTTCTGTTATCTCAAGTCCCATGGATTTGGAATTTTCTACCAAGCATCCTGAATTTGAAATGGCATGGAGTATTGTCTTCTTAAAAGTGGTATAAGACCTGCAGAGGTATCCTGGGTGGCTATGACTCACGATTCCTTTCCACACTTCCCCCCCCCCCACCACACACACACATGACTATAGAGCTTTTCTAGTATCTGTCTCTCCATCGCTGAATCTCTCCTCTGCTATCAGAGTCTCTCCTGATTACTGACCAAATTATAACATATCTACCACTGTAGTTTCTTTCTCATAGCACCTGCCAACTTGACCTTATATGCCCCTACTCCAGTTGGGAGAGTTTCTAGGTCATACTCCAAATCCTGACCAAACCCTGACCATTCAGGATATTTAGGAAATGTAGGGAGCAGGCCTAATGTGATCAAGGAGTAGAGGGGAGAGAATCTTAAAGCAGAGTATATGTCAGTAGGTCCATGGAAGGAAGCATAGCAGACTGGATAGTGCTTCGGAGGCTAGACTTAGAATTGGAAAGACCTGTCCATTATACAAACAGGTATTTTTATACCCGGTAGCCCCAGGGAACAGATCCCTAACAGTTAGAATTGTCCCAACCCATTTCTCACATACTAAGGACCAGTAGGAAGTTTTGTGGGAGAAAGAGGCAATGAAAGGATGGTTTCCAGTCTTTGGAACTTTTCAAAATATCTAACCACTTACTTCCTGATGTTTAATAGTTTTTAATTTAACTACTTCAAGAATTTGTCATTTCATCAGTTAATGTACGCCTGAGTCTGATTACACCCCTGCTGCGGTTGAATAAATGGCTCCATGATTTGCTGTGACCAGAAAGTATTCATCACCCTTCTAGTTACACATCTCTCCATTTACATCTGTGTATTCACCAAATGACCCAAATATAGTCTCTCATAAGTCTGTACTCAGTGATTACCCTGCTTCTTGGAACCAGTTAGAGATTACAGTCTACAGATAAATACTTCAAGATCCCAGGCTCACCTCTTTATCATGATATACATAATAAGGCAGCTAGACAAAAAGGCCTCTGCTGTCCAATCCACCTCTTGATCTATAAGATTTTACTGTTCCTCTATGCCCAAAGTGCTATAAGAAATTACCTACCCTTTGATCCAGCAATACCATTTCTAGGGCTGTATCCCAAAGAGATCATACAAGCGGGAGGAACACCAGTATGTACAAAAATATTTATAGCAGTTCTTTTTGTGGTGGCAAAGAATTGTAAATCAAGGGAATGTCCTTCAATTGGGGGATGGCTAAACAAGTTGTGGTATATTGATGTAATGAAATACTATTGTTCTATAAGAAATGAGGAGCAGAAAGCCTTCATAATAACCTGGAGAGACATATAAACTGATGCTGAGTGAGGAAAGCAAAACCAGGAGAACTTTGTACACAATTACAGACACTGTATGTGTAACGACTGACTTTGATAGACTGGGCTCCTCTCAGCAATGCAAGGTTAGAAGTCAACTCCAAAAGACTCATGATGGAAAGGGATGTTCACATCCAGAGAAAGAATTACAGAGTCTGAATGCAGATTGAATCAAATTCCTTGCTCTCTCTCTTTTGTGTTTTGTTTTGTCCCTTCTTTCTCATTGTTCACTCCACTGGTTATAGTTCTTCTTTACAACTTGACTAATGTTTAATGTGAAGGTATTTGTAGAACCTATAACAGATTGCATACTACCATGGAAAGGAGGAGAAAATTTGGAACTCAAGGGATTGTGGAACTGAATGTTGTAAACTAAGAGTAAACAAGTATTTTAAAAAGATTTTGCTGTTCCTTTAAAATGCACAGAATCTTCCATTTCAGTTAGAAGTAAAAGACTTAAAATGCAAAGGCTTGGTGAGAACATCCATTGAAAGTCAATTATGCTAATGGGTGACCAATCAGTGAAAATTGCTAGTTTCAGAGTTTTATTATTAATCTATCTTTTTAAAAATTATTTACTTATTTGTTTGTTCATTTGTTGTTTTGTCAGCATAATAAGAATATGATCATGGGATTTTGTTTTTGGTTTTTTTGGTTTGTTTGGTTTTTTTTACCTATTGGTGGCTGTTAAAGAAGAAACCAAGCTTAAGACTTTGCAGTTTGACTTAGAGTTGGCCCCTGCTTGCATTCTGCCAGACAGAGATGACTGGAAGCTATGTTGGGAGTTATTTTTGTTGTGCCCAGTTACATGTTATTTTTGTCATGCCCAGTTATTTTCTTTTCATGCCCAGTTGTGAATGCACACAGCTTTGCTTCAAATGATTTATGAAGGTACATTTGTTTCAGGTCATTTCTCTCTATGTGACTTAATAATAACAATACTTTCACTAATTTTTATGTACCACTTTAAGCTTTGGGAAATGCTTTACATATTATCTCAGTCAAGCTTCACAATGTCCCTGAAAATTATGCATTATATATTATTATACCTCTTTTGTAGATAAAGGAAGGCAGTTGGGTGGTGCAATGGATAGAGTACTTACTGAATATGGAGTCAGGAGGACCTGAATTCAAATTCAGCTTCAGATACTTAGTAACTATGTGACCCTGGGCAAATCATTTAACCCTTTTTGCCTTGGTTCCTCATCTGTCAAATGAGTGGAGAAGAAAATGCCAATCCACTTCAGTATCTTTGCAAAGATATTGCCAAATGGGATCATGGAGAGTTAAACACAAGTAAAACAACTCAGCAATAATAACAATATAGATGAGATAACTAAAGCTGAGGTAGGCTAAGTGACTTGCCCAGGGTCACATATCTAGTTAGTATCTGAGGCAGGATTTGAACTCCCAGTTCAATACTCTCATTTGGAAAAAATTCAGCAGTGAAGGTATCAATGAGATGATTATAGTTCCTATAAACCACAGGTATTCTCTTCTCCATGACAATTCTTTTTTCCAACAGGCAGCCTTAAAAATTTGTGCCCTTGTGCTCCCTTTCTGATATCTTGCCGCCACCTCTTCCCTGGACTGAATTGCAGCCCTGAATTAGCCTTTGAAAGAAAATACTAACATTTTCTTTCCTTCTTGGTAAATACTTTGAAGACAACAAAAATTTTGTTTAGAAAGTGTAATGGTTTCATCCTTCAATGTTTCTTCCAGGAGCTATGATTTCACCAATGTGAGTACTTGAAACTTTTCTTGCTTAGCAGGATTTGTCAGAGCTATTCCTCCATGAGCAGTGTCTTCAAAGACTCGGGGTCACTTCCTAGCTACAATGAGGCAATAGAGAAATGTATAGTAGAGATTAAGGTGCATGTGACTTTAAAAAATAAAATAAAATGGGTGAGTGGAATTTACAACTCAACAGAGGTCTTAACTTGGTCCCCTAATTTTGGCCATAAGTAAAAAGGCACCAGGAGCTAGATATTAGTTTTCTTAGTTTTCCTTCTCTCTTTACTGAGCAAATTCTAAATTTTTGTTCTTGGAATCAGCCAGTCTGATCTTCTCTGGGTTCAATATTAAATCAATTTTAGGTAGGTTTCTAGCTAATAGCTTCAGTTTGGCAATGCTGCTACGTTGTGTAGTCCTTACCTGACCCTTGTCTTCTCAAGGGGCTTGAGGTAGATATGAGGAGAAATTTAGGGAACCTGGAAAAATAGATCCTGAGCTAGAAGGTACCTCAAAGGCATTCTTGGCTCTCTTCCTCAGGATCCCATTCTCTTATCTCAAGTCCTTCTCTATGGGACCAGAACTATAAGATCTATCCTCACCCTCTAGACCTGTAGTCATAGATCTGGCTCTGTGAGTTAGAAACTCATTTCCTATTTGGGCATTAATGAATTCCTCTCCAAGCATTAGACCACAAGTGTTAGCATGGTGAATTTAGATACTACTGAAGAACTTTCTAGAGGATCATGCCTCAGGAACAAGGATACATGCTTTTCCTTATAGAAGTAGTATGAACTTGGGTATTTAAGAAGAGAGAGGGATTATTATAGGTGACAGATATAGTAGACTGGTCACAACCTTCTTGCATTTGGAAAATTTGGGATCAGCAGCATGAAAGGACCTGGTTGTGAAAACCCTTAAAATCAAAATGGGGGAGTTTGTGGGTGATCTTAGAAGCAATGTGGCACCTTTGAAGCTGGTTGAATAGGGTATAACATGGTCTGATCTGCACTTAAGGAAAATCATTTGGCCAAGAGTATGGAGGATAGATGAGAGTAGGGAGGAATATGAATCAGAGACCAATTAGGAGACCATTATTATTATCTAGATGGGAACTGATAAGGGCCTTCCAAATTAGAATGGCAGTTGTATGAGTAGAGAGAAGGGGATAGATGCTTGAGATATTGTGGAGCTAGAACAGCAAAATTTTGAAACTGAGTGAATATAAGAATATGAGTCATTTACCTATTAATAAATAGTGAAAAGATATGAATAGGACATTTTCAAAAGAAAAAATCAAAACAATTTATAGCCATATGAGATAAAATGTTCTAAATCATTATTGATTGGAGAAATGCAAACTGAAATAACTTTGAGATATCCTTTTATACCTATCAGATTGGCTAAAATGATTAAAGGGGAAAGTGATAAATATTGTAGGGGAGGTGGAATAATTGGAATGCTAATACCCTGTTGGTGCAAATGTGAACTAATCTAACAATTATGGAGAGCAATCTGGAAATATGCCTAAAGTGTACTTATACTTTAACCCAGAAATACCAGTACTAGGTCTCTGTCCAAAAATGATTGGGGAAAAAGAAAAAGAACTAAAACATTTACAGCAGCTCTCATTGTGTTGACAAAGAACTGGACATTGTGGGGATGCCTATCAATTGGGGATGCCTGAACAAGTCATTGGCATATGATTCTAATGGAATACAACTGTGCTATAAGAAATGATAGGCTCAATTATCTTTGAAGGACGTGGAAAAATTGTATTAAATAATGAAGAACTAAATAAGCATAACCAAGAGAACATCATATAAAGCAGTGGTTCTCAACCTTCCTAAAGCCACAACCCTTTAATACTTAGATGTGGGAGTATCTGCATGTGGGTGGACCTGCCTGGAGATGGATAGAGGAGCAGTGTCTCAGTTCCTAAGACCATCAGAAATATGTTTTCTGATGGTCATAGGCGACCCCTGTGAAAGGGTCATAAGACCCCAAAAGGGGTCACAACGCACAGGTTGAGAAACGCTGATATAAAGTAATAGCAATAACGTTTTAAGAATAACTTTGAGTGACTAAGTCACTTTGACTATTATAAACAGTAAAATTAACTACAAAGGACCTATGAAGAAATATGCTATCTGCATGCAGAGAAAGAACTGATAAATAGAAGTATATGTAAAATCATTTTACACACACGTACATACATACATAAATATATACATATTTATGTCTAAAGATATCCATCTCTAGGATGGGGGGGAGAACAAAAAGTGAAAAAAGAAAAGTTATTAGATAACTTTATTATATATTTAAAAAGAATAGAAAGTTGGATCTAATAGATTTGCAATTTCATGTGCAATCATCTTTTTTTATTCTTCTGTGTTATGGAAATGCTTGTTTTATTTCATAAATTATAAATATTTTTTAAGTAAACATGGTAATATAAAAAAAAACTTGTAGATTGTGTCTCTTCCCACCCAGGCCTCTTTTTTTATTCTGGCTTAAGGGTATCATTTTGAAAGAGTGAGTCTGTGATAACATGGCCATTAAGATTCATTCCTACTACATATGTAATTAATCCTCTCTCTCTCTTTCTCTCTCTCTCTCTCTCTCTCTCTCTCTCTCTCTCTCTCTCTCTCTCTCTCTCTTGCTCTTTCAGGAGTTCATAACCTAGGCTATGTGCACCTCCTCACTGAAGTCTAGATTTTAGAAACATCATTTGTTTGAATGGGAAAAAAATGAACATGTCTTTATCTTCTATAAACTTTACTAAACTAATACATAATCCTATGTATTTTATTTTAAGCATTTAAAAACATTATTCTGAGAAGGGAGTCATAGACTTCAATTGACTGCTAAAGGGTCCATGACACAGGTGTGGGTTGCACTAGCTGGCCTCTGCAAGATCCCAGACAACTATGAGATTCACATAGCCTTGCTCAGCTCCTGCAAAGTGGAAACCTGTGATCATTGACATTTTGCCTTTGCTGTCCATCTGACAAAGTGAACCAAGATTCCTCCTTATTCTCTCAGAAGCATGTTCTGGAGAACTTTAGGTAGCCATGTACATAGGTAATCACATCCTTCACCTTTCCTCAATATAATATTGTAATATCCCTGGAAGCCCTCTTTCTTTCTGTTTCATCTCCTACAATTTTCTCCATCATTTTCTCCATTCCTAGGCTGCTAAAAGTGACTGTCATTATCCTTTGTGGTCAAACTGCTTCCTCTACCTGTTATATGGCCCAGAATCCCAAGGTGAGTCCTCCATAATTCCCCCTTTTTGGGGGGTCTCAACATATTTCTTCCCAGACTAAGCTGGTTCTAACAACTTTACACTTGTTTCAACAGCAAATTCAGTTTCTTTTCTATCCTTAAAATTATTTTAAATGTCTGAGATGCTTTGCATAACAACAAATTCAAAGAACATGGGTGTAGCAAATCTATATGATAGAAGACATGAAAAAACTACAGGAATGCGAATTGCTTTCTAGTTCATGATGATCATGGATTCCCTACAGTGTTGTAAATATTTCCCACACAATGGACATAATTTTTATTGCAAAAAGAAATCTTTCTAATTCACACCTTGCTAATCTGCAGAAGTCTCGACTTCTCACATAAAAGCTGGAACATTAGCCATCATTGCCAGCTGAGATTTCCTAGCAGGAAGCTACAAAGATGGGCTCAAGTTACTTGGGCACCATGATTTATTACCATAAATCATTTCACTAAATTACACTTGTCAAAAAAAAGAAAAACAAAATCTTGCTGCATCAGATTTAATTTTTATGCACATTGTTATTGTTCAGATCAAACTAATTCACTAATTTTTAGTTATCTGCATCAGATCACTCAATTATATATAATAATGGATCCATTTCCATGGATTTGACTTTTCTATCAAATATCCTGAATAATACCAAAGCTTTAATAACAATATACTGATCTTATAAGCAAATTGTCTTACAGTCTTTCTAAAACAACACAGAGAAATAAAAATTAAATGTAGCACCTCTTAGCCACTCCTAGATTAAGCAAACCTTTTTGAGAATGATAATCATTCTTGGCTTGAATCCCCACCCAGTATTACTCTATAGTTTAAAGACCCATAAATCCAATAGTAAAACATTGAATTAAAACATGAAGTAACGTAAAAATAAAGAAGAGCCTCAAATTGTAAAATATTATCTGTACTCATAGAAAATAGGTGCAAATCTCCTATACCTCAAGTAAAGTGTGTAATCTAATTCCCCTTTGAATCCTTCAAACTCCCTAGTATAATGGGATGATAGGCACCTCATCTAAGTGTCCCTTTCTAAGTTATAGAAGCAGAGTATGGCATTGTCTCTTCCTTGGAGTTATTCACAGGAATCTCTTGAACAAAAACACAGAATATATGAATGCTCAAGCCTAGGATCTGTAGACATCACCATGGTCTAGGAAGGCTTTAGTGATACCATAATTTTTGCCTCATGTATCTGCTTTCTCTCTCTCCCCAGTAACAACTTCATGTCTTCACTCCAGTCTGATTGCCTCAAAAATTCTTTAAGCACTGCTTTTTAAAATCTCCATCTTGTTTATGTTAGATAATGAAGTCCCTACAGCATACCCCTTTCAGAAAAGTCAGGAAAAGCTAACTAAATGTTAGTTTTTATGAAATGGTTGATGGTTACAAAATATTTTATCTATGTTGTCCCATTGGTGATAGTCATAGTAAACCTATGAAGTGAATGGGATGTGTCATCCCTTACTCAAGGATAGGAAAACTTAGGCGCAGAAAACTCTCAATATTTATAAGGTGACATTGCCAATAAGTGATGGATCCAGGATTCTAGTGCCCATTAAACTATGTGAGGTAGTGGACTCCAACTAAGTAAAATCAAATAATTAATCCTTTGAAGTCGTTAAAAATTCTTCCTACATAACAAAAAACATTATAGACATGCTGCATCTAAATGGTAAGTAATACCAATGGTCAAATTAAATTTAACACTAGTTCTGTTGTTTTTATTTTTAAGTTCCAAGTCACATCTTTACCTAGCCCTGAAGCTACTATTTATTTCTATCAGTTCCTGTGTGTATGGACCTGACCTAGTTTGCAAAGTGGTGATATTAACATTACTAAACCTAGAATTTAGTGAAGGTCATAAATGTATTATCAATTGTCCTACATCCTGCTTTCAGTTTTGTAACTAATTCCCTAAATGAGGTGTTTTACCTCTCCAGTTTATATTTTATTTTTAATTAAACTTTTCTTTTATATAGCTTTCTTTAAAAAAAACTTTAAAGTGCTTCTGGGGTTGAAGCAAAAACTATTGATAGCCTAGAGACTGTAATTGCTAACATAATGGATGGAACATAGGATTTGGAGTGAAAAAGAACTGGGTCCAAAATCTACCTCTGACAATCATTAGCTGTGTGATCCTGAACAAATTACTTAATTTCTCTGTGACTCAGTTTCTTCATTTGCAGATAACCTCTCAGATCCCTCCCATAGCTAAATGTATTACCAACAGTAGATTTTCCACACTGGGTATAAATCTTCTGATTTAGAGCTCCTAGACCTAGTTCTGTGTGTGACCATTTCTTTGATTCCTCATTGAAACATAATGCTTGTTCTAAAGAACTTTGCTGTTACTGAATGGTCCATCTTAGCTTGGTATGCCTACTGTGTTATTTGCCAGCAGGGCTGTACTATACTACTCAAAGTTGTTACACCAGATATGCAAGAAAGGACTTTCAAAGATCCATAGACAAGCAATTCTGTATAGACAGATGATATTTCACTCTGTCATCTATCTTACCGTAATTTGTAGTCAGACACATCACACGCACACACACACACACACACACACACACACACAAATAAATGAATGAATGAATGAATGAATGAATGAATAGGAGAAAGATGTCCTGTGGCAATCCCCTTGAAGATTCAGTTGTAACTGAAAAAGTTTCATCTGCTCTCTCACACTCATCCCTACTCTCCAATTAAGTGTTCAAGGAGTAGAGCTTGAGTTGTCTTTTTCAAAATTTCTTATCTCAGTGTAGACTTGATAGTAGATTTTAGAGTAATTTCAATCAGTATTTATTAAGTGCCTACTCAGTACTAGGCACTGAGAATACAAGAAAAAGGAATGAGTATGTATTCTAATGGGGGAATAACAGGTAGAGACAAACAGATAGATAGATAGATAAATAGATAGATAGATAGATAGATAGATAGATAGATAGACAGACAGATAGGTAGATAGACAGACGGACAGACAGATAGATAGATAGACAGACAGATAGATAGAGAGATAGATAGATAGATAGATAGATAGA
>CM053601.1:38343691-38374442 GCA_028646575.1 Pseudocheirus occidentalis | reverse complement strand
TCAGTGCAATAAATAATTCCAGTAAGTAGCATTTCAGTGGCACACAGCTCATAGACCTGAGTTCAAATCTGTCTTTATACACTTATTAAATGCATGACCTTAGGTACACAATTTAACCCTGTTTGCCTCCATTCCTCATATGTCAAATGAGCTGGAGAAGTAAAAGGCAAACCACTCTAATTTCTTTTACAAGAAAATCCTATATGGGGTCATGAAAATCAGATGTGACTAAAATGACTGAACAATAATAACAGCAGAAACATTAAAGACCTACTATGTGCCAAACCTCATATTAGGCCCTGGGGTTTCAAAGACAAAAATGATACATTCCCTGCCCTCACTGAGCTCACATTCTATAGAGTCAGATCTATAACTTGGGGTCTATGGAGAGATTTCAGGGATACACCTGTATTTCCACTGACCTCCAACTGAGGTCATTTCCTTCAATTATTTAAACATTTTATTTCAGTGGGGTTAACCAGACTACCAAAAGATTCCATGGCACAGAAAGGATCATGAACCCTTGCTATAAGGGCAGATAATGTGGACAGATCTAAGTCTATATGCAGTAAGTAGGTGCAAAATACAAAGTAGCCATAAGACAGTATTCTTGGGGGTTGGAGGCACTAGTAGCTGGGGAGATCAGAAAAGGCATCATGTAGAAAATGGCACCTGAACTAAGCTTAGAAGAAGACTAGCCTTCAGAATACACACATGCATATGTATACATGTGTGTATTTACATATTTATGTATATATACATATATACATTCAAATATATCATATATACAATGCACATACATACTTATATACACATTTATACATATTTATTGTTTATAATCTTATATATGTGCAAAGTATACATAGCTATATTTATATATATATATATATATACATAATGTCATTATATTTATTATCTATCTATTCATTGTCTATCTATATCTATCTAGACCTGTGATTTCATTAGCATTGGGAATTATCCTATAGAGGAAGAACGGGATGTCCTTCTACCAATGAAGTTCTACAACTACTCTGCAACTTAAAAATTTAGAGAGTTTTCTGGAGGGTACTGAGAGGTTAAGTGATTTGCCCAGAATCCCAGCTAGTATGTGTCAGAGGTGTACTTCATGACCATATGCCTGGTTCTGTATCTTAGGGCTTATGCGTTTTCTACTCATGACCCCTTTATGCCTGAGAAAGTTTTACGTGACCCTGAGTATATATAGGTATATAAAATAGGTATACAAAACAAACAGTTACTGATAATCAATCATAAAGAAATTTATTTTTAAAAAATTCTTTGGTATATATTTCATTTTACTATTTATTAAAGATGAAAGCAAATTTGTATACTAATGATACCCTTGGTGCTGGTAGAGAGGAGCTTGGAGTTCTTGCTCATGCTGACTTTGCTTTCCTTCTTGGGGGTGGTGTTGCTTTCTTTCTCAGTCTATTGGTTGGAAAATAAGGATGAGGAGGAACTGGTGCTGGCTCTCAAATCATCATCCGACATAACGAACCCCCCCCCCACCTCCACCCCACCAACAATCCCTTCAGGAGACAGAAAAGACAGAACACTGATGAGTGTCTGCGGCCCTCCACCTATATAAAGAATTTTTTTTTTAAACAAGTTTTGGTCTGGTTTATTAAAGTATACTTCTATACAGTTTACTTTTCACTGGTCTGTTCTGGCATGCTTCTAATGATATCAGAATCACCTGGATCAATAACAGCCAGAGTACATACTCTGTAGTACTTTCCACATGCTGCACCCAATTCAATGTCATTGCCACTATAGTGATGCACGCCAGTTTTGGCCAACATAGCATAATATTCGATCTCTGATTTCCTCAAGGCTGGGCAGTTGTTGGCTAAGATGACCAATTTGGCTTTCCCTTGTCTGATCATTTTCAGGGTCTGTTTGTAGCCTAGCACGTATTTGCCACTTTTCATGACCAGCTGGAGCCTCGAATTGATGGACTCAAGCGACTTTTTCGTCTTCTTTGTGGCCACCATCTTCCTGCCTGCGGTGTGGGAGGACCCTCAGCCAGAGACCTGCCCCCAAGATGGCCGGGAAGTGAGAAAGGCTACATAAGGAATTTAATCTTCATGGAATATTAGATACTGCAGGATGTAGAACATCTTCAATGTTTTTCAGAGTTGAACAATATTTTGATTTTCATAATCGTCAGTGTTGAGAAAACTTCTTTGCATAAATGTGTAGCACAACATGGTAGAAGTATGTTTTGGACCCTTTCAGAAATTGTTGGAAATTTGGTCCTAATCCCAAGTCAAAATTCATTGAATGATTTTGCATGTACAGTAAAAATACTGCAATTCATAACATACAATAGTCTTGAATCTGAGCCAAGGTGCTTCAGCATTTGTTGGCATTGTGTGGTGTGGTGGTATGTGAAGTGCAAAGTGTGCATGTTGTGTGTTCAGAGCCAAGGTGGCAGTGAGGTTGAACAATGCAACATGGGCAAGCACTGCCAGAAACACTTTGGATTCATTATGCATTTGATTTTAAATTAATTTTGGAGGCATTGAATGTTGAGAAACCTGCCAATTTTCTGTGAACCCCCACAGTCAATTATGTGACTCCATATGGGGTTTCTTCCACCACTTGGTCTAAGTAGGTCTGAATGTTCCTAGTTCATGACAAATACCATACTTAGAAAATTTTAGATGGAAAAATAATCAGGAAAAATAGGAAACGTGATGGAAGACGAGATCAGGATTTTAAATTTAAAATAGTTTAATTAATAATTAAAACAAAATTTACTCAAATTATTAATTAAATTAATGTAAAATTAACAGGCTAGAAAATTAGGATGGGTATACTTAGACTAGTTAATAGAAATGAATGCAAAATATATGTGGGTCCAAAAATTAACTTCACAATTACAAGATGGGGAAGACATGACTTGAGTGCAGCATCTCATAGTGTACAAGGTTCTGAATTGATAATCAGAAGACTGGGTTCTAATCATAACTCCACTGCCTGTGTGAGCTCAGAAGTTTATGTAAATTAAATGAGATAATATTTTTAAAGCACCTAACAAAGTTCCTGGCATATCATAGTCACTATATAAATATTAACTTCTATTTGTGATGATGATGATGATGATGATGATGATGATGATGATGATGATGATGATGACATCAGGCCAACAAACATTTATTAAGCTCTGACTATATGCCCAGTAGTATGCTAATTGCTGGGGACACACATTGAAAAAAATTAATTTTTTTTCCCTCAAGAAGCTTATCTTCTAATAATGGAAGACAACACAAAATGGTATAGTGACAAAGCTTACAGTCTTCCATTAATATTGAGGTTCCAGGAAGAAATCACCAATGGTAGAAAGAGGCCCCAGGGTAGCAAGGTAGCTTGAGGAATGGTGGCAAAGTCTAGAGAATATAGGGTATCATGTTAATTTCTGGGTGCCTGAATTGGAATTTGGGGGCTTAAGTGATTTTCCCCACCACTTAGCAGTGAAGTCTTTCTAAGTGGGTGTCTTTTGTGGCAATTTGACAGTTGCTCTAGAAAATGAAAAAGAAGTCATGCACAAAACTTGCATATCTGAAAACAGATTAATTGGGATTAAATTTTTGGATAAAGTCCAAATCCAGTGTCCTATTCTCTACCATATTTCCAGTGGTTCCTAGAAAGATACCATGTGGGATTCATGAGGTCAGAGCACGTGGAAGGGATAACTGTATACATAATCAATTAAAAAACTCTCCTATTGACTATTCTCAAAAAATTAAGTCTTATTCTGCATCTTGTCCATTGCTTTTCTCTCAGGAGGTGAATATATTTTGTCGTTCATTAGTCAATGCATTGATAGCATTCTTATCTATTTTAAATATTTTCTTATTTTACTTTTTGCTTTTTGGAGGGCAATTGGGGTTAAGTGACTTGCCCAAGGTCACACAGCTAGGTTTTTTTTTGTGTGTGTGTGTGTGTGTGTGTGTGTGTGTGTGTGTGTGTGTATTAAGTGTCTGAGGCCGGATTTGAACTCAGGTACTCCTGATTCCAGGGCTGGTGCTCTATTCACTGCACCACCTAGCTGCCCTTATTTTAATACTTTCTTTTAAATGCCATCATTATATAAATTATTTTCCTAGTTTTATTCCCTTCACTATATAATCAGCCCATAACATCTTCCTCCCAGGCTTCTCTAAAACCATCCATTTCATATTTCTTTATAACACTGTAGTATTCCATTACATTCATTTGACAGTTTATTTAGTCATTCCCTAATAGATGGGCATTCCCTTAGTTTTCTAGTTTTTGGCTTCTACAAAAAGAGCTACTATAAATAGCTTTGTACTTAGAGGTATTTTTACTCTTTCTTTTTCTCTTTAGGGATATAGAACTAATGGTGGTATCTCTAAGTAAAAGTCTAGTAGCTTTTGGTCATACTTCCAAATTGATTTCTGGAAAGGTAAAAAATATTCATGCCTTTACCGACAGCACATTATTATGCCTGTTTTCCTAAAACCTTTCCAACATTTGTCATATGGCTTCCTTTAGAGTTTGAATATTTAAACAGAAGGCAAGAAACACACACACACACACACAGACACACACACACACACAAACAAACCCAACCTCTCTCCCTTCCTTCCCCTTCACCCCTGTCAAACTTGGCAAAATGTCAAAGAAGGCAAAGAGATTTTCAGCCTTCTTCTCTTGCTGGTGAAGGAAGGAAAGAAGGGCATTTTCTACTTCTGCATTGCTCAGCAACAGAAAAAAGGTTTCTCAACCAGAAATAATATAGTTCACATTTATACATGTAGGAATGTGTGTATTGTTTAATAGGTGTACATATATATGTATACATACACATACTCAGATACCTATCTATCTACTTCCCTACAAACCTATGGATGTAGCACCATTACTGAATTTTAAAGGTTAGCATCATCCAAGTTTGCAATGATCCAAGAATTATCCAAATTCAACAAATATACTGGGCTAGTTGGTCATCAGGAGAGTGATCTCATAAGCCACTCCTTCTTGGTGATTCTTTTATAATGGATGGATTAGAATGGATGGGCTATTTCTTTTTTGATAGCTATTCCTTAGCTAATTGTCTTATAAAGGAGGGGAAGTCAATCTTCACCATCTCCTCCTAGTCATCATATAAAACAACTGTAACATTGACAATAATGAAAAGAAAAGAAAACCACAGTCTGTACTAGAAACACTTGCTTTTGAGAAAAGTTTTTCAGTCTGGAATGTCAGGGAAAGAAGTTATTTTGAAGAGATGATGGAGGGAGGTAGAGTACCCAGAGGAACAATTACTCAGGGCTTATTTTTACCACTTCTTGTTATTGGGGGTATCTGGAATCCATGCCATGGATTGGTGAACAACTTTAAAAATGAAATCAGATTAACACAGCGCCACAGTTTTAGTAATTGACCCTAGAGTATTGTCAGAGAAGAGTGACCAGGGAAGTGGAGGGTCTTATGACAATGAGATGAAAGAAGTGAGTATCAGTTAACCTGAAGAAGAGATAACTTTGGGGAAATATGGAAACTATTTTCAAACATTTGAAGGGCTCTCATATAGAAGACTGATTAGATATGTGCTTGGCTGCAGGGGGCAGAAGTAGCAGCATTTGATGAAAACTGCAGTGTCCAATGTAAGGAAAAAAATTTTCATGGTACAATTATTCAAGAGAGTAAGGCTGCTACCGTAAGATGAAGTAGGTTCCATCTCACTTGGATTCTTCAGTCAAAAAACTGAGTGGACATCTTTCTCATATGGACCATACTAGTTGTCCTATGAATCTCTTTCCAACTCTGAAATTCTGTAATGTATACCTTTGTTATCTCTTGTAGGGATTTTAATGGGTTTCAAATGGTTTAAAGTTGTTAATTTCACAAATCTATTGAGAGGCAGTCTGGTATAGTAAAGAGAGCACTGGATGTTGAATTAGCAAATCCTGCCCTAACACTTAGCTACTACTTTTGTGGTCAATCACTTAATTCCTTTCAGCCTCTTTTTCCTAATCTGCAAAATGGGAAAATATTTGTATCATCTATTTTGCAAGATTGTTTTGAGTTTCAAAGAAGAAAATTTATGTAAAGCTTTTCTCAAACCTGAAAGCCTATACAAATGCTGTCTGTTTTTATATATGCCAAGTGTTTTAACTCACAAAAGTCAAGATGATACTAATCATTGGTTTATGTGGGCAGCTAGTGGAAAAAGTACTAGGTCTGGTGTCAGGAAAACTCATCTTGAATTCATATCCAACCTCAAACACTTACTATCTGTGTGACCCTGGCCAAGTCACTTAATCCTGTTTGCCTCAGTTTCCTCACCTGTAAAATGAATTGGAGAAGGAAACAGCAAACCGCTTCAGTATCTTTACAAAGAAAATCCCAAACGGGGTCACAAAGAGTTGGACATGACTAAAAATGACTGACAAACAAAATTGATTTGTACTTATTTTTACATGTTCTCAAACACATAATAACAATAACTTGTGTTTACAGAATGCTTTAATGTTTGTAAAGTGCTTCACATATACTGTCTCATTTGCTCATAGCAACCCTTAGGAAAATATCTTTATAAAAGTTTGCTAAGATATTTATGTTCTTTTTTAAAATTTATTTTCTGGTTTAAGTCATATTTTGAAAAGTATGTTTAGTAGACAGATGTTTTCTTACGTGATTGGAATGCCCAACAGTTAGGAAATAAAAGGTTTCTCTCTTTGTTTCCCAGTATCTTGTACCTGTTATTTTGCACTTGGTGAACACAACATATAAGCCTGTTGGCTTGCATTGGAAAAGCATTAAGTAAAAGCATTAACGAAATTGCTTAACTTTCCTAGTGTTTGATCTAATATATTCACAGAGGTAGCTTTTTATTTTAAGGGGTTTTATGCTTGGTTAATCCCAATCTTGAGACTTTCTTGAGTTTTTAACCTAAATTCTGTTTGCTTCCACTTATTTATTTTAAAGTGATTTACTGTGCCCAATTATATTCTGAGCAGAGAACACTTTTAAGATGTGTTGTGTTTTGCTATGTAAACAGAATTCTTTCCTGAGATCTCTGCCTTGTCCACAAGTGGCAATGAGAGAATGAGAGAAAACATTCAGGCAATCTGCGATTCACACTAATAAAAACATCTGAAGAGCATTGTACTAATCCTCATGGCTTATTAATTGGAGAACCCTCTGTGCTCATAATTCACACTAGCCTTCCCCTTCTCTCATTCTCTTTAAATCTCAGGAACTACCTGCCCTGCTTTTTGTTTGAGACAGAGTGACAGATGTAGAGAACCATTGTGTTGATCAATTCTTACAATGTGACCAGTTTGTCATGAATATACAAAGTATGATACTTATCACTGGCCTCGTGCCAAGGTCTGATTTTTAATTTTACATGTGGTAACAGAATATTTTTTTTGCCATTAGAAGAACGAGTTAAATATCAATGAATTTTGTTTGTTAGTTCTACTTTATACTTTTGTCGAGTACTTAAGTGTGTGTGTGTGTGTGTGTGTGTGTGTGTCTGTTAGTTTATATATGTGTCTGTGTGTATTGCAAATCTAATGGACCATTTGTTACTCAAGGTCTGTCTGCTTAGAAGGGCTGGAAAGACCATTCACTCAGAGGGACATTGGAGGCCCTCCCAACTTTCTCATTTTACTGAGGACACTAAGATGTAGGGAGTTTTTAAAAATATGTTTTTATTAGTATCTTCTGTTTTTTTTTTACATCATTATAGTTATTGACAATACAGCTTCTGCTCCCCCTCCCATGGAGCCATCCAATATAACAAATAGTATTGTTTTTAAAGGAGGAAAAAAATCAACCCAACTTATAGATACGTTGAAAAAGTCTGAAAAATTTTGCAACGTGTAATGCCTGTGTTCCTTGCATCTCCAGTAACTAATGGTTTAAGGACATCCTTTCATATCTCTTCATTTGAATCATGCTTGATCTCCAAAATTTTGTTATATCAAACTTTGATTTGTTAGGTGTGTACTTCCCCTGGAATACCCTTCTCCTACTCCTCTATTCCCCTTTTAGAGGGAGGCTGAGAACTCCTAGACTTAAGGAAACATTTTATCTTTTCTAGACCAACCCTGCCTTACTTTCATCCAAGAGTTGGAAGGGCCCTGAAGGCTGGCTTATAGAACAGGTTATGATACTTTCAATTCATTGCTCTTCAAAATTTTGACATAGCTTTTGAGAACCTGGAACCACCTACACACCATGGGGAGAAATAGAATCAGGAATTCTTTGGAGATTTTCTGAATTTTTAAACTGCATGATAGTATTGAGTTCCCTCTTTTTTGAAAGATTGAATTTCATAGAGTTCTCTTCCTTTTTTCTCCCTCTCTCCATTTGTTCTTTTTAAATCTTTAATCTAGTGACAATTTTTTTTGTCAAATATAAACAATAGCAAATTCTCATCTAGCCACCTACACTGGAAATACAGTGTGTATTGCCTAGAATGAAACAATTAATTGAGTGGCCTATGGAGACAATTCATCAGTAGACTCTGGAAATGTACAATGATCTGGACCCAAAATTGAATATCAAGAAGAGATCAAGCTGGAATATATTTGGGAACCTGCAGCATTTTCAGTGCTCCAAAACTTCTTTCCATCTCCTGTCACCATGTATTCAGAATACGAAAGAGCATGATCTTACAGGAATTGAAATTGCATTTGTCCCAAAGAGCAATGGACAGATGCATGATGAGAATAAGCAGATTGCAGCATATTGTGAATTGTGACTTGTTTGCAGAGATGTACTGGAGCCAGCTCTAACTTGCTTACAAGAGCCAATGGTGAAATTTTCAGTGTGAGTATTTATACCTCAGAAATCAGTAATCACTGAAAATGAGGGCTTGATTTATTGCAGCTTTTAAAAATAATTTTCTAGACTTGCAAAAGTCTTAATAATGCAGATTAATTTAAAAACATGTGCACATGACTTTTTTTCACTGACAGGGTCTTACTGGTTGTTAAATACCAGCATACCTCTGTATTGCTCTACAAACGTTGGTCTCAGGGAAAGTCTAAAAGAAGTCTCAGGGAATGAAGTCCTCAGCAGACTGGAAACTTGGCGACTGTAGGTCAATCATTGTCATCATCATGATAATTGGCATTTATATAGTACTTAAAGGTTGGCAAATTATTACAGATCCATTATCTAATTTGAGCCATACAACACCCTCGCTTTATGTGTCATAAAAGTCATTGACAAGAATATTAGAGGGAGCTAGATTGAATGTGAGAATAAAGTGATCATCTAGAAAAGGCAAATGTTGCCTTTCTATTCACAGATGATCAAGAGAAGCAGAGAAATTCCTACAGTCTTTGTGCAAATTGTATTTATGTAAATACAAATTTAAAAAACTGCTTATGAGAAGAAACATGGAGTGGCAACAGTATCTACACTTTGAGCTAATGATAGCTAATATTTATATAACACTTTAAAATTTACATAGCTTTGAAGGTTACTGTCTCATATTATCCTCCTAAATGCCCCATGAACTAGGTGCTCTGACCGAAACTGAGACACAGAGAGATTAAGGGACCTGTCCAAGGTCATATCACTACTACAAATGTCTGTCTGAGGCAGGATTAGAATTCAGTTCTTCCTGACTCAAGTTCAAGACTCTATCTACCAGAACTCCCCTAAAATATTGTAATATAAGAAGCCATCTGGTTTTTAAAACTCATGTAGTATTGCAGTGTTTTGCCAATGCTCTCAAGTCATGTAGTTCTATTTGAAAACAAATTTTTTTCTTCTAAATTAATTTCTGCTCTCAAGATATATACCAAGGAATAATCCCTGGATCTAATGATATCAGGAATAAAGTAAACCTTTTGTGCCATTGCTCATATAATACCAAGCAAAGCCGGGCTATTATTGAACAATGTGTAGTTTCTTTTGACATTTTGAATATGCCTGGAATGCAAATTAGAACAACTCTGAGGTGATTCCCCACATCCATCAGATTGGAAAAGTTGACAAAAAAGGAAAATAACATACTGAAGTGGCTGCAGGAAAACAGACACACTACCAAATTATTGATGATGCTTTGAATTGGCCTAGCCTGTCTGGAAAGCAATTTTGAATTATGTCACTGAAATCACCACATTTGTGCAATCCCTTTGACCCAGAAATGCCACAATTGGGTCTTTGGCCCAAAGAGATCAAGGGCAGAAGAAAAGGGTATAAACATACAAAGTTATCAGTAACAACTCCTTTTTGTAGTGTCAAGGAACTGTAAACTTAGATGTGGGCAGTGTTGCCAATCAATTGGGAAATGGTTGGACAAATTATGGCATACTAATGTAATGGAATATTATGACAAAATGAGTGATAAGACAATTTTAGAGAGACTTGGGGAGATTTTTTTTGAACCACTGTATAGTGAAGTAAGCAGAGCCAGGAGAAGAATTTATATTATAAAAGTTAAAAAAAACCATTGTAAAGACAAACAACTTTAAAAAATCTTGACAACTTTGATTAATACAATAAATGAGACTCTATAGTATTGATAATGAAGCATGCTACCCTCTTCTTGACAGAGAGATGATGGATTCAATATGCAGACTGAGTCACATTTTGCTATATGGACAATGTGAGAATTTGTTTTTCTTAACCATCCATATTTGTTAAGAAGATTCATTTTTCCCCCAAGGGGGGAAGTGAAATTGAGAGATGATTGAATAACACTAAAACAAAATACAGATTACATAACAAAGATAATATTTTGGGTTCTATTGTAAGCTACAATGAAAGTAGTATTAGCCTTCTCTCCATACTTCCTTATAATTATAATAATTAGATTAATTTCCATATTATTATTAAACTACTAAATATTATTAACATAGTAATTAGATTTATTGAACACCTACTCTGTACCTAGGACTCCTTGTGCAGCCCAAATGTCATTATTCTACCCAGAAATGTTTGCAAGGTGGTTCCGGAAGGGCTATATAGAGTTATCCCTTCCACATCACAAATTTCCCCATTACAGCTTTGATATAACGTGACTCAGCATAAGGAATTAAATAGGAATCTTGGGGGAGTTTTGTGGAAGCCACAGAAGACCGAAGAAGGCCAATGGATGACAGAATGACCAAATACTTAACACGAATTTTACACTAAGGTACTATAAACACCCTGTAAAAGAAAAAGAAAAAAATGCAGACTTCACTGGTGTGAAGGGAGGGCCAAAATTTTCTATATGAATTTTCCAGATATTGGAGGTGATAAGCCCTTAATTCTGGTGATGTGCAAGGGATAACTGTATATGCTTCTCCACACACCCACTCAATATACTTCTCCATCTAATTAAGCAACTTTTTCCTAATGAGAAACCAGAAATAGATATAGTAATTAGTTTGGCATAAAGACATGGAGATGGGAGAAGAAATAGAAAGTCAAATGTTCTAACATTATGGACTACAATATTTAATATTTGTTTTTCAGTATAACAATTATTATAACATGTAATACCAAAATAATTTTACTATAACTGACATTTAACTTTTTATTGACTAATAATTTCTAGACTTGACTTTATAATAACTTCATCCTTCCAAAGGTGAACAAAACCAGCAAGAGACAATTTTATTCTGGGTTTGTCATTTATAGGCAGAACTGTTTGCTGGGTGAAAATAATAGAAATAAGTGACTACTCACTCCTAGTGAAATAAAAGAAAACCTGAATATCATATGAAAGGCAAATTAAATTTTTGGAAAGTAGATTTCAGATAGTTAAAATGAATGATAGGTGGTATAATAGAGACTATAATTTAGCAAGGAAGTCAACCAAAGAGGAAAGTGTGAAATTCTGATGACAAGAAGGAAAAACAATCTCAATGAAGTGGAGCAATAGGAATTGTACAAAGAGACTGCTCTGCGTGTGTTGAGATCTCATGAACATGATGAGACTAGACACACACACCCATGCACACACACACACACACACACACACACACACACACACACCCATGCACCTACACACTATGTAAACAAAGCTAGATAAGAGCGTATGAAAGTCAGTATGTGGCATGATGTTATAAAAATAGTGCTGAGGACCAAGCAAAGAATTATGGTGGCTGATATTATTGACACATATTATTATTGAGCTATTGTCAGTGAAAATTTGAAATATGATTGATAAGTAGATAGAATATTTATTAAGTACTTACTACTTTGATATGTTACTACCTCTTTGAAGTCTGTTATGATCTTCCAAGTTGTGAGTACTCTATCTCTTTTAAATTTTATATAGAATCATCCTTAACTGTATATGTGTGAGATTCCTCTGCAAAGCCTTCCTAGTAACAGGACTTATTTCAATTTTGTCTTTAGAGTTAGCAAATAGCACAATTTTTTTTAATTGACGCAAAGAAGGCTAAATTATTGGCAGACTACAGTCAATATTTCAACTTTAATGGCAAGAAGGAATGGGACCTGGAGTACTATGTTGACATCAGAGAGGTGTTAAAGCATGAGAAGCCCACTAACATAATTGCTAAGCAATTATGAGTCATCAAGGTACCATTAAAAACACTCAGAGTCCCAGTGATGATGATCCATTATATTTGAAAGTCATTTTTAAAAACCCAGATCAGGTCCCATTGTCTTGTTCAAAGTGGAGTTTCCAAGTGAAGAGCAGAGTGACAAAGTGTATTTTATAACATTCAACCCTCAGAGTAGAGAACCACATATGGCTAATAATTGCTTGCTCTCTGGATGGGAGGCCACCATGAAAAAACTGGGATGGCTTGAATCTAGCTTCCAATTCTAGAATGTGAAGTATAGCCACTTTTCTTTGCCAGTCATGAAACATTAATCCAAGATGAAGCCAGCTGGAGAAATCAATATGGTTTCTTCCTTGAGGAAAGGTGTAGAAGGTGGAAAAGTTCCTTCTACAGAGGTGATACTCTTTTCTCTCATTAATTTCCAGAGAAAGTTCCAGCAGAAAAGAAATCTTTGAAGATACTGGCATAAACTCAGAAAAGACAAAAATCTTCTGAGATCCTGGGCCTAGTTAAGCTGCCAAATGATATGATTGATGCTTTCACCTTGATAGCCAGGTTTGCCCATTTCCTTGAGAAAACCCACTTTATTCTTGGCAGCATGTCAGGCTACTAACAAGGGGAAAGGACACAGGAACCCTGAGATCTGAGAGAGATGTTTCCCAACTGAGCAGATTTCATGGATGACATCTTGCAGGCAAATGATACTGAAATTCCCTAGACATTTCTCAATCAGAGTATTATCTGTTAGAAAGACTTTCTTGTTATTTATCCTAACTTACCCTCATTTCAGAATGAGCTCACAGACAGATTTTAGGTCAGGATCCCCAGGCTACATAAGGCTCTATAATGTGCAGTTTCTTTAAGAAAGTTGGAGACATTTTAATGAAAGACACCACTATGAATTTTCTTCAGACAAAGTTCCGCTATTGTCTTTGTCACCTGGTTACTCACTGCATTAATCTTTTCCATATGGACTGAAAAGACCAGATGATGTGCATCCTTTAGCACATAGCACCCAGGCTTTGAATCCAGGCTTCTGAGACAAGCTACATCATGGATGATCCTACGGGATTCATGGACAAACCATTCCAGCCGCCTGAATCTGAGCTGGCTCCCTTTCTTTTGACTCCCTTTTCCTCTCTTTTCCAAAAAGGTTTGCTTAGCCTGATTTGCTTTGCGGGCTTGGTAAGGTTTCCTCTTCTTCAGGAGGTTCTCTGGATCATAAGGAATCTTTTTTCTGGGCTCAGGCTCCACCATCTTTCTATTACAATGCTTTCTACACAGAGAATGCTAACTACATGTTTATTGAATTTAATTGGGCTCCCTATTTTTATAAGACTCTGCCATACTGATAGTCATTCTCTGTAACCTGTGCTTTCAACTTTTGCATTTATCTTTATTTTTATTTTTTCTTTTCAGAGGGAGGAAAGCCGGGCAATTGGGCTTAAGTGACTTGCCCATGGTCTTACGGCTAGTAAGTGTTAAGTGTCTAAGGCTGGATTTGAATTGAGGTCGTCCTGACTCCAGGGTTGGTACTCTTTCACTGTGACACCTAGCTGCCCCCATTTGCATGTATCTTTAAATACAAATCTCAGTGATAGGTTTTGCTTTTTTTCTTAGTTTTGCTTACTTTTCTTCTTTTATTTTACTCTTACTTCTCTAAGAATCATCCCTTGGGACATTTAAGAAAAAGAGGAAGAAGCAAAAAAAAAAAAACCACTCAACAAATCTGAGCAATTCCTTGAAAAAAATGCGACAGTATACTGAATATTTTACACCTGCTTATTTTTCCTCACCAACCCCTGTCACACATAGGAGTAGTGGGGAGTGTCTTCTCATATGTCTTCTTTGGAATCAGGCTCCTCCTTTGTCATTTCTGCACTCATCTCTTAAAAATCTAAGCAGGCTGCTTTGTCCAATTCTATGATTCCATGATTGGCCTCAACCTACTAATCCCACCTTATCTTGACAAGCATTTATTGAGGGCCAATTCTCATAAAAGGAGAATTATCTTCATCAGCAGGCTACTTACTAATCTTCAAATTTCCCTGGTAGTTTTCACCCTTAATGCCTTTATTCATAGTTGTCCCTCTGCCTGAAATTCTAAATTTTGACTATTCTCTTTCTCTCCCAGACCCTCACATCCACATCCATCTTGGTCTGTTCAAGTTCTACTCTTAATTCAAGGGAGAGCTCTGATGATATCTCTTCCTTGATCCCCTCCTGTTACCTCACCCTGCAAGTAACTTCTCTCTCTGTCTCTTTCTCCCTCTCTCTGTCTCTCTCCCTCTCCCTTTCTGTCTCTGTGTCTCTGTCTCTCTTTCCCAAACAACTATGTGACTTTTTTTCTTTTCTCCATTCTGCAATATAATATAACACTTTATTTTATAACTTTTCATACACATCGCCTCCCATATTCATTGCAGAAGACTAGGGAAAGGGCTTACTCCAAAATAACTCCATTGTTCCATCAGACATTTTATCTCTCCCAGTGCCCAATACATATAAGACTTTCAATAAATAAATCATACTTTAATTCAATGAATCAATGAAGAGATTTGTCCAAGGTCAATCAGCTAGTTAGCACCAGAGCTGGGAGAATGCAAGGAACATGATTCCTTGACAAGAGCTCTTTCTACAGCATTGTGCTAATTTATCCTAACAGAAAAAATAAATTTATTTCCGGAACATGGGGACCTTTTCCTAAAAGGGCCTGGTTCTGAAATTGCACATGAACTGAAGGTCCTCATGTTCTGGTTCATTTTCCTTTATCCCTTCTCCCTAAACTTGATTCTTTAGGGACTTGCTCTAAAATCCCCCTGAGTCTGAGGGTATGGAAACTTCTTGAAGGCTTGGTTACCGACTTCAAATAATGAACTGTGGCTTCTGTGTCTTCCTTGAGATTAAGGACTGGGGATTATGATATTCTAGGGCTCCTTTACCCTAAGGAAGCTTTTAACGGCATGAGATTTGAATAGGGCATCTGGTCAGAGCCTAGAAAAGTGCTAAATTTCAAATGTTCCTTTCCACAAATTTGGCAAGGTTACAAAACAAGTGGTACAGAAGGAGCAGATGTTTAAGCCTCTGAAGAATACTGCATTTGCTAAAGTATAATGGGACCAAGCAAAAGGAAACTGGGCTCAGGAATCAAGAAACATATAGGAAATAGGGAATGGCTTTAGAGCTCAGAGCAAAAAGAAAGGGAAGTGGCTAGGATAGTCAAGTCCTAGGAATATCTGTAGCTCACCTGGAGATATTTGCAAGTTCTTTTCCTATTGAAACAGATAATCTGAAAGATACTTTCTTACAAGATAATGACAGGCACATATTCTGCACACCCTTAGTAATTCTGAATTCATCTACTGCTATTCCTTGGCTGCTGACAAAGCAAAGAAAGATATATCCATTTTTGAAAAATGCAGTGTGCAAAAACCATATGCATCCTTGCTACTCTATACAAGATGGTGGATTCTTGTTATCAAAGGCAGGGGATTTAAGATTGTATTTTGGTTTGTTCATTTTTGACACTGGTTCTCCCTCTGTCATCTGGGCTGCAAGTGTAGCAGCCACTCACAGGCCCAAAGTGACCTACTGATCAGCATAGAAGCCATGACCTGCTCCCTTTTTGACCTGGATCAGTTGTTTCTGCTTAGGTAACCAGGTGGTCCCAGGCTTCTCGGGGCTCCCCATGTTGTTGTCAGATTCAGTTCAAACACTTGATAAGCTTAACCCTATAGCAGTTCAAGTGTCATGGACTCAAGGGACATCAGTGTCAATGTCCCACTAGCAGAGGTTATAGACATAGACCACCAAACCTGATAATTAATATTTCTTCCAAACCGAAATACATGAGTAGGTTAATCAATAGACATTTATTAATCACCCACTAATTAAGGCACTGTGCTAAGTACTAGGAATACAAATAAAAAACCAAACAAACCAGTCCTTTCCCTCAAGGGGCTTTTATAGTCTAATAGAGAAATAACACAAGAAAGGAAGCTGCAAAGGAGATTGGGGGAGGTACCCAATGGTTGGGGGCATGGTAGAGAAGTCAGGGACGTTCCATAGCAGAGCAGTAGGATGAGAAAAGAGGATAATGAGATAATTAATTATCTGAGTGCCTACTAAACTCCTGCAAACCATTGCTCACTCGTGAAATAAGAAATCTACAGAATGTAAGTGCATATATATTGTGGATAAAATGCAGGGTCTCTCACAGAACTGCCCTCAAAGCACTTATAATTTAAAAGAAAGAGACATTTATCTATCCATTTACTTATTTCTATCTATCATCTATTTATCTGTTGCTATATAACATAGGTACAAGATGATTTTTAGGAAAGGAGTAGCAACTAAGGATAGTAGGAAAAACCTCACCTTGAAGATGGCACCTGAGTTGAGCTTTGAAGGAAACCAGAGTTTGAGAGAGAGAGCGATGAGAAGAAAGTGAAAATAAGATAATATATGTACACTAGAGCATTTTGTAAACCTTAAAGCATTGCATAAATGCTAGTGATTAGCTATTATTCCAAACAAAGGGAGCAGCTAGTCATCTATGGTGTATAGTTAGAATGCCAAGTTTACTAGTTGATGGTTTGTATGGAGGGGAATAAAATGTGATAAAACTGTAAGGCTCCTTCGGGGACAAGTGGTAAAAAGCTTTATTTGCCAATAGAAGAGTTTGTATTTGATTATAGAGTTGAGATGGGACCACTACAGTTTGCTTTGTGGGTAGTGGTGGTGGGGGAAATGTATATGTGTGTGTGTATGTGTATGTGTATGTGTGTGTGTGTGAGAGAGAGAGACAGAGAGAGAGAGAAAGACAGAGAGAGAGAGAGAGAGAGAGAGAGAGAGAGAGAGAGAGAGAGAGAGAGAGAGAGAGAGAGAGAGAGAGAGAGAGAGAGAGAGAGAGAGAGAGAGAGAGATCATCAGACTTATGTTTTAGGAAAACCACTTTGATAGCTGTGTAGAGCGTGGATCAAAATGGGGAAAGAAATGAGGCAAGGAGGCCAGTTAGCTTAGGCAAGAGGCAGTGAGGACATCAACTATGTTGGTGGGGATATACATGGAAAGAAGTGGGCAGATAAAAAAAAAAGTTTGGGAGTATAAACAACATTTGACCCCTGAGATGAATAGGTAGGATGAAACTGAAGAATTGAAGATGGCATTGCAGTTTTGAACCTGAATGACTGGAAGGAAGGGGTTGCCTTTTGTTGTAAGTAGGGAAATTCATCAGAGGGGTGATTTGGGAGGCAAAGGTAGCACCCTGGGCAAGTCTTATCTGATTCTCAGTATTCTCTTGCATAAAATAACTATTTCTAGAAATCAGTGAGTCATTTCTCTCCTTGATGATAAAATCAGTGTAAAGTCAGCATGCCACATTCTGTGTAGTAATTGTGTTCTTAAAGAATGGTTCATGAATTAAATTTTTGAAAAATGATCTTATATTTTAAGTGTTTTAGAGGAAATTACTATTTAAAGGATCCCTTTCATGAATCATGTTGTAAAACAAAGAATCCTATTATAATGCAAATATCATTTCCATTTATCTGTTTTAAATATTTAAATTTTCTTTCCTGCTCAGCTCTAAAAATTGGCTGATTCATATTTTGTGTTCTCTACCTACGCCCATTTGGAATAGTGTTATGGGAATGGAAATCTGTAGCTCTTCCCCGCCCCTTGGCCCTTTGATAGGCTTAAGTGACTCTGAGAACCTTCCCTGGTTTGAAAATGATGTGGTCACATGGAGTTTGTGGCAGGAAGCTTGTTTTTCAGGAATGCCCACACTTTATTATTTTGTGATTGGGCAGTGGGTCAAGAGGGTTATGACATTCTCTGATCCAGGAGAAGGCTATATATACCCTGATGCGAGATTTTGCTTTGGGGCTCACTTTGGGAAGAGTTGTGTGATTTGTCCAGATGAGACTCTGGGCAGCCATTGAGCCCCTTGGCTTTGAAAACCCAGATGTTGGTGCTTCCCTCTCTGTAACTGACTAGGTATGGATGTGATGGTCAGACAATTGGAAGCCCGTCTGCTGATTTGTTTCTCTGTCTGCTTGTAACTTCTGCTTATAACTTGTGTTTGTATTCTCTGAAGTTCAGGGTGCTGACTTTTCCCCCCTGAATTAGGTAAATGATATATGTTTGATTGATTAAAGTGAGACTGTTAACCCATTTTGAGTTGCTTTCCTTAAGAAAAGCAGATGAAAGAACCTGTGCTAGAAACCGCCCTAGGTATGCTAGGGTGCTTGCTACTACAAATAGAAAAGTTTGTTGTTTCTTTTTCTTTTTTTTTTGTTTGTTTTTGGTAACCATAATTTGGTCTTTGTTATGTTTTGTAGAGTTTTAACCAAGACTGTCTTTCTTAAAACCAACTTTTTAAAAATATTTATTTCCTTTTGCATATATTAAGATTGAAAAAGTCATTTTAAATACCAGCATTTCTTTCTTGTTGCTAGATGTATTGCCTTGGCACTTGGTCAAAAACTAATCAGAATCAACACTGAGCCTAATCCTCTGGAAAGGAGATGCCTGGTATCAGTTCTTCAGCCTGCTATCAGTTCTTCAGCCTGCTATCAGTTTATCATTGAAGTGATGACCTATCTTGTGGAAAATCTATCTCAAAAGTAAGACTTTATAATCATTCAAATAGGAATTTCCTTTTTAAGAAAAAAATATTCTTGCTAGTAAGGATCCTACAACTAGATAAGACTAGAAGAAAATGACCTTTGAGGGGAAAGGGGATTGTTAAGAAAAAGAAAAGAGATTTATCAGGAAGTATTTCATTTATGTATTATGTAAGGATGATATCTAGATAGCTTTTACAAGGGAGAGTGGCGTGCTCCTCTTGGTCAACTCAAGGTTCACATCTACCATGGAATGGTGTTCAGGGTTTTCTATAGTGCAGGGCAAATTCTTGCAGATCAGTAAAAAGGAAAGACAAAATTTAGAAGATTCTCTCAGGGAGAGGTTGTATTGAGCCAGAGATATTTGCTGGAGGTAAAGGATATTCAATGGAGCGGCCAAAGGTAGGAAGTAGTGCCTGGATCAGGAGTAGGGGTCCACACTAAGAATGAACAGAGTCAGGCTGAAGGGTCTGATACAGAGATAGCTCAGAGAAGAGCTTTAACTAGGGAAGTTGCCCTAGGCTGTCCAATTTAGAGGATGCCATCAACACTTGAAATATTTGGCAGAGAAGAAAGAGTAGCTAGTTAGCAAGAATAATTAGT
This sequence comes from Pseudocheirus occidentalis, assembly GCA_028646575.1. Taxonomy (NCBI): domain Eukaryota; kingdom Metazoa; phylum Chordata; class Mammalia; order Diprotodontia; family Pseudocheiridae; genus Pseudocheirus; species Pseudocheirus occidentalis. The sequence continues at coordinate 38,354,671 of CM053601.1, read as the reverse complement.
TAAAATCAAATACTGAGATAGTAGAGGATAGCCTGAGCTCACTCCTCTCTCATTCTCTTTTCTATGCATCTCTGACTATTCTCCAGAGGTCACTATCTCTATTCCATTGGATGTTTATGGCTCTGGTGCTTACAGCAGTGTGCAGTTAAGTGTACTTGCGGTTTACACAGTCTACACCTATCATGTAAATCCCCTTTCCTACTAGTGAGTTCATTCAGGCTTCATCTAGCCAGAGGGCTATGGGGCCTATGTTTAAGAAAGCACTTTTGAGAACTCTTCAAAATGCATAAAATAAGTTGTAAAAAGGGTTAAATGGCAAAGAAGGGAGACAAAGGGAATACTGTCAATGTCTTACATTTTATGGAAGTCTGTAGGTAGTTTTATTAAATCTTTGTGCACAGAAAGAGTATATAGTAGATTAAATCATAAAATGGTATTTTAATTTAATGTTTCATAGTTATATAGTGTTTTTTCTTCAAAGAAATCTAGTGTTTTGTAGAACCTTTTCTAATAATAATCTTTATAACATAACTGCAAAGCTGATTAAATATATAATGCCTTTCTTTGGGGAGCACAACTTATTCACAGTACTTTCACTATATTATTACAAATTGGTCATATTACCATTCCCCTTTTAGATATGAAATAGCTAATAGCCAAGGTTTGATGTTTGGCCACTTCATTTGTGTCTGACTCTTTATGACCCCGTTTGGGATTTTCTTGGTAAAGATACTCAAGTGATTTGACACTTCCTCCTCTATTTCATTTTTCAGATGAGGAACTGAAAGGCAAACAAGGTTAAGTGACTTGTCCAGGGTCACACAACTAGTAACTGTCTGAGGGTGGATTTGAACATAGCAAGATGAATCTTCCTGGTTCAAGGCTTAACGCTCTGTTCATTGTGCCACCTAGCTGTTCGATGACCAAGACAGGGTAAATTTAAAATTATTGCTGGTTAACTAACAACTAGGGCCTCATGTTCAAATCCTGCCTCTTCCTCTTCTACCTCTGTGACCTTTGGTGAATCACTTAACCTCTGTGACCCATAGTTTTCTTCTCTGTGAAATGTATGTCTTGCACAAAGTGACCATGTGATTCCTAGGGCTCCTTCTATCTCTAAATTTTGATTCTTTGAACTGAAGGTAGTTTACATTTATGTTGTTCCTAACTTTTACAAAATAATATGCACACGTTGTCACATATAATCCTTGAAAAAAATGGTCAACCTTCCTGGGACTCAGTTTCTTCACCTGTAAAATGAGGAGATTGGATTAAATATTCTTTCAGGTTACTTTCATCAGTAGGTCCTATGATCCTAAACAGGCTCTCTCCATCCATCCATCCATCCATCCATCCATCCATCCATCCATCCATCCATCCATCCATCCATCCATCCATCCATGTATCTATCTAATCTATCTATCTATCTATCTATCTATCTATCTATCTATCTGTCTGTCTGTCTGTCTGTCTGTCTGTCTGTCTGTCTGTCTGTCTGTCTGTCTGTCTGTCTGTCTATCCATCCATCTATCCATCTATCCATCCATCTATCCATCCATGTATCCATCCATCCATCTATCTATCTATCTATCTATCTATCTATCTATCTATCTATCTACCTATCTATCAATAATTTTTCTATATATGCTTTGTGATTACAGAGCACTTCATTAACCTAGTCTCATTTGCTGCTTCAAAAAAATTAAGTGTGCCAGTATTAATACACCCATTTTACAGATGAGTAAACTGAGGTATAGAAAGGTTAAGCTTTTTGATTAAGGCTGCACAAACAATTAGTGGCAGAACTGGGAACTAAATTCAGGCCTAGGATTTTCTGACATACTTTTGGCTATACTAAAGTACATATTTGATATAATTTGTACTTTAGTTGGTGGAAAATGTGCATATCTAAAAAGATTAGTTGATTCCACGGGTGCTGGCTTTAGCACTATTCCCCAGTAATTAATTAGAAATCATCTACTTTGTACACTTCCTCCAATGAGGTTTACTTCTTGAGGTATCAAAAAGACAGCTTATTATATAGTAGCTGAATCCTAGGAGGCCTCATAGTATATACTCCGAGGACAGTGAAGTTCAATGGTATATTTTACCGACTAAATTTTAATTTATTGTGCTCAATGTTGTGCTCAAGTACATGCATTTATATTGCTACACATCCAATAAATTAATTATATGGGAAAACCAATAACCATTCTTATTGATTATATTTCTTTGCAATTGATTAATTTTCCTAATGAAATGTCCTTACTTAATAGTGTCTCTAATAGACTTTCTCCATTTATGCTCCAGTTTGACTTACATTCAAGCAACAGGCTATAAAAAAAGGTCTGTTGTAAAGTTATTCGCAAATGTGAAAAGTCATGGATTTTGCCATGGATTTGGAAGAGGAAGGTTATCCTAGATTTCTCAGGAAGAGAAGTTCTTACCATATTTAGATTGGGAGGGAGGAGGAAACAGGAGCCAAATGCCTACAAAGTAAGATCACATAAGAATTAACGCCCAACGGATGAGTACTAAGAAAAGCATCACAAGTGGCTTAAAGACCAATTTGACTAATATTTTTTTCCTCTCCCATCACATCTCTGTCATGCAGTGGTAGCAATGATAACTTTGCATTAGTGTGAAAAAAGAGAAAATAAAAATCAATGTTAGATTAATTGAGAAACATTGCAAGGCAATTTGTACATTACTTGTTCATTTACAATTGCAATTACACTATAACTTTATAAACTTTCAGTTTGGAAAATGCCAGTTGGATATAATGTAGTGAATTTTAAAGGCTACAGAATCCTTGGCTTCATAACAAATGCACAGTGATGGCAAGTCTAAGCTTAGGCTTAGTGTATAATTTTATCACCTGTGCATAAAAAAGTGGAAACGATGAATCTTAGGGATCTTCTTGAAATGATTTCTATAAGCCAATTTTTTATGAAGATGATACACATATATCTGTATATGTACATGCATATACACACATATATGTACACACATGCACATACACACATCACTCTTATTCTGACAAAAGCAATTGGTACTGAAACTCTAGACTTTAGCTGATCATAGAAAAGGTCAAGTTTGAAGTCTAAGAAATTTCTTGGTTTCTGTCTTGGGGGTCACTGGTTAATGTAGTGACTGTACTTTTACCATTTTTAATATATATGTTTTTTATTGAGGACAGAGTGATAAAGTAAAATAAACACTGGCCCTATATTCAGAAGACTTGAGTTCAAATCTTGATTAATATTTATTGTGAAGTCACTCAGACTTTGAACCTTTATTTCCTCATTTGTAAACTAGAAAACATTATTATATGTGTAATATATACATACATATGTATGCAACATATATGTGAATATACACATGCTTACACACATGTGTGTATATACTATGCATCTATACTACCTACCTGACAGCAATTCTTGTGAAAGAAATGCATTTAAAGTACCATGTAAGTATTGGTTATTATATTATCCATGTTATTCTCCAGAACTGACTTTCTATTGAGTAGGCATTCTTGGCTGCAGTGAATTGCCAATTAAAATTTCACTAACTTTGTAGCAATTTTGGAAAGACGTTTTCCAAATGTCTTTTATTTACATAAATACATACACACACTCCTCTAAAAGTCCCTCCCCTACCATGTCTCCCAGTTTTCTCGCTTCTCTAAGTGTTCAGAATACTTCTACACCCTTCCAGATGTACATGTCATTTCTTCTTCAACCCAGATGAGAATAAGGTTCCAACATTACCAGCCTTCTACTGTCACCTGCTTCCTCTGTACAATGTAATTTGCAAATTAAATGTAGGAAAGACAGTTAGAACTGAATCTCTGGCATTTAGAGAAGACATAGCTGCCCTGTGGGCATCTCCGAGAGACTTCCTTTTGTGGTTGTGTGCATGTATCCCCTACAACAGCAGCTCTCTGGAAGGTGGCACAAGGGGCCTTGTATGTATCTGGATTTCCCATCTCTACACTGTTTTGAGTTGTTGCTATGCTTGGTGCCCCTTGGTTAGTCTGAAATGTCTCCCATCTTAGCCCCTGTACCAAAAACTCTGGGACTGACTTGAGAGTCCTAGATGTAATGTAACAAAATTATTATTTATTTTAGTCTTATAAGTTCTCTACTTGTTTAGTTGTATGTACATTCCTTTTCAGCCTGCATGCATGTTGTTGATCATGTGTTGCATTCTCTCAGAAGAGTTGGGGGAAGGGAGTTTATTTTTTTTTCCCAACCATCTGCACAGAATGCAGCAAAGTACCATGTGCCAATACATACATAACAAATGCTTCTTGAAGTTGATCCCATGTCTTTGATGCTCCAGTGTTGATTTATATTGAGTTTGAAATAAAATCAAATCCACAGATCTTTTTCATATGAGCTGGTGTCTAGTCACACAGACCCCATCTTGAGTTTGAGAAGTAGACTTTTGAATTCATGTCAGACATTTTTTGATTTTCCCATTAAATTCCACCTCATTTGACTCAGTTCATCATTCTAGCCTTTAATGATCTTTTCTTGTAGTGACTCTATATTTCACAATGTTAACTATCCTTCTTAGCTTTGTGTTTCTGCCATCTGAAAAGTATTCTTTCTTTGTTTCCATCAGAGATATCCATAAAAAGAGAACAGAGACAAGGTTAGACCCATGGGAACCTCCACTACAGTCTCCTCTCTCAGTTGACATTGCTCCTTCACCTGTTAGAATCATTCTCAATATCATTTGGACTAATTATGTGTAAAATTATTATTGCATAGCAAAGAAAGCTAGAGAAAGGATTTTGAGCTTGAATCTAGAGGTCACATCAATAGATAAAAGCAATAAATAGATGAAAACAATACCTATATTATAAATCAATAGATGAAAACAATGCTTATAAATACTTTAGGCTTCTGTAGGTAGAACACATTAAACATAAAGATATCAAAGAGAAGATAGTGACTAATCCATTGTGATACTTATAATCATCCTGGAATGAAGAGTGAAAGGGAAGAATACATTTCCAGCAATCAGATTTATATTCAATTCATGGAAAAAAATTCAAAACAGTGCAATAAAAAAGATGATTGCACATGAAATTGCATACCTGTCACATGGAAATTTCTTTTTCCCCCTTTTTAAATTCTCCCCACTAGATAAGGATACCAATATACAAAAACAGGTACACACAAACACATATAACATATATGCTTATATGTAACATCACATATATGTAAGGTATATGTGCACATATGTGAAATTTATGGAAAATTATTCTATACATGCTTCTATTTATAAGTTATTTCTCTGGATGCAGATAGAATTTCTCTTCATTTGTCCTTTAATGATAAATTTATGTATTTATATTAGTCAAAATGACTTAGTCGCTCAAAGTCATTCTTAATACAATATTATTATTACTGTATACAATTCATTCTTGGTTCTACCCCCTTTACTCTTTATCATTCCATGCAAATCTTACCATGCCATTCTAAAATCATTGAACTCATTGTTTCTTATAGCACAGTGGTATTCCATCACAACCATACACCACAACTTGTCCAATCATTCCCCAGTTGATGGGGATCCCTGCAATTTCCAGTTCTTTGAAACCACAGAGCTGCTACAAACAACCCGTTCATATTCACAGTTATAATTACTATATGTGATTTCCCTCCATCTTATTTTTTGTTTTCTTTCTTAGCTTCTCTTTTTACACTATCCCATTACTTTATTTTCTCCCTCCACCCTCCCACTCTCACTTCATCCACCACTCCAAGAGTCACTCATCCCCCTCTTCTACTCTTGTTCAGTCTCAATCCACACACCCTTCCCAAAGTCTCCCTATTCTCCTTTTCACTTTTCCAAATCCCACTCCACACACTCCTCTAAAAGTCCCTTCCCTACCATGTCTCCCAGTTTTCTCACTTCTCTACATATTCAGAAGACTTCTACACCCTTCCAGATGTACATGTCATCTCTTCTTCAACCTAGATGAGAATAAGCTTCCAACATTACAAACCTTCTACTGTCACCTGCTTCCTCTGTACAAGTTCTTCCTTTCATACCCCGTTTTTATTTTTATAATTGCTCCCTTTTACCTTTACTATCCATTTTTTAAAAATCACCTCATCATAAGAACTCAGCCTCAGCTTTTCTTTCAAACTATTTTGGTAATGATGACAGTTAAAAGAATAATGATAATGTTTTCACAAATATGCTAAGTAAATAGTTTGACCTCAATGAACACCTGATAATTAATCTTGAATGTTTTCCTTATATTTCTTTTGGATCTTTTATATTGAACTTTCCTTTGACTTCTGATCTTTTTGTTACAAATACCTGAAAGTCTTTCAGTATATCAAACATCCATTTCTATTTCATTCAGCACCGTATTCAACTTTGTTGGGTAAGTTATCATAGGATATAAAATATAAAAAGAATAACAGGAAAACAATTTGTCCCAAGATCATTTCAGTCTGAATCTCATTGAAAATGTGAAAGTATTCATACAATAATCACATTAACCATTCTGAACCTAAAGTCATGCTCTGTATATTATAGTCAATTACTGTAGGAGCCCCTATTGTTTCTATTCTCATATTTGTGCATTTGCTTCAGGAATAATCTTAAATGTTGCTTCAGGCATTATGATCCTCACCATCCTCAGATTTTCAGCTAACAACAAGTCAGCAAGAAATCCTCTCTGAAGTGTGCTGATGCCATATTGGGTACTTGGAAGAAGTACAGCTTTCTTTGTAATGTTTACTGCACATACCCTGGGGAAAATAAAGGTTTTTATCTTTTCCTTCTTTCTAGGGTTCCAAAGTACATGCAGTTGTTGCTGTCATTTTGTTGCTGGATATTTTGATGCATCTTGCTACACCAGAAAGGTGTTTTATAAAATTCTTCAGTCATGTGCTGACAAAGGAATGTGAAAATAATAATGTTGCCGTAGATGGTTAGAAGAAATTGAATCATCATACAAGGAAAAAATGAGAGAATTTACTAGGAGAAGATGAACAAGATGTGGAGATATTCATCAGATATCTAATAAAACTGTTTAAAACTCAGAGTGAAAATGTTGGACCAAATTTGCATTTAAGTATAGTCAGGTAGAAAGGAAACAGGCATCTATTAAGTACTTACCAATGTCAGGCATCACTACTTTACAAACATTATCTTAATTATTATCCCCATTTTATAAGTAGAAAACTGAGGTAGACAGAGGGTAAGTGACTTGCTAGTGGTGTCTTAGACCAGATTTGAACTCAGGTCTTCCTGATTTTGGAAATCAGTGCTCTATTCACTGAGCTGTTTCTATGAAAGGTTATTAAGAACTTTTGCAAGAAAAAAGGTAGAGAGATGACTTTAATGATTAGTTAGAGAGCATTAGGATAGAAGGTAGGACAGTCTAGGGAGAAAGAGATTTTACTGATTAAGGAAAATCATGATTAAGTCCTTGGTTGAAACTAACGAATTGTATAGAAGAGAAGAATCTGGAGACAAAAAAGAAACTTATGAAAATATTTTTAGTTTTCATCTATGAACACTGATGTTCTTCCAGCAATACCAAATTACTGAGTCATGAGATATGATTGTAATCGTCAAGTGAACAAGAATTTATTAAGTGCTTACTTTGTGCCAAGTCCTCTGCTAAGTGCTGGGGATACAAATGGAAGTGAAAACTCCCAGCCCTCAAGGATCTTCCATTTCAAGGGGATAAACCAACACACAAAAGGGAGCTGAAAAAAACAGGAGATGATAAAGACTGAGGAGGCAAAAGCAGAGCCAGGAGAGGAAGTAAGAATGGATGGCCTGGGCCTCTCCTCAAAATGGAGGTTCTTGGAAGAACTCACTGAGGAGCAGAGGGATTTTCAAGGGTGAGAAGGCATCTGAGGATAGTAACCAAGTCCAGAAATTAAATTTGGGACTTCATGTAAATTCTGAAGATCCTTTTGAGGCAGGTAGGTGGTACAGTGGATAGCATGCCAGGCATGGAGTCAGGAAGACCTGTGTTCAAATTCAGCCTCAGACACCCACTAGCTATGTGACTCTGAGCATGTCATTTCACCTCATTTGCCTCAGTTTCCTGATTTTTTAAATGGGGATAACAACGGCATCTACCTCCTAGGGTATTTGTGAGAGTCAAATGAGGTAATAATTGTAAAGCTCTTAGCACATTGCCATTCAAATACTAAATGCTATGGAAGTGTTAGCTCTTATTAATATCTCAACTTTGACTGTCACAGATACATGTTGAGTGCTGGAACAAGACCACCTTTGCCCTTCAGAGTTCTAGGATACCCCTAAGGGAGTGAGATTGCTGTCTCTAATACCATTGGCTCAGAGATGGTGGATTAGAAACAACAACCCAGGTGAACTCTCTCAACACTCCCCTTTAAACAACTTTAAAATAAGACCTTAAATCAAATTTTGGAGTGGCAGAACCAACAAAAGGTCACAGTAAGACATTTTTCTGGCATAGGAAAATGCAAGAGAGCTCTGCGAAACCAGGCGGAGGCCTGCCTGTAGTATGTAGGCATGGCAGCAGCAGCAGCAACAAGAGCTCTTAGCCCAGAAATGGCAAAGTTGTCGGACAATTTGTCACAAAAAGATTACAGGGGCCCATTGCTGGCACTGGGCACAGCTAGTGTTGATTGGCAACATTATTGCCCATACTCAATTTTGGGACACAGTTCCAGGGTAGAAAGGAATACTTGTAGTTGGTCACAAGGATTCAAGAGCCCTGGTCACAATTTCAGGGCCAACAGCAACACTAGCACTGTGACAGCAGAAGAGCAGGAAACCTGGTTATATTTCCTTGTCCAAGAAAAGCATTAGTGCTACTTGTAGCTGCAGGGGAACAGCAGGGTGTTTGCAGGGTGTTTTCTGGATAAGTAGCAGAGTACAGAACAGAAGAACAATGGTTACACCTTTCCTCAGTTCACACTATCTTGGAAACACTTGCAGATCTCCAGAAGTAGCTCTGAAAACAGTAATATGAAAAAGCTTGAAGCTTGGGACAGTGATTCCCCACCCTGACATGAACAGAGTGCAATTTTAACATAAAGTTCAAAGTCAAGAAAAAGAATAGAAAATGAGCAAACAACAACAAGAGAACATTGCCCTAAAAAGCTACTATGGGGGCAGTGAAGACCAAAAGACAAACTCAGAAGGCAGTGACATAAAAACAACTATAACCAAAGATTTTAAAAAAATGCCAATTGGAAACAAGCTCAACAAAAATTCTTAGAAGCATCAAAGGAGGAGATAAAAGTGGTGGAGGAAAAATTGGAAAATAAATGAGGTGATGCAAAAATAAATACGGAAGAAACAACAACTTGGTGAAAGAGATACAAAGAAATATTAGAGAAAATAATGCCTTAAAAAACAGAATTGATTTAATGGTAAAAGAGGCACAAATATTTACTGAAGAAAGTAATTCTTTAAAAAGAAGAAATGGCTAAACAGAAAAAGAGGTACAAAAGAGCACTGGAAAAAATTTCTTTAAAAATTAAAATTGAGCAATTGAAAATTAATGACTCCATGAGACATTAAGAAACAATAAAAAAAATCAAAAGAATGAAAAAATAGAAAAAATGTGAAATATCTCTTAGGAAAAACAATTAGGAAAATAAATTTAAGGGAGATCGTTTAAGAATTATTGGACTATCAGAAATGCATGGTAACAACATCTCACTCTCCTTGGAAATGATATATGCATGTGCACACACATACATATACACATATGTGTACATATATGTATATCTACATGTACACATTTGTACACATACATACACATACTCAACTGTGTATAGAAATGTATTTTTCCAAATAGGGAAATAGGAGAGGAATGGGATAAAAGAAAGGTGATAAAAGAAAGGGTAGGTTAAGGGAGGTTGTGCTTAGAGGAAAAATATACTTTTGAGGACGGACAGGAGAGAGAGAGAGAAAGAGAGAGACAGAGAGACAGAGAGAGACACACACACACACACAGAGAGAGAGAGAGAGAGAAACAGAGACAGAGACAGAGAGAGACAGAGACAGAGACAGAGAGACAGAGACAGAGAGACAGAGAGAGCAAACAGAAGAACGTGGAATGGAGGGAAATACATAACTAGTAATCATAACTGTAAATGTGAATGGGATTAGTTTACTAAAAAAAATGGAAGTGGATAGAGGAATGGGTTAGAAATAAGAATAAAGGGGCAACTAGGTGACTCATTGGATAGAGCACTGGCCCTAAAGTCAGGAGGAACTGAGTTTAAATTGAACTTTAGACACTTAGTAGTTGTGCAACCCTAGGCAAGTCATTTAACCCTAATTGCGTCAAAGAAAAGAAACCGGTATCAATAATATGTTGCTTACAAGAGACACACTTGAAACAAAAAGATACACGCAGAGTTAAAATAAAGGTCTGGATCAGAATCTAATATGCTTGAGCTAAAGTTAAAAAGTCAGGGGTGGCAATCACTATCTTACCCAAAGCAAAAGCAAAAATAGATATAATTAAAAGAGATAATCAGGGGAACTACATTTTCTTGGAAGGTACAATAGATAATGAAGTAATATAAGTCTTTTCACAGCAAGTTTCTTCAATAAAGTTTTCCTTTCTCATATATGTATGTATATATATATGTATATATGTATATATATATATATATATATATATAGTTAAGTCATACGTGTAAACATGTTACCCAGTTGATAAATGGTCAAAGAATGTGAACAGGCAGTCTTCAAAAGAAGTCAAAGCTATTAGTAGTCATGGAAAATGTTCTAAATCACTATTGATGAAAGAAATGCAAATTAAAATAACTTGGGTATACCTTCTCACACCTATCAGAAATGACAAATGCTGAAGGGAGTGAGAGAAAGTAGGTACACTGATGAATTTTTATTGGAGCAGTGAACTGGTCCAACCATTTTGGAGGACAATTTGGAATTATGTCCACAGAGGTATAAAACTGTGCATAC
>CM053601.1:38322196-38343191 GCA_028646575.1 Pseudocheirus occidentalis | reverse complement strand
TTAAAACTATGAATAAGCAAAAAAAAATAAAACAAGTCACATCATATTTATTTCGTTGGGCCTCTCAGTTGGGTATGTCTTTAGTCTGCAAACATTTAAAATGTTTAACTACAGTCTTTCACCACAGAAGACATCTGAAGGTTATCCTCTTCCCTTTACTCTAATAAATTATATAACTCAGAGCTTGATCAAAGCCCTGGTCTCTTAACTCAAACAATGTAAAGAAAGAAAATTTGAAATTGAAGTCATTTAGAATTCCTCAGTAGTTAAAATGTTTCTCATAGACACAATCAAACCTTCTTTAAAGTTGCAATTAATTCTTAGTTAGGGGAAAAATTCCATATGGAATAAAATTCTCTTTGGAAATCATGTGTTTGCATTCCAGCTGTATGATTATTCTTACCACACCAGAAACTTCTTAATTAATTGCACTCTGCATGGCTACACTAAAACAGATGTAAGTAAGTGCTTTTTATAACCATTAACTTTCACAAGAGGCTTCTTCACCAGAGCCCTATGGTTGAAATTATCAGGAGGCAGTTAAGGGTGTGGGGACCTAAAGGCTAATTGGTCACATTGGCTGCCTCCTACAACCAATAGCAGCCTGATCTAAAACCAGTTATTGGGGGATGGGGGAGAAAAAAAAGAGACCTTTCAAAAGGCCCAAAGACTCAGAAGTCATACATGCTGTGCGCTAAATTGGACATGCTGGCCTGAGCTTTGAGTGGTGCTTATATAATTAGTGCTACAAGTGTTTGGGGAAACCTGCCCTGAAGCCAACTTGGATTTCTTCAAATTTTAAAAATTGGCGAGATTGCAAGACTACCAAGAGTTTAAATCAGGGAAGAATGTAAGAATTGAGGGCACTTAAGAGTGGTGAGAACTAATAAAAACAAAATACAGGAGAAGGTCTCATAATGAGTTCAAGTGAAGCATCTCTGGTCTGGCGCCAATCACCATTGATTGGAGGGATGGGATTTGTTAAGGATGGAGAATGTCATGTATTATAGGGACTGTAATGATTCAGCAGAGGGGAACAGGAGGGAGGGATCCCCATCTGCATGCCCCCTAATAGCAGAGTATTAATTTCAAGTCTTGTTAACATGCCTTTTGAGGTTGCTTGAAAGAATAGCAAAAATGTCACAGCTACCCAAATGTAGAGTTATTTTGTCCAAAATGTGTATGGAGACCAAGCACCATACCTCTCTGTGTTAGGCTTTTCCTCAAAAATCATATTGAATGGTATTAACTTTCCACCCATTCAGAGTGACAACATCAGAAGCATACAGTGACAAATGACCATCCAAAAATCACCCTTGAAGCATCCATTAACTTGATGAATTCTTGGAAGTCTTATCCCAGTGAGATAGTTCTCTCTTTGGAGAGTAAGGCTTTTCAGTGTGAAACAAATCCTTTCTCTCACAATTAACTCCATTTGGCACTTGTCAGTCAGAAAGACATACTAAATTAGTTTGTTTTTTTTCTCCAGGGTCATGGGAGCTGGAGAGGGGGGGAAGTTGATCTCACCCCTTCCTATTTTCTTATTTAACATCAAATGATTCTCAGAATGTTAGCAGTGGGTATAATCAAATCCACAACAATGGAAATAAAGAAAAAAAGAGCCCAAGGGAGAAAAAGTATGTATTGTGGTGAGTTTTATTGAAAGATATTCTAAGCTAATGAGGATGGAACTGCAAGTCCTCAGATCTTCATCTATAAGTGAAACCCAAGTAGTTTTGTGAGCTAGTAGATTGTATGCTAGAGAGGAGTGTTTCAAAAATGCAAACTACCCAGTTTCCCTCTTTTTTTTAAAACCAGGAAAGGTCCCATTTCTGATGTGTTCCAGTGATGTTTCTTCCCAAATTCTTGTTGGGAAAACAAAATGTTACTTATTATTTAGCCCCCAAATCTGGACTTTGGGCTTTTTAGGGATTGTAATTGACTAAGGGAGTGAAAGATGAACAAAAAGAGCCAGGAGAAGAATATTATTTACCTCACTGATGATTTTGCAGATTCAGTAGATGTCTTCTTCTCTTGACTGAACCTTGAGAAATATTTACCTAGACTTATCTCAGAAACCAGGGTTAGCTATAATACATGAAATAAGGCTCAGGAAAAACAATGTTAGCCAAAAAAACCAAAGTGCCATTAAGCTTGGACAGGGCCTGAATTTCTGACAGCTCAACCCTTCTGCTTCAATATCTAGACTCTAAGGCAAAGGTTCTATCTTTTAGTGTGTCATGGACTCCTTTGGAAGTCTGGTGGATCTCTTCCGGGATTATGTCTTTTTCTTCTCTTATTGCTATAGCTAATATTTATAGTACTGAATTAAATAACAGAATTGGTAATGAACATCCTTGTTTCACTCCCAATCTTATTGGAAATTCTTCTAACTTGTCCCCATTACATACAGTACTTGCTGATGGTTTTAGGTAGATGCTACTCATGTTAGGAAGATTTCATTTATTCGAATGCTTTCTAGTGCTTTAAGAGGAATGGGTGCTGTATTTTGTCAAAAGCTTTTTCTGCACCTATTGAGATAATCATATGGTTTCTACAAGTTTTCTTGTTCATATGATTGATTATGCTGATAGTTTTCCTAATATCAAACCAGCCTTGCATTCCTGGAATAAATCCTCCCTGATTCAAGTGCATTATTCTCATGATAAGTTGTTATAATCTTTTTGCTAATATTTTATTTAAAATGTTTGCATCTATATTCATTGAGGAAATTGGTCTATAATTTTCTTTCTCTGTTTTGGCTCTTCCCCATTTAGGTATCAGTACCATAGTTGTATCCTAAAAAGAATTTGTCAGGACTTCTCCAATTTTATCAAATAGTCTATAAAGTATTAGAATTAATTATTCTTTAAATGGTTAATAGAATTCACTTGTAAATCCATCTGGCCTTGGAGATTTTTTCCTATGGAGTTCATTGATGGCTTGTTCAATTTCTTTTTATGAGATGGGGTTATTTAAGTATTCAGAATTATGTTTTAAATGCATGAAATGGAATATATACAATCAGTAATGAAACCAAATTTATGGAAATTCAGTTACTTTTTTTTAATTTTTCATCCTCAGGTTCAAAACTCTTGCTCTAAAAAAATATTATAGTTACAGGAAACTCTTCAACATTCATTCAAGGTTTTTGTTCAATACTTCATGCATCTATGGGATGAGTCAGAAGACAAAAACCAGGAGCTAGGATAGACCCTATATAATATAGTTGAACCATAAGCCATAAAAATTACTGTCTTTTTATTTAGTTCATCTTCAAATATGTGTGGTTTTATTGGTATGGGTACTCCCTGTGCCAAAGCAGATCCTCCCCTCACCCTTCCAATCCCTAAAAGAGAATTCCCTTAGTTATTGTGAGGAATTCTTTGGAGATGAGACTCTTGGAATTTAACCAGGTTACCCCCAGACATCAGACTCACAGTCTTTCTCTGGAGCCTCTTCTTTTAAGGCTTTCAACTTCAATTAGACTTTCCAAAGCTTGTCCATTGCTGACATAGACATAGAGGGACCCTGGAACCCTTGGTACAATGATGAAACATCAAAGGAGAGTTTCAGAAAAGGCTGCATTGTGATTTTCCATCATAAGAATCCACTTAGGGGACAGCACATTCTTCAAACCCTAAATTATGGGATCCACTTAGAGAAGTACCTACAACATCAAATAAAGAGAAATTTTATTGTGACTGGGGCAATTTATAATTTAATTAAACCTATTAATAGCAGCCTGGATTGAATGACAAGAACAACTCACTGAGATGCTTTTGGAAGTTGACTATTTTCTGGATATCCTTCTCTACATCCTTTGTGGAATCCCCTGAATGTATTTGGTTCCAGGACAAATTCAGAGTGTTTTCTTTCTTTTTCATACTGCTCAAAAAGCAGTATAATCTCAACTTTGTAGGATTTATGATTTGGGCCCAGTGCAAAGAACTACAAAAAGATAGAAATGATCCTCCCACCACCACTAATGTTCAGGAAAAATTACCTATGAGCCAATGAACCTAAAAGCTGTCTCTTCTTATTCCCTTTAGTCCTTGTCAGCCTCCAAACTAAATTGATCATAGCTTTTAGTTTGACTAATTTTGTTATATTTTGCAGTCTTTTTGAAACCACATTCATTTTAAAATGTCTTGAATAGCAAATCCCATGTTGCAGACAGAATCTTCTCCATTGTTTGGGACTTGAGGCTCTTGGCATTTTCGCTGTCTAATGTTCCTTTTTGATTCAATCCATTCATTCAAGAAATGTCTCTTGGATCCCACTATGGTCAAGGTATGACTCCAAGCATTGCTTAAAAATAAAAAGATTTTCATCATAAGTATTAATGAGGTAGGGCAAAGAATCATGCTGAGTATATTTTGTTTTATGAATAAATGAAAAATAAATCTAATAAGTCCTTATCTATGAACTGGAGCTATAATTTCATAGATATAGGGAATTTTCTCTGCCAATAAAAGCCACTGTCTTTTCTGTGTCTTATACTGTTAGAGAGCTACTTAGGAATGCCAAGAGACCAGCTAATTTGCCCAGGTTTACATAGCCAATATGAGTCAGAGTCAAGACTCGAATACAGATCTTCCCAATTTTGAAACCAGCTCTTTATTCCATTATTGTATACTCTCATGCCTAAGTCTAATGAAAAGGCAGAAATAAGCTTAGTTAAAAACAGCACAGGCTTGAAGCTGCCATCTCTTTTTTCAACAGGAATATGTAATATTTTCACTCATCAAGAAATAAACACTGCTGTATTTCACTAGTATTTGCCCAAACTATTCTCTTACCACATGAAAGGAAAAAAAAGGAAGAGAACCATATGGAGCCAGCCAATCCTATATGCCTTCCTAAAATGTTCTCAAATTAAGAGCGAAATGAATTAATCACTTAATTATTTCCCACACTTCAGGGATTCCCCCCCCCATCTCCTCTCTCATTGTCCCACTAGTAATTTTTCTCCTGGCTTTTTAGTTTGTTATCTTCAACTTACTGAAGAAAGTGAGGGCTGTTAAGTGCTGTTCTGGTGTCCTGGGATTTGTATTTATAAGATTCCCTTTCACTATGTGATAACCTCTCAGCTTAAACGGCTGTGACACACCACTCATCACCAAGTGTCAGAAGTTGGGTGTGCATTCTGGAAACAAAAGTCAGCACGTTTTCTGTTAAAAAAAAAGTCATATTCCATGGTTAGCTGTTTTCAAAGTGTCTCTTTTCTGAATTGAAGTGAAAATGTTTCATTTCTTTTCTTCTGAGCTAGCATGAGAGGAGCTCAGTGTTTCATATCTAGTACAAAAAACCTTCACTGTATTTGAAGGAGATGATAGTGCAGCAAAATGATCAGTCAAGCTTTAAACATCCTTGAGATTTAACTCAACTAGCATCCAGGAGGGGGTGCTGAACCAGTCATAACTCTCTCATCATTCAGATGAATATAATTCAAATAACATACACAGCAGGATATGGACATTTAGTTTCCTCCCACTTAAGAACTGATGAAAAACAGCCAGTACCAGCTATAAGCTCAATTACAGTGAAGGTAAGTAGGATGATTTTAAAGGACTGTGCCAAGCTCCTGATATGTTTGGATGCAGCAGGGTTTTTATTTGAACTCTAGAGTTTAAGAAAGACACACAATGTTTCTAGAGGTTTATTCTGTGTTCAGAGAACAGAAAAAGAGGAAGAATATTTGAAAGCCTTGTGTTTATAAGAGCTAACTTCCATCTCTGAATGACTATATGGGGGATAGAGAGAAGAATGGTTTCAATTCTGCCCAGGATCAAACCCTAAATTATGTGACCTAGATCAAGTAGCATCACCAGTACATATTCTTCCCCTTGAGTGGTCCACTGATTCTGTGTGGGTGAGAGAATTTAAATTCTCCAGGCCTTAACAGCTGGTCTAGAAGAAATATAGCCTATGAAATGAAAATGATTTTCAAATCAAATGAAAATGGAACCACTATACAACTAAACATTATTAAGATGGGGAGAGAAATCTGGATTTTTTTTTCTGTTTTATTTCTAGGCCACTAGACCTCTTAGGTCAAGAAGGAAGCAAACATTCATATAAGTGTTCTTTTTCCAGTTCTTTGAAATCAATGCTAATTAAAACTTATTGTCCTTGTCATGACAGCACATTATTCAAAAGAAAACATTGAGGTAAATAATCATCAAGCATTTTGTGAGTATCTCCTATATGCCAAGCATTGGGCTAGGACTAGGCCCTGGACATACAGAGACAATGTCCAAATTAAAATATAGAATATTGTGCATTGCTGGACAAGTCATTTGACCTTTTAATCTCAGTTTCTTCATCTATAAAATGGGAATAATAAAGTGCCTACCTCTAAGGTTTTGTGGGGATGAAATATAAAAATATTTACCAAATGCTTTGAAAATTTGATATATAAATGTTGCTGTTATTGGTCTGCGGTGTAGTTGAGTGCTGAACATAAAATCAGGAAGATCTATATCAAATTCCACCTCAGACATTTACTATCTGTTTGACCATAAGGACAAAATGAGACATTATTTGCAAAGCACTTTGCAAACCTTAGAGAGATGCATAAATGCTGGCTCTTGCCATGATGAGCTAGAGAATTTCTCATGGATTTTTAAATGCCATCAGTATATGAATCACATGACCATCTCCAATGAGGACTCCATGAGTCAGCATTTCAAGTGGCATTAGATCAACTTGCTAACAAGAACTGGGGCAGAAGGTTAGTTCACTGGATTTTTGCTTCTCCAAGCATGGCTTCATGTTCTGAATAAATCACAAGTGTAAATGGCTTCATCCATGTCTCCATTGACTGGCACCATGTACTCATACAATTAGCAGGCTTTGGTAAGTGTAAAGTACTGAAGCCTTAAGAGAGCAGGTGGGCTGTAAGTGCCCACTGAAGGGTACCAGTAGCAATGGATTTCAAATGGCAGAGGGTAAATCAACCTAAATGAGATCTAGGCATATTTCTGGAAGAGATTTTCCAAGTCTATCTGTATTCTGCCTAGATCAAACTGCCTCAGAATTATTTTGTCCTTCTTTGGGGTACCTTATTTTAAGAAAGATACTATAAAGCTAGAGAGAGTAAAGGCAAAGGAAACCAAGATCTGTCATAAACGGATCAAGTTGGAGAGGCAATAGGTAAATGGTCAAAGGAAATGAACAGGCAATTCTCAAGGGAAGAAATCTAAGCTAGCAACAAACAAAAAAAAACTGGAAGAAAAAAGTCCAAGTCATTAATAATGAGAGAAATTCAACTTAAAAGAAACCTTTGATGCTTAATCTCATACTCATCAAAATGGTAAAGACATAAAGGAGAATGGAAATTGCTGGATATAGAAGGAAAAGTACATTAATGCACTGTTGGGGGGGCTATGCATTGGTCTGGTCATTTTGGAAAGCAATTATAATCATACACAAATGGTCATTAAATTGTATATGACCTTTGACTCAGTGATATAACTATGTAAGCTATAACCCAAAGAGATGAAAGAAAGAAGAATAGGGCTCATATGTGTTAAAATATTTCAGCAGCTATTATTTTAGCACAAAAAAAGAAACTAAAGGGGTACCTACAAATTGGTGAATTGTTCCAAATAGTGTAATATACAAAGGTAATGGAAGATGATGTATCATAAGAAATCACGATGGAATGTATTCAAAGGTACCTAGACTGTAAAGAACCAGTGCAGGGTAAAAGTAAAGCAGGGGAACAATCTACACAAAAACTACAGTATTGTTGGTAAAAATAATTTTGAAAAACTTAAGAACTCTGATCAATGCAATGATCAAGCACAACTACAAAGGACTAAAGATAGAACATTCTGCCTGCCTCCCTGGAAGAAAAGGAGGAGAAAAAGGGAAAGAAACAGGCATTGATTAAGCACCTACTATGTGCCAGGACCCATGCTAAGCATTTTATAAATATCACCTCATTTAATGCTCACAACCTTGTGAAGTAGGTGCTACTATTATCCCATTTTCCAGTTGAGGAACCTGAAACAAAGGTTAAGTGACTTACCCAGGGTTGTTCAACTAGCATCTGGTCAGATTTGAACTTGGGTCTTCCTGATACCAGGTCTACCATTCTATCTCCTATACGATCTAGCTCCCTGAAAGAGTCAACAGAGAGCTGATAAACCAGTGGTATATAAGTATATATTACATTTGTGTAACATGCACATACATGTTTGTATTATATATGTATATATAGTATATATGACTGATGCATTAATTTGTTTTACTTACAGTCATTTTTAATATTATTTTTTTAATTTAGGGGACTCAGAGATGTTGATGAAAAAAATTAAGAAGGGTCATCAAAGTATTTTCAAATGCATAGAAAAAAACAATGAAGTTCAGAGGAACACAAACCTTTGAAATCAGCATTTTGAAATTAATGTGAGCATAAAAATAAAATTTGTGCATAGGGAATCATAGTGCCACATACACAATCCTCTTGCTTTCCCTTGTATATGAAGCTATCCATCTTTCTTAGTGTTTTTCAATTTCAGAATAACAGAAAAAATATTAAAACTCAATACACTTAACTAAGAGAATAAAAGACTCAGGGAAGACTTGATATTTGTCTTCAAGAATATGAAGGTCCATCACATGAAAAAAGGAATCAGACTTGTTGTGCTTGTCCCCAGCTATCAGAACCAGAAACAGTGCATGACAAAGAGACAAATTAAGGTTTGATGTCAGGGCTATCCTTCCCAACACTTAGAATTGTCCCAAAGTGGAAGGCAGTGCCTCAGTAGGTGTTATATTCTGCTTCACTGGAGGTCTTCATACAGATTTGGGATGACCAATTGTTGGCATCATGCTGGACCAAATGGTTCCTGATTTCTCCAACTCTTAAGTCCATTAGCATTACTGACTGTTATGGAAGTGAGGTCTATAATCATTGCTACCTTTCTCCAAAGATATACACTGTGTTTCTTAAATATTGGGGAGGAAGCAGAGTCAAGATGGTGGAATACAGAAAACATTCCATCCAAACTCTCCCAACATTCCTCTCCAAACAACTCGAAACTAGTGTCTTCAAATCAAATTCTGGAGCAGCATAGCGAACAAAAGGTCAACATTTTTTCAACATGAGACAACTTAGGAGGTTAAAAGGAAATCAAACTGGGCCCTGAACTGGAGCACAGCATGATGCCAATATCAGCTGTGGACGATGGAGGTTGCAGCAGTGGTGATTGCAGCAGCGACAATTTCATTTGGACAACTGATCAGAAACAAATTACAAAGGATCCCTGTACTGGCACTGGATCCAGGACCAGGAACTATTTGGCAATTCCATTGCCCATTACCCAGTTCCAGGTCACAGTTTAGTGCTTGCAGTCACAAGGGAACAGGAGGAACTACATGAATTCTGGTCAGACCAGAAGAGCAGTAACAGATCACAATACCTTGGGAGCACTAAAAATTTACAGACCCCTTAGAACTAGCCATAAAAACAGCACAGCAAAAAAGCCTAAAGCTTTGGAGAGAGCCCCACCCACCCACTCAGTTAAGCAGAGCCCAACTCTAGTCATATGGTCCAAAGTCCAGAAATAGGCTAGAAATATGAGCAAACAACTAAAAAGAACCTGATCATAAAAAGCTATTATGATGACAGGAAAGTCAATATACACACTGAGAAAAAGTCAATGACGTGAAAATATCTATAAGCAAAGAATCAAAGGAAAAATGCAGATTGGACACAAAGACAACAAGAATTCCTAAAATAAAAAGATAAAGAAAGAAATGAGCAAAAAAAAGGTATTTCAAAAAATCAAATAAAAGCAGTAAATGAAAAAATAGCAAAAGAAATGAGAACAATACAAGAAAATTATGAAAAGTGAATTAACAGGTTGGTAAGATTTGCATACACACACACACACAAATACTAAAGAAAATAATTCCTTAAAAAGCAAAATTGACCAAATGGAAAAAATGAGTACAAAAGGTCACTGAAGAAAATAATTCCTTAAAGATTAGAATTGGGCAAATGGAAGGTAATGATTCAATGAGACACTCAAAAACAGTGAAACAAAACCAAAAGAATTTTTTTAAAAGAAGAAAATATGAAATATCTTATTAGAAAAATAACTGGAAAAATAAATGGAGAAATAATATAAGAATTATAAAATTGCTTGAAAACTAGGATCAAAGAAAAAACCTAGACACCATATGTCAAGAAACCATAAAAAAAAACCTCCCCTAATATCCTAGAAATAGAGAACAAAATAAAAATTGAAAGAATCTACTAAGCACCTCCTGAAAGATATCTCAAAACGAAAACTACCTGGAATATTGTAGCCAAATTTCAAAGTTCCAAGGTCAAAGAGGAAATACTTCACATAGCCAGAAAGAAAACAAATACTGAGGAGCCACAACCAGGATTATACAAGATTTAGTAGCTGCCACATTAGAAGAGCATAAGGCTTGGATTATGATATTGCAGGAGGCAAAGAAGCAAGGATTACAACCAAGAATAAACTATCCAGCAAGACTGAGTATAAACTTTCAGAGGAAAAAAATGGATATTTAATGAAACAGAGGACTTTCAAGCATTCTTCATGAAAAGACTAGAGCTGAATAGAAAAGTTGATATTCAAACACAAGATTCAAAAGAAGTATAAAATGTTAAACATAAAAGAGAAATCATAAGGGACTTAATTATGTTAAACAATTTACATTACTACATCAGGAAGATACATGTAACTCCTAAGAACTTTATCATCATTAGGATGGTTAAAAAGAGTCTACATAGATAGAAAGCATGGATGTGAGTCAATTTCATTGGGATGAACTCAAAAAAAAAAACAGAAGGGTGAAAGAGATGCATTGGAAGTAAAGGGAAGGGAGGGAGGGAAATAGAGAAAATGTTCCCATATAAAAGAGGC
Organism: Pseudocheirus occidentalis; assembly: GCA_028646575.1. Lineage (NCBI taxonomy): Eukaryota > Metazoa > Chordata > Mammalia > Diprotodontia > Pseudocheiridae > Pseudocheirus > Pseudocheirus occidentalis. The sequence continues at coordinate 38,332,278 of CM053601.1, read as the reverse complement.
ATGTAAGGAAGTATGTCTTGTTATAGTACATTAAATACTTAGTGACCACCATTATGGCCCCCTCAATCTTCTTTTCTCTAGATTAAAATACCCCATTTCCTCCAACCTATGTGGCATAACTTGCAGTCCCCTCACCATGCTCTTTGCCTTCCTCTGAAAATATCAAAGCTCACTGATCTTCCTAAAATGTATATATAACTTGGTAAATTATTTCAGATGTGATCTGAAGTAATAGTACAAGAAGATTATCACTTCTCTCATTCTGGATACATTCTGTATACATTCTGGATATCCCTCTTCTAATGTAACCTCGGATCATATTACCATTTTTTACTATCACCTAGATCAGTGGTTCTCAACCTTCCTAATGCTGCGACCCTTTAATACTGGTATGTGGGCATATCTGCATGTGGACGGACCCGCTTGGAGATGGATAGAGTAGCAGTGTCTTGGTTCCTGAGACCATCAGAAATACGTGTTTTCCAATGGTCTTAGGTGACACTGTTTGACCCCAAAGGGGTTGTGACCCACAGGTTGAGAATCGTTAACCTAGATAGACAGACACAGACAGACAGACAGAAAGATGGATGGATGAATGGATGGATGGATGGATGGATGGATGAATGGATGAATGGATGGATGGATGGATGGATGGATGGATGATATGGCACTTATTGTTTACTATATATCAGTCATTGCACTTTCGTGCCACATGCTGACTCCCATGGAACTTTGAGTTTAAATCTCACATTCTCTCTGACATAGCAATTTGTCTCCAATTCTGTACTTGTGAAGTTATTCGAACATGGAATAGAATCTTGCATTTTTTCCTATTACATGTTGTCTCAGTTGCATCTCATCAATTCTGCACTGTCTATTGTGTTGACTTTGGATCATTCTCATATTCAACATATTCACTATGCCTCTATGTGCATAATATCTGCACATTTGATACACACTCTATCTTCATCTCTACAGTATCCTTGGTAGAAATGTTAAAATGCACAGGGCCAAGGACAGACTCCTGAAGCATTCTACTAGAGACTTCCCTCAAAGTTAACATAGATCCATTAGTTATTTCATTTTGAATACAGTCATTCAACCAATTTTGAATCCACCTAACAGTGTTATTTTCTAGCCTGAATTTCTCTATCTCATCTACAAATACACCAAACTTTGTCAAATGTGTTGCTGAAGTCTAAATATAGTATTTATAAAGGTATAATATGATGATGAAATAGTAAGGTGTAGTTTCACATCATACTATCCTCATTTAATTTTGCATTTGAAATCAGCCAAACTTTAATAATGAGAGTTGACATTCATATAACTGTTTAAAGTTTGCAAAGTTCCATACGTTCTTCTCTTGAGTCCCTGTAATAATAGTGTGAGGTAGTATTATTATGCCCCTTTTACAAGTGAGGAAAATAAGATTCAGAGAGTATAAGTGACTTGCTCACGGTCACACAGCTAGTGAGTATCCATAGAATTCCAATATAAACCAACTTCATTATAATCCCAAAAGAAAATCAGTTGAGTCTGGCATGAGGCCAAGTTTCCTGTAACCCCCATGGATAATTCCATGGAACTGTTACCTCATGAATGTGGGCAGTCTTTCCAACAATGCACATTAAAACTCATCTACACCTTCTCATTATGTGGGCCTTTTGTCCATGTCCTCCAAAAATGCTTGCATGGGAGTTCCATTAAAAATTCTGAAAGCCTTCATTTAAATTTATTGATGTAGATACCAATAGAACATGATAAATGGGTTCTTTTTTTCTTATACACTTTGAGTATCATTCTCCTTTGTAAAGAAAGAAGAAGCAAGAAAATGTGTAACTCAAAATCTCATGGAAATTAATGATGTAAACTAAAAATAAACAAAAGTTAATTTAAAAAATAAAAAGAAACAAAGAAGAAGCAAATTGAGTTGAAGAATTGTCTTTTATTGTGCATTATCTTTGTTCCATCCTTGCTGAGTGATACGACTAGGGCTTTCTTGAGCTTTCTCTCTCCTCCAGCATAAGTAAAAAAAAAATACTGTTGTTTTAGTCCTAAGAAATCATATATCAATAAGACTGCAGTTAAGTTGGCATTTTGGAATTTAGGCAATTATAACCAGTCTCATCTTAAAATATTATTCAAAGAAGTGTGCCAGTCTTTTTTTTTCTATATGTTACTTTAACCCTGTCTATTCCTCCATGCAGGTCTTTTTAAAAAAAATGTTGGTCAATTAGTCACATCAATATCCCTTGTCCTATTGGAAAATTTCCTATTGGTTTCTCAAAAATTTCCCTTTTGAGGATTTTTTTGTCCTTCTTGGACTATCTATTCATATGGAACCCTAGGCTTCAACAGCTTACTTATTCTTGCTCTGAACTCTGTGTGATCATCATCTGGAAATTCAGGGCATATGTATGATTGTTCCCAGTCTTCATCTCTTCTATCAAGAATTCTAAAGTTCAGGATTTTCAATCATTTTTATTTTAGCTGATTGTTCCTTTTTGCCAAATATAACCTCCATCCTTTGAAGTTTATATTTAAGGTAAAGTCAAGAAATTTTCAGATGTTCTGGTTTGGGTTTTGTTTTTTGTTTTTTGGGGGGACTTTTGGCTTCTGTAGAAAATGAATTTATCTCAACAATTATTCTAGATGAAAAACTAGCAGACTAAATAGAGTTGCTTGACATTGTGGGTCTTCAATTACTGCTATGGTTTTCAATCTCAGATTCAGTACAGAACATGATTCTTATGCAATGGTGGAGGTGTGGGAAGGGATGAGATATTCATGTCAACTTTATGTGCCCAGCTTTTTCAGTCCTTCATACAAGTGCTAAATTGGCCCATGCCTTTTAGTCATCGACGTAAATGTCAACATGGGTAGAATAACAGAAAACAAGTAGTGTCATATGGGTTCGACCCATTCTTTACAGCGTATGAAATTTCAATCATAGGAAATCAGAGTTGGGAAGGAAAAATACTACTGATGTGGGGAGTTCCAGCAGAATCTTTGTGAAGTAACAGGGTTTGTTGGGACTCTGTAGAAGGCCACAGGAGTGTTTGTTTACTTTTCAAAAGACAGCCCTATGGGGGACTAGAATTAAATCTGTCCCTAATAGGCATGTGTTAATCTTTCCCAAATTTTGGTTTTGTTTAAGGTGAAAATGTAGGTCATCTTAGATTTTAAGCCAACTATTCCATCCACCCTTAACTAAAACAAGGTGGCCCCCTACCTTTGTTGAGAGTTCTCGAAATCCCTGAAGTCTGGCAGCCTCCACTAGACCAGCTGCTGTTTGCAAGCTTCTCCTGAGCTGGGACTTCCCAGGTGTCAGAAGCAAACAATAGATCACAGCTGGCACTAATTGGCAGCGCCCTGGTTGGCAGTCTGAGCTCAGAGAGGCCAAACACTGAACAGGCCATAGAGAAAGGGCTCCCCTCACATGGCTAATATTAATTGAAATGTCTTCATGGAATGCTGTTTTGCACATTGCAATGAAAACAGTTTGTTTTTAGGATTTAAACATCCCTCCGCTGTGTTTGCAATCTGAACACTACAGCATATGTTAACACATGAGAACCAGGGAGGCCCAAATGACTATAAACAGAGTATTTTAGGAGCTGAGACTTTTTTTCCTTTTTTTCTTTGGCAATTTTCAAGCTCACTGAAGTACACACATCATAAGAAAGGAAAAGTAAACAAGATATTTAAGCTTCGGCTGGTTTTCACTGTGTGTGATTGTTAAGAACACTGCTAAAACAAAAAATGTTTTTAAATCTGTGATTTTTTCCCTTGACATCGTCCCTTAAATGCCTGTACACACCATTGTGCTAAATACGAGTACGGTTAGTTATCTGAGGCCAACAGGCACAATCCATCTCGTTAAATGATACCAAGGCATGCAGTTCATGGCCAGCAATATAGATTAGTATGTTAATGTTGTTCTAAGGGTAGCATTGTTAAATAAGCCTGATAGATCCCTGGAATCAGACTGAGCACACCATGCCAACCCATGTGTATCATTGAGGATTATCCATGGGCTGCTAAGCACACAGAACAATAGCTTCACATACCTTTGTGCTACTGTCATCTCCTTTTCATATCTGGGACCAACACCAATACATATTCCTCTGCTACTATCATTTGTCTTGGATTCTAACTGACCTTCCATGGACAGAGCAACTTTATGGTAATGGTTTACATATTTCATATTCTTTCATATATATTGACCTGTCCACTCATTCAATGGCCATTCCCTTTGTCTCTATTGTGTGCCCCTCATTGTAGTAGAAGTAAAGAAGGGGGAAAAATGGCCACAAGTTTAAAAAAAAACTACCCAAAGAGCCAGAAACACTCACATGAAAGTATTTGAAAACAATTCTTCAGCCTCACACCTGTGTTCATAAGTGCTGGGATAATTCAAAGAAAAGGAAGGACTGTTACATGTTGAGTTGAGTCAAGAAAAAAGAACAATGTCTTTAAGGAAATAATAAAGTTTAAAGAAACAATAAAGTTTAAATAAAGTTTTGGATTAAGCATGAAGATGTCAAAAGAAAAAAGATAGTCATCAACAGATCGTGAAAACAATTGGGGGCTAACATGGAGAAGACAGGGTGAAATTGAATGGAGAATGTTTCTGGCTTGTCTTAAGAGAAGAAAAAGAGCAGCCATGGTTTATCCTCCAGCAATGGACTCCCTATTAGATGTGGGTTTTTTGCAGAAAAATGAGCTAACATATAATTGGGATCCATAATTGAACATACACTGATATATTAAGATTTATCTCTCCTCTGAGGTACACCGTCATGGTATGGAGAGGACAGTGTGGGAGCTGTAGTCATGTACAAGAAGACATCTGTGTTTGAATCCAGGCAACCACACTCAGAGGCATAACCAGCCATTCAAGTACTCAGGGCAAGCTTCACAAAACATTCCTCATTCAAGTAGTAAGAAACACACTTTTAAATCAATTTTGGGGGTCCAAATTCAATAGAATGAGAGACTTTAGAAAACAAGGTGGACAGAGACTGTGGAGGCCCAGCTAGAAAGATCTCCATATGGAACTGGGAGAAAAAGGAGGAACTTGCTCTTTGGTAGTTTTCTATTTTAACTCATTATCTTTACTAATTAAATGCTACATTCATTGTTTCTGTCTTCCATCTACTAAAAAAGAATAAGTACACTTTGTGTCCCCATCCTAGTTACAGCACTGGCTTCTATACTTAGTAACCTTCTCACACAGTTAACTCATTTATTTCCTATCTTAATACACCTATTGTAATTATACTTGTGCTACCTACCTCACAGGGTAGTTTTAAGTTTTAAGGAAAATACTATCAAAATGAATGTTTATGATTAGAATTCTTCCATACTGCTTCCTTAATTCTCCCTTACCTTCTTCTACCTGTCTCCATCATGTTTCCAAATGTTTACCTTAATCACTTGTAATATTCAGAAAAGGAATAAATTTTCTTGCGGTCCCTAGATAATGATAAGGTATCTACACAGCTGTGCTTGGAAGTCAAAAAGAATCTAGGGCATTGAGGTACCTAGCAGTTGTAAGAAATTACAGAAAGGAATTTCTTAAAATGGTTTATCCTCCTGCACCAGATGAAACCAATTTGACCCATTGATTTCATCAATGAACCCACCATTGAACACAATCATAAACCACCTGCTATGTGCCAAATTTTGCCATAATAGTTTGGAATATAAAAACAGAAACAAAATTAGTCCCTACCCTCAAAGAACTTATATTCATACATCATATTAATAATAACTGTGCATTTATAAAGTACCATACACAAAACTATTCTTCACAGCAGCCTAATTAGCTAGGTACTAGAGTTATTAGTGTCTTTATTTTACAGATAAAGAAACAGAATTACAGAGCTTCCATGAGATGCCTATAATCATGAAGCAAGAGGGATTGGAATTTTCCTTTTCATGGCTACAAATCCACATAGTAGTCTAGTATTCTATTTGTTCCCTGAAAATTTGAGGAATCCTGATATCCTGGTAAGAAATTGCCCTTGTGTGATCTATCCTAGATTGCAGCAGCTTCACAAGACCTGGAAATAGATAAAAAATAATTCTCATAGGTAGGCTTTAGCAAGCAAACTACTCAAAGCCTTCATGTTAAAATAAAAACTAGAGAAGGTCTGGAGAGCTAAGAAACAAGTAATTTGATTGTCTAATACTTATTCAGTGTTAACACAAATGAAGTAGTTTGGAAGTCTCTCTCAAGACACACTGGGGTTTTTTTGTTGTTGTTTTCAGTTTTAAAAAAATTTCACTCATTTATTATTTGGTATGAGATTTTTAATTCTACATAATGGCATCGCACCATATTTGACATAGCAGGAAAGAAGCATAAGCACCCTTCCTTAACACAACCAATAGAACTATGCCACTGGACAGATGTAGCCACCTTCAGCACATTTTTTAAATGCCAAAAGTTCTTGGAGTGATAGATGGAGTCAGGATGGTTTATAAACCTCCATAGCAGAGAAAACTTCACTACAGACAACCTCTCCTGGCAATAAGACTAAACTAATGGAGCTAAGCCCAAGCTTAGAAGTAGGAAACTTATAAATCTTCTTCCTGACTCTGGTAAGGAGGAGGGGAGCAAGGAGGAACCTTGTTCCCATTTTTCTTTTGGTCATTTTAATTCAACTACACTTCTGTTGTTGCTTAGTCATTTTCAGTCATATCTGACTCTTCACAACCCCAGTTGTGGTTTTCTTGGCAAAGATACTGGAGTGGTTTGCCAGTTCCTTCTCCAGCTCATTTGACATATGAGGAAACTGAGGCAAATAGAGATAAGTGAATTACACAGTCACACAGCTATTAAATATCTGAGGCCAGATTTAAACTGAGAAGCATCAGTCCTCCAGCACTATATCCATTGTGCCACCTAGTTGCCCACTTCTAAGGGGGTATAAAGTCCTAAGAAATATCTGTATGCTTCTTTTTCATGGTATCCTTCTCCCCCACCCACCCCAATCCACTTTCTTCTCTCTCTTTTTCCTATCCCCATTCCCTGAAGACCAAAGTATCAGGTGAAGCAATAGTAATTATCATTTATGTAGTATTTTTGAATTAGCAAGAAACTTTACATCCATTACCTTGTTTGTGTCTCAACCCCTATAAGGTTGGTACTGTACGTATTATTATTATGCCCATTTTACAGATGAGAACATTGAGGCTCAGAGAGGTTAAGTGAATAACAGGGGTGGAGAACTTGCCACCTTGAGGTCACATGTGATCCGCTAGGTCCTCAAGTGTGGCACTTTAACTGAAACCAAACTTTACAGAACAAAACCCATTAATAAAAGATTTGTTTTGTAAAACTTGGACTCGGTCAAAAGGTCACACTCAAGGACTTAGAAAGCCACATGTGGCCTCAGGGTGGCAGATTCCCCACCCCTGCACTAGCCCACAATCACATACCAACAAAATATCTGAGATAAAATTCGAATGCAGATCTTTGTGATTCTAGCTATAGCAATCTAGATACTATATCTCACTGTTACATCTTTGCATCTTTATTCTCCAAAGCTTGGCATTCAATTCTGCTTCCAACTTCCTGATATTAACCTAATCTTTGACACCCCCCCCTTAAATATGTATTATTTCCATATTACATGTTTAGCACTTTTTTAATCAAAAGATGGTTTGAGCCCTACCCTCAAGAAGCTCAAAGTCTAATCAGTTTCCATACCCATGAGCCACCTAACTGCCAGAGTGCTGGGAGAAGTTCATTTTATATATGACTTCAAATACTTTGCTGAATTTCACAAAACATTTGGTTATAGCATATCAGTATTGTTATCTTAAAAATAAATCTCATGGGAAGTAGATTATGGTCCCAAAATGTCAGAAATATGGTTTAGAGAGGATCTTAAATTTTATTTGCCCAGGTGGATATGGGAAGCAAAACAAAACAAAAGCCTAGAATCCAAGAAGGTGGCCACCTTTTGGGAAATGACCAAATTATGTTTTTGAGTGAAATAGACTATTCTTGGACTATTAAAAATTACAAATTGGACAATTTGGGAGGAAACTAAGGCGACTTTTGTGAACTAAATGAAGAGTCTAGTGAGAAAAATTAAAACAATTTATCTAAAATGAAAACATTATAAAGTGAAAACATTATAAAGAGCTTTGAGACATCTGATCAATATAATAATAAAGACCGAAGATGAAACATACTACCCATATCCTGCCAGATTGGTGACTGACTCAAAATGTGCAGTGAGATATATATTTTTGGACATTGTCAATTTGAATGAGAATGAATAAATAATATAGACAGATAGGTAGAAAAAGGATAAATGTGAGACAGAGACAGAAAGAGACAGAGAGAGACAGAGAGACAAGAGACAGAGAGAGACATAGAAACAGAGACAGAGAAAGAAAGACAGAGAGAGACAGAGACAGAGAAAGACAGAGACAGAGAGAGACAGAGAGAGAAACAGAGAAACACAGAGAGGAAAAAATAATAGAATGGATGGATGGATGGATGGATGGATGGATGGATGGATGGATGGATGGATGGATGAATTACCCCCCAAAGTCTTACTCAGGTGAAATTTCCTTGAACTGAAGAGAAACTACTCTGATCATCCTTTATCCTCAAAGAGGATTGTGTTATCTGGGACAGCCTGTTGTGAGGCCAATCTCTCCCCTGTGATAATCCTTCCCACTTACTGATTATCAGTCACAAGCATATGGGAATTTAGGATGGGTTTATTGTTATTTCTAGTACTCAAAACTATGAGTAAAGTAAATACAAACAGCGGGTGTTTAAAAATTATAAGCACTAACACAAACTCCACTAATACGTAAAAGAAACAGTTAAATAAATACAGGCTCTGTTGGATAGACCAGCACTTATAAGAGCTTCCTCATCTCTATCACAGTGAAAATAGCTGAGGCATTACAAATAAACTCACACACCAGACTCTGTTAACTCTATCAATCATCTGTTGAGAGCAGATGAACTTTAGAAGGCAAGGATGAATTCATTCAGACATTCATAGGAAAGTGCTTTGAGATCACTGAAAAGGATAGTTAGAGTAGTGAATTTTTTTTGGCTAGGCAGTGTTTTCTCATAGATTTAACTGCTCAACTGTAGCAGTCAAGAAATAACATTTTTTTTGTAGATTTTGTTGTGGTTTTTTTTTTTTCATTCCAAATCCACCATTTACGAGCTGTGTGACCTTTGTCAAATTCTTAACTGGTCCAAACACCTGCTTGTGACATAATAAACTGAAAAGCATGGAAACTAATATCAAAACAAAGTCCCATAAAGGCAATCTGAGGGATTTCATTTAGAGATTGTTCAGATTGCCACAAGTGTTTTGCCAAAGATAAAGCACAAAAATCCTCTTAGAATCATAGCATCGGAGATTTGCAAACTAAAGCCCAGCGTAGCTAAGTGATTTGCTCAAGGCTGCACAGTCAGCTTAATAGTAAAATGAAAAGTAGAACTGAAGCTAAAGAGGAAGATCAATGTTGTGATGGAGAGTTATAACTGTTACAGATTAAATTCTGTAATACTTCATAAATGGCCCCTAAGACCTAGAGTTGGAAAAGATCTCTGAAGCCATCTAGTCAGCACCCCTCAATTTACGGATCAAGAAACTAAAACCTAGAGATATTACAATTTTACTACGATCATGCAAATATCGAACATCAGAATCAGGATTTGAACCAAGGACCTCTGACTCTAAGAGGCAGAGCTCTTACCACTGGATTATGCTATCCCATGCACAATAAAAGCTACTAGAACAGTTATTGATAGATAAGTGATGATATGTGGAAAGAGATATGCTGGGATAAATGAGAGAGATGAGGACAGAGGAAGACAGAGAGAAAGATGACAGATAGAAAAAGATAGAGACAGGGGGCGGAGCCAAGATGGCGGCGTAGAATCAGCAAGGTCCCGCAGCTCCCACACTGCCACCCTAAACACCCAGAAAATATGAGCCTAGACAAAGTCTAGGACAGTCTAGGACTCTCAGACTCACAAAAATACAGAGAACACAGCTCTCGCTGAAGGCAGCTCGGCAGCAGGG
>CM053601.1:38299399-38321696 GCA_028646575.1 Pseudocheirus occidentalis | reverse complement strand
GTAACTCAACAGAATTATTAGAGATCAAAGAGGATTCTCCCCTTTTTAGAGACACTAAAACTAATGTTAACCATAAAATGAGGCATGGGAATATAACACAACACCAGCAATCCTTCACTCAGTTTTAAATGTCAGAACTATATCCTTTCTATGATGGGCTGAGCAGCAAATTAATAAAGTGTGTGGTATTACAAAAGGCTATCATAATAATTTTATTTACTATTACTTATCTTAGCCTGGTTTATCAGGTCAAGCATATGTTTGGAGCATGTTCCATCTAGGACTCTCAAAGCACTTCAAAATTAGTGGGGCTGGGTCTCAGGAAGTTGCCTTAGAAGGCATTATTCTCATTGATTTATCTAATAAAGGAAGACTGGTTTTCTCTCCCCCTTTCCCTCATCCAGTGCATCAGCACTGTTGACAAATTAGCCAGAGCACTTCCTCTAGGGAAGGGGAAGCACAAATCCACACAAAGTTCTCTTTGTCAACACCGCATCTATTAGACTTAAGGGGCATACACAGTGGACAATATGCTTGCACTAGAGAAATCCCACATGGTTCCTGAAAAATTTATACCCCCTTCTCAAACCCTGGAAGATCATTTGGACTTGAGTGACTTTTTGATGATGACCAAAACTAATACAACACTCCATAACTGGTGCCATTTTGCAACTACCGGTGGAAACATACTCTTCTGATCCTTCTTAAATCTTCCAATATGTATTGGCTTGTAGATCCACAATGTTGGTATAGTGCAGCTCAGTTGAGTTGCTTGGTGCTGTCCCTTGACACAGTGCTGATGCAGTTATACTTTTTAGCTTCCTTTGTGCACCTGAGCGAGGCACTGACAAAAGACTTCCCTTATCACCATTTCCATGAAAACCCCTTCCTCTTTTCTTCCAAAGGAAGTTCCCATCTTCATTCATAACTCACCTGTTTGAATCCATTTTTTAGCAAATGTGTGAGATTTCAGCAGCTTTGAGAATTCTGGCATAAATTGTGCATAAAAATTCATTGCCAGGGAATTTTTACATGAGTGACATACATTTCTCAAGGAGTATATGCACACATATATGTATATAAATACCATATACACGTGCACATATATGTTTATACTGGCACCCAAGCCCTTTCATATTACCATTCTCAATCATTAATCCTCTCCACTGATTTCCAATATTTTGAAAAAAATATTTTCAAAGACCATAGATCTCTCTGTCTCTCTGTCTCTGTCTCTCTTTGTCTTTGTCTTTCTCTGCCTGTCTCTGTGTTTCTCCTCCTCCTCCTCTTCCTCCTCCTCCTCCTCCTTCTCCTTCTCCTCCTTTTCCTTCTTCTTCCTCTCCTTTTCTCCCCTTGTACTATGCATATGTACATTTTTCTATATCTGTGGTCCCCAAAATCTACAATATGTACACATATGCATATCAACATGTATATCTATATGCAATACACATTTATAGTGTATACATATATACATATCCTCTAAGTCATTTCTAAAGTATCTTTAATAAATGGAAGGCAGTAATGCTTGAGTATGCTGAGTACATATAGACCTTTTTGAAAACAGAAATGCACCACTTATTTTGGGATAATAAGAACAAAAAAATGACTCTTCTGATTATGAGAAAGGTCAGCTGAAGCCCAATATTACACTCATTTTAATATATTCTTGTAAAATTTTAATCTCTCATAAAGTTAGTAAATATGGTGGTATGTCCCTGATAGGACATCATAAATGTAAAGCTAAGGTATTTGGTCAGCTGGTAAGGGGTAAAGGCTTGTGGCAAGTCAAGACACTTGGTAGAAATCCCTTTCATATGTTCCTTCCATGGATTTCCAGAGTCCAAGCACATCTGTTGGATACCTCTTGAAACTGCCTAAGGAGTTTATTCTTGTGGAACCTACAGTGATGTAAGTGTGACTTAGTACTGGGATTATATTATCCGAGATATAGAATCCAGATTCAATGTAGATTATCCCTATTTCTACTGTCTACAGAGAAATCCATTCTCTTATAATCCTTTGCCTATCATGTCAAAACACAGTCACATTTCTCACTGACTCTCTTTTCAGAAAGTGATCTTTGATTTTGCTTATCCCCTTTGGCTATGAGCTTACATTGAAAGGAAATTCTCCATTTCTTTACCTTGCTTTACGAAATAGAGTTATGTGAAGAACATGAATAAACCACAACTTTTTGCCCTTTGACCCTAATCGGCCTCCTTTTTTGCCCCAGATGCTGGCTCAATTTATCCCAGCCCTGAGAATAATCATGGAAGGACTTTTTTTTCCTTCTCCATACCTTTCTTATTTTTCAATGGACCTATCTAGACCCATCTAGATTAGGCATTTTTTCCTTACCTATGACTCAGAAGAATCCAGCTGGGCAACTATGTAGGTCTACATTGTCAAATCTAGTGGTTTGGGACCTCACAAGAGAAAAAATACACCCTAATGATACTGGGACTCTCACAACCTTACTAGTAGTCCCTAATTGCAACAGTTCTATATTCTATTGCCCTCTGAACTACTCCTTGCATTCATTCTTAAACACATCAATACTCATCCAGTTGATAGTCAAATTGAATGATAAGATCTATTATTTTGGTTGTCTGCTTGAACCAAATGTCTTGCTAAAAATCCTTTAACTCCTCATTCAAGGCCCACCTAAGTATTTCAAGAACTTCCAGTTTACAAAGAGACCACCTATAGCTGCAGAAACTTGATGACATGGGTAACTATCATCATGGTCTCTCTTGATAATCCTATACTTATAGGATTGTATTGTATCACATTATATCACATTATTGGTTGGATTCAGTCATTTTCCAGTCATGTCTGACTCTTCATGATCCCATTTGGGGTTTTCTTGGCAAAGTGTGGTTTGCCATTTCCTTTTCAGTTAATTTTACAGATGAGAAAACTGAGGCAAATAGGGTAAAGTGACTTGTCCAAGGCCACACTGCCAGTAAGTATCTGAGGCTAGATTTGAACTCAGGAAGATGAGTTTTCCTGACTTCAGGCATGGTACTTTGTTTGCTGTACCATTATAATTTCTCATTCATTGTTCGTGGATGAAACGCACCCCCTTGTCAGAGTCAATCCACTTGTTTACCTCATTTATACAGCATTTATGAATGGGGCGTTCTAGTTTTCTTCCCTTTTTCGTTTAGCTGAATTTCATCTTTATCATCACTTCTTGTTGCTGTCAGAGTATTATTACGGCTTATTGTCTCCATTGATGTTTCTTGTTTCTGCTTCTGCTTTTACTCTATGTTGTCTCTGATGTAATGGAGTAGAGACAAGAGCAAAGGTAATAATGAGAAGCTTAAGGTGCAAGTTTTGAAGGAAAGATACAATCCATGGCACAGTTAGAAACTGGTTATGGTCCTAGATATTGTGGAAGGAGAAGAGCAAATGACAAGAAGAAACACTTTGGATTTTGCTCTAAATCAGATGGAAGTACCTCTATGTGTAAGTTTAAGTCAGATCTTTTCCAGTATGACTAAACAGTCCTGAATAAAAAAGCGAGGTGATCACTAAGTAAATTTGTCATTTATTGTGCTTGGTCAAGGTCAATCTTATTGGACTCTAGAAGATTGAACAGAAAGGACTATACTGATGAGTAAGTTGCTTACATATCTCTTTGAGTAGAAGAGATTCTGAAACACATGTGATGTATTTTCCCCTAAAACTTTGGTTTTTTTTTTAATTTGAAAGGGAAGCCAGGCAGTAGTATGAACAGAATAAAACATTTTGGAACTACAGTAAGTTTGACAACTCATTCCTTGTTTGTATTAATCTTTCAAGATACGTATCTGTTGCACTGAGGGTGGAAAAAATAGCTATAATAGGAAACAGATGAAACCATGCTTTTACAAAGAGGCACAATGCATAAACTATGTAGATGTGTCTTAAAATTCCATCCTAGAAAGGTACATAGGATCATAGCATCTAGAGCTAGAATTCATTAGTCATCATTTCACTCAATGAAAACCAAGAAGGTAGAGGAACCTGAATGGGAGTAACCTAGGCAATAAATGCAGAGCTAGAGCTTAAACCTTGATGTCCTGACCCTAAGTCCACTGCTCGTTTTGCTGTACTGTACAATATTTTTTTTCTCTAGCATCGTCCTGCCCCTGCCCTCTTCTTGCTTCCTATTCTACTTTAGCAATCTTACTTGTCTCTTCCTGAGAGCTTCAAGTAGCAACACTTGTAACTAGTTCTGTCTTTTTGGAAGCATATATATATATAACTGTTTTGGACTGAAGGGGTAGAAGTTGTGCATAGTGGAAATCACCCTGCAGTTAGTTACCTGCATTGGCTAGGTAGAGAATGGGTGCCAGAGATGAAAATGATGTAAATTTTTTATCTTGTTCTATTTTATTTCTAAAAGTAGGAAGGAAAGAGACCACTTACTATGTTTCAGGCACTGTGATAAGTATTTTACAAATTTTTTTTCATTGTTGGACATAGCTTCTGTCATTATCCCTTTTATATAGTAGAGGGAACTTAGACAGATAGAGGTTAAGTGACTTGCTGAGGGTCACCCAGCCTTTGAGCAAGTATCTGAGGCTGGATTTGAACTCAAAGCCTGACTCCAGGATCAGTGTACTATCTAATTTGCCTTCTTATAGAATTCAAGGACTCTTATTTCTTGGAAACCTTTGAAATATTTCAAAAATTCAAGATTTGAGGATTTCCTATTTTTAGTATGTGCATAAATGTTAAATTCATGGCTAATATAATGATCAGAGAATGTTAACTTTTTGAGGGCAATATATATTTTTTTTATCTATAGCACCTACCACAATTTCTTGCTTAAGTTGGAACTTGCTATGTGTCTTTTCTCAACTGAATTGTTGACATGAATCCAACCTAATGTACCTGATGAGTGAGTGGAACATAAACACAAACATGGCCATTGTGATCACGTATTCTTACTCATGTCTCAGATCAGAGGCAGCCCATACCTGGTAATCCCTTCTCTACCTACACCAGGAAGGAAATTTAAAACCAAGAGAGAGGGTTCAGCAGCCCCTCTTAATGAGATCAAGAGTTATGCTACTGTGTGAGCCTATATGGATCTTTTGGACTCTGAGGTGATTTTCCCAGCATCCTGCCTTCAAATCCTCATCTCCTCCCTTATGCCTAGCCTTGGTCCTTGATTATGAGGCAGCTGGTAGCATAGTAGATAGAATACTGGACCTGGAATCAAGAAGACTTGATTTCAAATCTGACCTCAGTCAGACTCTTGTGATATGTGACTATGGGCTTGTCACCTAACCTCTGTTTGCCTTGATTTTTGTAGCTACAAAATGGGAATAACTATAGCACCTATCTCACAAAATTGTTTTGATGATCAAATGAGATATTATTTTTAAAAGCACTTATCACAGTGCCTGACACACATAGCAGGCACTATAGAAATGCTTATTCCCTTCCCTTCTCCATTCTATACACACACACACACACACACACACACACACACACACACATATAATTTCAAGGTCTTGAAGATAGTAAGCATCAGTTAAAGAAACAAGGTTAAAAACAGAATTGTCAACATTAGATCAATTTACTTATAAATAGCTTATTAATGATAACCATAATCTAGCTAATGAATTTTTGATAGTGTCATACACGTACGTGCATAAATGCATATACATACATATATGTATATGTACAGTATATATGCACACATACACATACATATTTAGACCAGATCTGTGATTTCATGATTCCCTTGAATTCCTGATGAGGAAAACTTCTTCTACCAATGAAAATCAGCACTAATTTTGTAATTTATAGTGTTGGAAAGTTGAATGGGGCATGAAGAGATGAATTGACCTACTGAACGCTGCCTATTGTATGTATGAGTGGCAGGTCTTGAAGCCCAGCTCTTGTTGGCTCCAAGGCTGACTCCTAGTCCATGTTGGCTCTTGTATATGGGTTTCTCTAGATATCATACAGTTCATTACTTAGTTACTTTTTCAGTAATCCAAGAAATCTCTTTCTACTCATGCTTTGCCCAGGGAAAATTTTTACCAGACCTTATAGGAGTCTGCCCTGGAATTTTATGTGACACTCTATTTGTTCTGTCTTGCCCCCATTTTAGTCATGCACATAACATAAAATTTTGAATCTCTTGCCTGAAATTTCTGATTAAATTTGGATCTAGTGTTTCCTTGACATTATAAAACACAAGGGACAAACCATATAATTTTGTAAGCCACAGGAGTTTCTAAACATTTCAAGTATCAATGGTCTCCCACATCCTTAACTCCATTTAAAGAGGAGACAATAGAATGGCTGCCTTTTTTAACTCAGATTTTTTTTCCTTTGGCATTGGACTGATTGCAGATGCTGACAATAATGAATTTCATATGAAATAACATTTTCCTAGTTATCAAAATGATTTGCAGGAACCAACTGTAGCTGTGAAGTTAAATGAAGAAATACATTCTGACAAAATGATTTTTTTTGCATGAGAATATTAGATTTAAAAGAAGGTATTCTCTATGTTGAAAGACATAATGTCTTACCATCTATTTTGCTTATTCTAGTCAACTAGAATATGATAAAACTCAATATAGAGAGCATATCGGTGTTAGAGAACATCTAAAAAGCAATATCCTCTGTGTCTGTCTCCTCCACACTCTTCAGATTATTACCACATTAGTTCAGGCCTCGTCCGTTTTTCTGGACCATTATAATAGCCTCCTATTTGGTCTCTTTATCTCTATTTTCTCCCTTCTATAGTCCTTCATTCATATAGCGGCCAAAACGACCCTTCTGATGAAAAAAAATCTGTGTCATCATCCTGCTCAAACAAAACAAAACAAAAACAAAACTACAGGGACTCCCACTGTCTATAGGATAAAATATGGGTGCTTTGGTTTCCATTTTAGGCTCTTTGATATATCATTCCAATTTGTCTTTGCAGTCTAAATGTACTGTATGCTTCATCATTCACTTTATTTTTCAGCTGAACTGAACAATTATATTTTCTCTGACTACATATGACACTCTCACACCTTGGTGGATTTGCAGAAGCAGTCCTGGAACACACCTCCTCATCCCAGCCCTTTGAGATCATTCTCTTCCCCCAAAGCTCAGCTTAGTGCCACCTTTTCTTCTATAATTTCTCCACCTGGAAGTGATCTCCCCCTCATCAGTTTTGCAGAGGCCTTTTTTTTTTGGTATATTTATCTTTGTTTCCTATTATATCTTGTGTTGGAGTTACTTGTCATATGTGTCATACTAGGTTCCTTAAACCCAAGGACAAAGTCAAAGGTCTTGCATAGAGCCTTTACATGAGAGACAAGAACTTAAATGTTTGTTGAGTTTTGTTCAGTACATTGACTCTGACATTTATCACTGGTGTGACCTCACATCCCTCTGATTGTTTCTTTATCTGTAGAAGGGGGAATTTTTATCAGAGGATCTCTAAGGTACCTTCAGACTTTAGGTCTTATGATCCTCTGAGATGTATGAGGTCAGCAATGAAACAATTATGAGTAAACTGAGATTTCTAGAGCACATAGGGGTCACCCACCATCACATGGTTACCAGTTGGAGAAGATGGAATTCAAACCAGGGTCTTTTGACTCCAAGCCCAGTTCATTTTCTACCATACCACACTGCTTTCCACATCAAAGAACATCAGCTTCTAAATTAGATCTAGTTGTAGCTTTGCCAGAGCCATAAATGACTTCATTAACATTTTCCACATACTTAAAAAAAAAGAAAACTGAGATTTCACACATTTTAGCATTACACTCCTAAGTCTCTAATCAGGGATGCTTAGGCACTGAGTGGGTGTCTAGTGCATTATTTAGAAGAGGGCTTTCATTTCTTCATGCCCTGTAGAGGCTTCTTGAAATTAGCAACATTATCACAACATTGTCCCTGCCCAAAGCTTATTTTTAGCTTGAAAGAAATAGCACGTTGACTCCACCTACCCACCCTCCCACTCAGGGGCCAGCAACAAGTTGAGCCAAGACATTAGATTCCTGCTACTCTTACACTTTTTCACTCATGGAATTCATTGGGAGCTGGTCTAGGTTGGTTTCCATCCAAGTGAGTTTATTACTGAATTTACCAGAGCATTATTTAGCAACATTTCATTTGTAACATGGCTCCTGAGGCAAGGTTAAAGCAAAGTTTCAATTACAGATGTTGGTGTTACTTAATTTTTCTCCTTATTGGTCAGATATGAATAGTTAATCTGTGAAAGAAGACATGTAAATTTCTGAAGACAATATGAAAATGATCCAAAAATCACTAATGAAAAATGGAAAATTAAAAGAAATCTGAGGTTCCACATCACTCACACTTGTGAAAATCCACACATATACAATATCCATGTATATGTATATGCATGTATATATGCCCACACATGTGCATGCATATTGTATTTGTATATGAATGTATACATATGTGTGAATATGCATACTATCTCATTTACAAAGATGATAAAAAAAGGAAAATTATGATTGTTTGAGGAGATATGATGCTACAGTGAACTGTTGTGTGGAGATATGAATTGGACCAGTCATTTTAGAAGGCAATTTCCAAAACTGTACTAAAACCATTTTAAAAAAGGCTTACCGTTTATGTCAGCAATCTCGTTCTTTTTCTTTTTTTTAATTAAATGCCTTTTAAAAAATTGTCAACAGTCACTTCCATAAGTTTTAAATTTTCTCCCCCTTTTCCTCCCTCCCTCCATCCCCATGATGGCTTGCAGTCTGATATGGGTTCTACACATACAGTGATATCATTATTAATCATATACCATAAAGAAGTCAAAGTATTGAGAAAGAAATTATATACCTATTGAAGAATGGTTGAATAAATTATTGAATATGAATGTGATGGAATATTATGGCACAATAAAAATAGACAAATTCAGAGAAACCTGGGAAGACTTGCATGAACTAATTCAGAGTGAATTGAGAGAAACCAGAAGAACAATTTATACAATGATTACATTACTATAAAGAAAAATATTTTTGGGGCGGCTAGGTGGTGCAGTGAATAGAGCACCGGCCCTGGAGTCAGGAGTACCTGAGTTCAAATCCGGCCTCAGACACTTAACACAAAAAACTAGCCGTGTGACCTTGGGCAAGTCACTTACCCCCAACTGCCCTCCAAAAACAAACAAAAATATTTTTGAAAGACCTAAGCACTCTGATCAATGCGAAGATCAACCATCATTTCAGTGGACTTCTGATGAAAATGCTTTCCATATTTTGGTAGAGAAGAGACGGAATGTGAGTACAAAATAAACCATGCACTTACAATATAATCAATTTCTGAGGTTTTTTTTTGCATTATCATTCATATTTTTATGTGTAGGTAGGATGAATTGGATAGTGAAAATGATTAAGAAAAGAGAAAGAACAGATAATTAATGAGTGAAAAATACACAGAAAAGAACAGAACAGAGTTTAGAAGGTGGCGCAGACAAGCAGGCCTGTGTTAGTACTCCAATGTTAGATTTTACATGGTCTTAAAAATACAAGCTGCACATAATAATTTTTCATAGTTCCATTTTATAACCCTCCTTTGCTATTCTTTTAAAACATATAATAACGTTCATGCTTCTTGATGTATGGCAAATTAATAATAATAATAAAAAAGAAAATTAATTTACTCTACATGTACCTCCTAAAACGGAGAAGGGTAATTCACAGAAGAAAAGGGTGAAGGTTGAGAAATAAGTAAGGACATAATGGCTTTTAAATATTGGTTTATGTTTAAAGGGTGAATTAAGGATATTGTATAAACAGGTGTAAGTACCAACTAATTTGCTCCTGAATTTTAAGAGTTCCCATAAAGGCAGAATGCATTTTCCCTATTGAGGTATGCCAATGAAGTTGTTTGGATTACTTTCCTTGGCAAGTAAGAGAACAGGTTCAAAACTTAACTGTGAATTCTGGAAATTCTAGTCCCAGACAGAACGCCATTCTTTTCCTGCTATAGGAGAAAATAATAGTAATAGTAGATCTCTGAGGGTAGGAGTGGATTCCCTTTTTCTCCAGGAATTTTTGAATAAAACTGTAGCAGGAGGGAGTATAGTACGGTGGTGAACACTATGAATGGAAACTAACACTTAGATATTGAGGCAACTAGAACTTTCCCCAACTCACCAATAAATCTATTAAAAGAATTCTGACAGAGGTGGGTGTAATAGACTGAACTTGCTAGCTATGTGTGACTCTTTAGGCTGAGGAAACACTGAAACATTTACTGCTTTCTGCTCTTTCCTTTCTTCCTTTTTCGGGCAAGAATTTTCTATGTGATTTTTTTCTGTTGATTCAAGCTGGTTCTTATTTCCTGTTTCATATTCACACTTTGATCAACCATAACTTCTTTGCAATATATATTTAGAATACAAATTACATATAGAAAGGAGTATAATGGAGGATGCCAGGGAATAGCGAGGGATACACAGAATTAAAACCAGGACTGAGGCTGTACTTCAGTCTCATATAGCTAGGATTTTATCTTGGTTGGAGAGATCCGAGCTATAATTTTGATTCAGGGACAACATACATATATTCTGAGGTATCCTTATCAAAACTAGCCATTGGGGCGGATAGTTAGCACAGTGAATAGAGCACTGGCCCTGGAGTCAGGAGGCCCTGAGTTCAAATTTGGCCTCAGCTACTTGACACACTTACTAGCTGTGTGACTTCGGGCAAGGTCTTTCTCCAGTCAAATGTGGTATAGGAGAGAGAGATCTGGCCAAGGGTTAAGTTCAGGCAGTTCCTTCTCTGGTGTTTAGATAGAATCCACAATGTAGAATTTCTGTAATTCCATATATTCCTAACTCTTTTTATAATTTGTAAATAATAACTGAGGGGTATGACCAAATTTCTAGGCCTATTTTAATACAATTATTGGATTCCTGTGCAACAACATTCTAGTTCAAAGGCTTTTTCAAAGTTAGTCTAAGGTCTTTTACTAATTGATTGAAGTGTACCCTCATATAGTCGAGGCATCAGCTCATAATCCATTCATATCGCCTTATTCTGTATGGTTCTGGTCATCTGTGTTCCCATGCATCTTGAATTCTTTATTTTCTTCATTTCTTATAACATAGTGATATTCTTTCATAAGTGCCATAGTTTTGTTTAGACATTTCCCAACTACAGGATTAGAAATTTAGGTCTGGAAAAGACCTTGGTAACTTTCCAGTCCAATGACCTCATTTCTACAGATTAGAAAATGGGGGTACAGACAAGTTAAATGATTTTCCAAGGGATGTACAGTGAGGGAGTATTTAGGTGGGATTTGAATGAATGCATTCCTGACTGTTAGTTTTTTACTTCCAGATATTTGCTATCACAAAAGTGTTTGTTTCTCACAATATTTTGGTGTATGTTAGACTTAGGTTTATTTCTTCAACAAAATAATAATACAGTGTTTTAATGTTCATGGGATCATAGACTTAAGGCTAAAAATGACAACAAAGATAGTCTAGTCCAGGACCCTAATTTTTTTAAGATAGTAAATTGAATCTTAGGGAAGTAAATGACTTGACTAAGGTCATACAGATCATAACTATCAAAGGTGGGATTTGACTTCAGGCCTTCCTGACTCAAAGCGTCCTGTCCTATGCACTATAGCAAGCTGCCTTTCATGCTTGGGTTTCAAATTCTTTACTACCACAAAAAAACACTACTGTGGGTATATAATTGTTATATATTGAACTTCTCAGGAATGGTGGAGTGGATTATGTTGTCATTTAATAGCTTTATTTAAATTATTATGGTAATGATATATTCATCTTTATTCTTTCATTTTGTGTCATTTCTTATAAGTCTTCTCTTATTTATTGGAAATCCTCATATTTAATAAGCTCTAATGATATTTAATATATCTATAATATTAATGTATTTTATATAATATCCCCAAAATATTTCACTACATCCATATGCCATGATTTGCTCATCTATTCCCTAATAGTTTGGTTCCTGTTTCTTGCTATTGTGAATTATGCTCTAAATATGATAAATTTTGCAGAATGGGTCCTTTTTCTACATCAATACTATCCATAGGTTATACATCTAATAGACAAATTACTGACTCAAAGGGTGTGAGCATGTGAAAAACTGTATTATAAAAGTCTACATTGTCATCCAGAATGATTGTACCAATTCAGAATTCTCTGGGAAGTAAGTTGGGGTACTAGTTTTCCATAATTTCACCAGCCCTAGACTTTACTGTCTTTGTAGAGAGGTAGTACAGTGGTTAGAATACAGGGTCTGGAATCAGGAAATCTCATCTTTTAAAGTTCAAATCTGGTCTCAGAAACTTATTTGCTGTGTAACCCTGGGTAAATCACTTGCTACTGTTTACCTCAGTTTCCTCATCAGTAAAATGAACTGAGGAAGGAAATAGCAAATGACTCGAGTATCTTTGCCAAGAAAATCCCAAATGGGGTCATGAAAATTCATGCACATCTGAAAAGAAAAAAAAAAACCAAAGATTGAACAACAACAAAAGTATCATTGGAAATTTAATGTGTAGTCCACTATCTTATAGTTAATTTAATTTAAAATTCCTTCACTCTTAGGGATTTCAAACAGTTCTTCCCAGTCGTTCTTGATAATTCAAGTTTCTTCTTTTTGGAATCACTAGTGTTCTTACTTGTAAATAGGTTTTAATTCCTTATATATTTTGGATATCAATCCTTTATCAGAAAAGCTTAATATAAAGATTTTTTTTCTCCACACCACATTTTTCTTTTATTTTCTGGATGCATTGCTTTGCTCTCTTAAATGCTTGTTGATTGATTAAGGAAGCAAAATGTTTAGGTGTAAGTAAAGAGACGGAACATTAGACAAGTAAAACCAGCTACTTTTGTCCAGTGGAAAGAGAATATTATTTGGAATCAGAGAACCAAGGTTCATGTCCCAGTTCTGCTTCTTAACATGTATAACAAGTTGCTTCTCCTCTCTGGGCCTAAGTTTCATTATAGGTAAAATGATGGGGGTGGGTTGGAATGAGTGACTTTTATTTTTTTTTTCACTAATGAAAAATTGTTTGGATGGAAAATTGAGTCCTTGACAATTTAATCTTGAAAAGAATGTGTCAGAATACTATCAAGAATTGAGATTATTTCATATTATCCAGGTAATTTGGATATATAATTAAAAGGTAGAAACCAGTCCTTTAAGATTTCAGAATAATTGTCATGTAGTTCAGTCATGTAAAAACAGAAATATCTATGGTGAAAATTAGACTGATTAAATATTAAAATATTTAATTCGTGGAAATATATCTTGAAAGTCTAATTATTTTATTTTATAGCTACAATTATAGTTGTTATAGTTAAATAGTTATGTTTAATAGCTTGTGAGTCTCCCAAAATCCATATTGTCAAATATAAATGCTTACATAGCCTAGGAAAAGGACTAATGCTTGTTTAACATCATTTTTAATAGAAAAAGTACTAAGAACCAAATTTAGAAATATTAAGCAAATTCTCTACTTTTAGTATACTTATAGATTATAAGAAGTAGGACATATGAATCAGACCTTAATTTGACTCCTAAATCTCTTCCAGACTTGTCTTATGACTATTCACAAATGCTTTAACTTTTTCATTAAAAAACCTGTTTTATTGAGAACTTTACAATCATCAGCAATTTCAATTAAAATGCACTTACTTACAATTAGAAGGGAAACAATTAGGGGTGTCTAAGTGGAGCAGGGAATAGAGCAATGACCCTGGGGTCAGGAGGACCTGAGTTCAAATCTTATCTCAGACACTTGATATGCTTATTAGTCATGTGACCTTGGGCAAGTCACTTAACCCTAATTGCCATCCAAAAAGCAAAAACAAAAAAAAAAAGAAGGGAAACAGTTGTGGAAAAACCCTCAATTTCTCTGAGTCTCATTTTCCTCATTTCTAAAGAGTTGCTATGAATGTGAGAGGGAAGATGATCAAGACTGAACCTGAGAGTTCATTGATATAAGGGAACTCTAGTCTTAGGATATTATTTTCTGTACCAGTACAAGTTGGCATTTACTTTGCAATTTATACTTTTAGAGTATTATTGAGAGCACAGATATCAAACCTTGTCAAAGGTAAAACCTGCCAATTGCAAGAATCAGATTAAAATATAAATGGAAAATGTTAAACAAAAATGAATGAAAATACAATACAGCACAGATAATGTTAATTTCTGGTTTTCTAAGTCAATATATGCCCTACAGGGATCTGTTTTTAAGTAAGTATGAATATTTATATAAGTAATATATAATAATAGTAATAATAAATATAATATTTAATAATAAATATATTTATTTATAATATAATAATTTTAATATAATAATTTTAATTAAAATAATAATATAATAATTTATAATTTATTTATAATATTTAATAATAAATATAATACAATAAATATAATAATAATAATAAATAAATTTGTGTACCATTTTATAGTTTACAGGAATTTTTAGAGGGAGCAAAAAGATTTGTATTATGGAAGACCCAGATTCCAGTCCCACTTCTAACTTTTTCTGACTGTGACTTCATAGTATGTCACTCAGGATCACAAAACCAGCAAGTGTTACAGGTGGGGCTCAAAACTAAGTCTTATTCAAGCACTGTCTAAAAGTTTCTGTGAATTGCAAAATGCTACACACGCAAAAAAAAAACCCCATTATTACTTATAAAAATACTCATGTAACTTGTATAATGTGTAAAGAGTCACGCAACATTTTAAGTCTGCTCATTTACAATTTCTCCTTCTCAGCTGAACCTAGTCACACATTGAGGCAAAATGTTTTCATTTGGCAGCCAAAATGCTTCTATTGATACAGTGCCTTAGAGTTTACAAGCCCTCGGCCAGCTTGATTTAAAAACTGAAAAATCAAGCTGGGTTTTTTTCTTTTTTGCTTGCTACATATAATGCATCATCTCTAAAACCACAAAAGTTATGGGGGTTGGACCCAAATGGCAAGTGAGTGAGGAATAACACAGCACAGAATGCAATTCACTCATCTGTAGCTAAATAGTATCAGCAGGGCAGTGTGGTAGTTAAAAAAAAAAGTTTATTAGAAGCCAAGCAGAGCAGTCTTGGAAGACACATCTGGGGTTGATTCACATCCTATGTAATTCATTGGGAGAATTCCCATCATGTTACATAGGGCACGCATTAGGCCCAGAGAAAACAGATAATACTTTCCCAACTTGTCATTTTTACAGTCATTGAATTTCTTGCCACACACGCTCTTTCAAGCTGAGATTTGCAGGTCTACCAGTGGGGACTCAAAGCATTTGAATATGGAAAATGAAGTATGTACTGAAGAGAGTTAAGCAAAGAAAGCTGTTGAAGTTGTTCTTGAAAGCAAGGCTCCTCGTCAGCTTTTCAAAACCAATAGTCCTGTTCATTCAATACTGGTTCAACGAGGCTGTGCTTTATACCTCTAAAACTGTTTATAAATGAAGTCACAAAAGACAAAAAATAGAAACCTGGAAATAGAGCAAAGGAAGTTTTTGTCTATTATCTTTTATAAACAAATGCTTATTCACTCATAAACCCACATTTGTTGAGAATTTACTAAATACTATTGAGCAGTAAAGTGAAACTTTCATCAGAGGACTTGGATTCTAATTCTGCCTCTCATGCTTATTATCTCTGTGACTTTGAGCAAATCAGGTCGACCTTTCTGGACTTCAGTTTCCTCATGTGAAAAATGAGAACTTGGGACCACATGGTTTCAAAGTTTTCTTCCAACTCTGGGTCTATGATCAAATAATCCTATAACCATCAAAGACTTTGTAATCTCCAAATAACTTAATAAAAAGTGAAAATGATAACAAGCCAAGACCCCATTCCCCTTCCCTCCTTCCTGTCTCCACTACTGAATATTAGGAAAACTTCTGTTACTAAAGAGGGTATGAATATGATTGGAAGTTAAAGCAACATATGAAAGTTTGACAGGAACAGGTTTTTCTCATTGTATAGCAATTTAACATAAGGATTTCATGATTATATAGCATTATTTGAGAGTTAGGGTATTAGTTTGATTTGTCATTAAATTCACATTTGCAGATCTGTCCATGGGGAGGTCTGCACTATCAAAGACTGTTTCATTTATGAAGAGATTTTCTGCCCTTGTTGACTCACTATCCAAAATACTGGATGAGGTACAAAGCATAGGAGAGAAAACCACACATGATTTTAAGAGTTAAAATAATAAATCTACCTTAGCACACATATAATATTCATATATAACATTTATTTAAATTTATATGTAGAGATCCACACATATTACAAAATTAGATACACATTATATTTAAGCAAAGGAGTAAAGTGTTCCTATCTATATTACATAAGTAGAGTTTAAGTTCCTTGGGGATAGAGCAAAATCCATTTTTGTCTTTGAATATCCAAAGACCAACAAAAAATGTCTTGTACATACAAATCACTTGAATGATTGTTGGACTGAATTTGTTGAAAGAAAAAAAAAGATTATTTTGGCAGTAATGTGACACATGGATTGGAATGAGGCAGAAATATAGACTTGGTAGACTATATATGTATCGTGTGTATATATGTATTATGCTTATAATGTGTATGTTCATGCATGTATGTCTATCATCTATTTATAGAGCCACACATATATATTTATGCATGACTGTTAGCAGGTATACCCATATACTTTATATAATTTCAGTATGGCTAGGTAACAATTAGTATGAATAAATACTTCTGTGAAGTGGTCCCATTACTTAAATTCACACTACATATTTCCATTGATCTGGGACCAGTTACCATATTTTTGCATTATCATAGTTTCAGAGAGTGTGAATTCAAATACATAAGACAACTTTATTGGTTTCATTGTTCTCCCTAATCAAGACTTACTGTACCTAAAGTATTTCTGATTTCATCCTTACGAGTAATCATGCTACCCAAATGATTTTACCCCACAACAAATTGTTAGGTAGTTTAATGAGTTGCTAGGGCAACTCAAGAAATTATTACCTAGTAGACAGCCTTCTGGTGAACAGCCTCTGGTTTACTGATGACAGAAATTGTGCCTAATGTCATCGTTCATAATTTAAGTCTTTTAGCCTTTTTAGCTGGGTAGTAGCAGCTTGGTCTCAAACGCTGCTGGTACCCATAGCTTTCAAGAATCCAGGGTCACCTGCAAACCACAATGAGGTAAGAAAGTAGGACTTTCATAGACAGCAGATAAATACTTATCTAAAAATGCATTTCAATACTTCAGTGAATTCATAATTTCTATAGTAAACAATACGATTTATATACGGATCTCAACTTATTGATGCTCTTTCATCTTCTGACTCTTGCCCATAGTTTTCTTTTAAGCTTCTGTTGTACATCCACCCAATTCCCTGCAGGACTTCTGGTTGTTGTTGTTGTTGTTTTTCTTAAATATTTTGTATATTTGTATATAATATATATATATATATATATATATATACTTTGCTACTGTAACACTTGGGTTATTTCTTATCCCTGACTCTTTATACTAGCTCAACTTCATTTTATACCAATATGTGTATCTGATGGTGTCTTTTATGGTGCACCTCACAAGCAAGTCATGATTGATAATATGTAGAAGTCTATTCACACCCAAACATATGCCTTTTATGACACGTTGAGTCACCTGACATTTTGATTCTTGTGAGAATTCACATTTTAATCTATATAGCATCCTGAGGTGAATACTGATTTTTTTTTCTTTTATGGAAGGTATTGCATGGCAGGAAGCATGTTGGGGTCACTGAAACACTGAGTTTGAAATGTACCCTCTTCTAGTTACTTTTCAGCCTATCAAAGTCCTTCCTAGGATGCACTTTTAAGGACTGAAGACAATGCTTCAGATGTCGTTTGATCAGTATAGAATTTGGTCATCAGTGTGCTGGCACAAACTCCAACTGTCTTGCTAAAGTTGATTGCTAAATTTTCAGTGTCAGTATTTATACCTCAGAAATTGGCAGTACACTCCAAATCAGGGCTTGGTTTATTATTTTGTTGATTATCTAAATGTAAGAAAATGTTAGTAATGTGGGTTAGGCTTAAAAGTGTGTGTGCGTGTGCATGTGTGTGTGCACGCGTGTTTATCTATACAGTTTACCCCCAAGAGCCCTGTTGTTAAACATTTATTAGCACATCACCTGTTTCTTTATAAACACTGCTTGAATTCAGAATACAACAGAACAGTAGAAGGCTTCAGGGAATGGAGTCATAATCAGATTGCACGCTAACACTAATAAAAATAATTGACATTTCTACAGAACTGAGTATAGTGGTTCTACAATTTCCCACATTTTAAACATTACATTCCTGAATTAAACCTAAAATTACATTAGTTTTTTTGGGGGGGGGGTGAGAGCATTGAAAAGAAGCTATAATATCACATTGATTCATACTACGCTTTTAGTTAACTAAAACCTCAAAATACTTTTCAAACAAATTTATCTGCCCACCTTTTGCTAGTGAAACAAAATTTCTTTTTTAAATCGCAATGTGACATCTCCCAATTATTTATACTAAATTTGATCTTGGGATCTGAGGATCATGGTTGGAAGGGATGGCTGAGGTCATCTCATTTATACTCTCACATTTTATAAAAGAGGAAACTTAAAATCTTATTAGATTCAACCCCTAATTATTCTTTGGGATTCCAACATTGTCATTCAACATGTTAGCTATCTCTCTTAGCGTTGTCCTAACTGTTAACTTTATAGTTATGGCAGCTATTCCTTTATTCAAATCACTGATAAATTGTTAAATAGTAGCAGTCCCTAGGACATTGTATCAGAGACCACGCAAGTTGACATGGAACCACTAATGGAATCACTTATCACTCTTGAGTCTGGTCATTGAACTAGTTTTGATTCCTCCTAACTGTACTAATATTTAGTCTGCATCATTCCATCTTGCCCAAAAGAATAGTATAAGGCACTTTCTCAAATGCTTTCCTAAATACAGGCAAACTCGATCTAATGAATTTTCCTGATTCACCTGCCTGGTGTCTTTGTTAAAAAAAGAGATTAGGCTACAGTTACTTGCTTTTGATGAAAACTTATAGGCTCTTTGTGACCACTGATTCCTTTTCCAGATATTTATAGATTATTCTTTTAATGAATTCTATAAATGTACCAGGAATTGGGGTCAATCTTACACATCTATAGGTTGCAAACTATTATGTTCACGTTTTTTAAAACAGGAAATAACATTTCCTCTTCTCCAGTCCAAGAAGCACATCTCCCATTCTCCCTTTGAAAAAATTGTTGATAGTGGCAGAGTTGTCAATTCTTTCTATACTTTGGGATATCATTTATCAGGGTTAGGTGACAGTTAAGTGCTTGTTTAGTGTATTGATTTTACTGAGTTTCAACTACTTATTAACTATTTTTTTCTGCTCTGTCCTTTCCAATGCAAAGACTATTCTACTTGGAAGAGAACATAGAATTAAAATAAGTTTTGAGTAGTTCTGCCTTCTTTCTGTTTTCCATTACCTTCACCTCACCTATGCATGGCAATGATCTTTCTCTTTTTGATCCTTCCTTTCCTCTCCCCATCCCAGTTAGATTAAAACAAAACAAAAGAAACCTTGCTGTTCTCCTTAGATTTCCACACTAACTAGAATTTATAGTGAGCATTAGCAATCCTGACAGTATTTTTTTGAAAATAAATTTTATTAATATTTTTTGTTTTTATCTTGTCTAAACTTTCCTTTACATCCCTTCTTTACTGTTCTCCTAGAGAGTCATCATCACATATAACAATTTTTTTGCTTTTTTGTTTTGGAGGGCAATTGGGGTTAAATGACTTGCCCAAAGTAACATGGCTAGTGTGTTAAGTGTCTGAGGCCAAATTTGAACTCAGTTCCTCCTGACTCCAGGGCCAGTGTTCTACTCACTGTGCCACCTAGCCACCCCGCATATAACAATTTTTAAAGTAGAAAGGAGAGAAAAATAAATGTAAGTGATTAATACATTGAAAAAAAATTGGACAATACATATGATGTTCCACACCTGTGGATCCCCTACCTCTGCAAAGGAAATGAGGAAAGGCATCCTTACATATCTCTTATTTGCAACCATGCAAATTCTTTGTAACATTCATTTTTGAATTATTTTGTGGTGGTTGTTCTGATTATTTAGATGGTTGTAATCCCTGTTTATTTTCATAGGTTTGCTAATTTCATCATCAGCTCAAGAAGAATTTCCTTGTTCTCTATAGACATCATACTCATAATTCCTTACAGTGGCCTAATATTGTACTGTCAATATATGATAACTTACTTAGTCATTTCTCAATCAACAGACATCTAATCTGTTTCCAGGTCTTTGCTACCATAAAAAAGGCTGCTAGAAATATTTTGATCTATATATAGCCTTTAAAAAGTTAATGACTTCCTTGGGAGGTATAACTGTTATACTTTGTGGTATAACAGGTATTGTAGTGGAATTTCTGACTCTAAAGGTATAGCCATGTTAATCATTTTATTTGCATAACAGCAAATAGTTGTACCAATTCATAGCACTTCCATGAGTGCTTTACTGTGTATATCCTTTCTCAGCTGCATCAACACTGATTATTTATTTCTCTGACAATTTTAAACTTTGAGGTCAAACTTCAGTGTTGTTTTGCTGTGTATTTCTCATGTTCTCTTATTGTTACTGATTTGATGTATTCTTTCATATGACTGCTAATTTTTGACACTATTCTTATAGAAGCTTGGTATGTTTTAGTACTTATACAATAATGTTTCCTTAGCATTCATTTTGGAATGGGAGTCATTGAGTAACAAAGTTAATGTTAATATAATTTTAATGATCTCATCAAGTTTTTCATAGTATTTCTTTATCTTCTAAAATGATGGTTAGCACATAAACTGCTTATATATTCAAAGAAGTCTATTTATTTATGCCCATGGTGAATATTCCAAATCAAAGTAACAAAATGTCACATGAAATTGGTTCATATAGCCTTTGGGAATACTATGAATCCAACTCCTATGAGCATTGCATTTGTTTGCAGATGACCTAGCTTCCTATTTCCCTTAGAAAATTGAAGCCATCCAATTAGAGTTTCCTCTCCTCCATTATTCAAACCACTTTTAAGCACTACCACCTTCCCTTTCCTCTAATCTCAGAAGATGAGATATACTCAATGAAACTAATCTCTCCACCTATTCCCTTGATGCCATTTCCTCTACTCCCTCTATTACCTAGCTACAGAATTTAATCACTCTTTGACATGTTCTCTCAAACACTTCCCCTTCTCTGACTACTTTCCTTGCACCTACAAATATCCTTAGGTCTTTCTATTCCTTACAAAAAAGGTTCCCCTCTCCTGTTGCTATTTACAGATGGAGCATTGTTTCAAGGAGAAATTTGAATTTAATAAAGTACTTAAGATTTTCTAAAGGCAACCCACCCTACACTCTTCTCATTCAATTCTTGGTGCAACTGATTATCCATTTGCAATTTCTGTCCAAAATACACAGATCTGTATAATTTATAGGTTTTCTTTTCAACTGCATATCACTTTTTGGAAAGTAGCTATAAAGTAGCTGTTCTTTATCCACTTGCTTTTTCCTGTGTGGATAGTTAGGTCAAACTCTCTAGAGTAACCTTGACTTTTATTTAAGAGCTTTATAGTGTTCTGGATATAGTCAGCACAATATAATTTACCAAAAAAAAGAAGAGCATCCGTAAAAGCATTATCATTTATTAGTAATCTCTCTTTAATTTTGACTCTTTGCTTCATCCCTTCCAGGACTAAGATAAACCCTTTCATTCCCTTGCTGTGTACCTCACTCAATGCCAGTAATCAAAGAGTTGTCAAATCATGTTTTTTTCTGCTGTGATGTCTTTTAATTTTGACATGTACATATAACTAATATATGAGTAACCGTGTTTTAAGTAGCTACATAAATATGAATAATAAATATTACATAAAATCTTGAACTATCCACTGCCTGTATAAGAGAGAAAGAGAGAGAGATGGAGAGACAGAAACAGACAGAAAAAGATAGAAATGATCTCTTTATGTCTTTGTCATCTTTCTTTCCCTCTATGTAGTCTCTATCTTTTTCTTTTTTCTTTTTCTTTATAAGTTCAATAGTTTTTTACTTTCAATTTTATTAATCTCTCCATCTTTTTCTTTTTTTTCTTTTTTTTCTTTTTCTTTATAAGTTCAATAGTTTTTTTTACTTTCAATTTTATTAATCTCTCCTTTGGTTTTCATTATTTCTAATTTAGTTTTTTCTTTAATTTATTTTT
>CM053601.1:38279567-38298899 GCA_028646575.1 Pseudocheirus occidentalis | reverse complement strand
AGAGAGAGAGAGAGAGAGAGAGAGAGAGAGAGAGAGAGAGAGAGAGAGAGAGAGAGAGAAACAGACAGAAAGACAGACACAGAGACAAAGCTTAATAGACAGAAATATACAAAGATGCAGAGAGACACAAAGAAACACACACAGAGGAGTGGAATGATCCTTAGACCAAGGTTCAAGGGAAGTTCTATTGTCTCACATATCCTAAGCAGGGATGAAAAATAATCTTAAATTTTTCAATTTAAATTAGAAATCCAGTACTTCCTCAAAGTGAAAGAAATTCCTCAAAGTGAAGGAAACCTCCCACCTTCCCAATCATTTCATTGTTGCAAACAGATTCTTGCATTACAGGGAATTATGTGATTAAGTTGAAACATAATCACCTTGGCTCTTCCTCTGGAGATGCCCTTGGGAAAATTAGGGAAACTGAAAAAGCACATTACTTCTAGGCCCCTCCCAAAGTAATTGCATTGGAAAACTGTAATCCAGGCATTCCCTCTGCTTACAAGAGGAAAAGATTGGTGGAAAGGAATAAGTGTGAGATACACAGTTGATAGGTGATTTGAGGGTCCAAAGTAGAGATTTGGGGGAATCAACATTTCCCATTAAAACTTTTTTTTTAACTACTTCAGAGTAGGAACAAGATTTTCCCTTTTAGATCAGATTCACTGATCTATCTTCACTAATCCATCTTTACCATTTTCTCTATGGCAGTAACAAAGACTTTTAGGATGATGGCAAGTTCAGCTTCTGTTTTACTGTTTAAATTTTAAATAAGTTTTTAATTAGTTGAAGAATGAATTAAAAGCCATCAAGCTTAATGGACACAATACTATTGTTTGAAATGTGTTGAAAAATTAATTCTTTTATCTTATAAAGAGTAGTTTAAAATAACAGTTTAATATATATACACACATATATTATATGTGTGTGTATTTGTATATATACATGTGTATATATCTATGTATATGTACACATATACACTCAAATATTGCACAGACAAGTTCTATATACATTTTAAAATTAGCCACCATATGACACATTTTTTGTATGTACTTATTTTTTCATAGTCATATTTTTCCAAATACATATCATGAATATGGCAATACAAGATAACTAAATGTTGATGAAATTATATTCCTTTTTGCCTTTTAGCACATACAAAAGCAAGTCTGAAGAAGGCATCCTGAGCCATCAAAGATCAGCACATAGCAGCTCTGTCTTGAGCTCAAAGAGCAGAGATTGCTTTCCGTCTTGGGATTCCTAACTCCTGCCTGATCTCCAACTACTAGCAGGAATGATCCTGATGTATGATGAATGTTGACTGCTGTAATCTGTGCTGTAGCCCTGATGTTCCTGGTGCTGCCTCATTGATTCCTACATCCAGAAAAGAATCTCTAACTGAGCTAGACATGTCATCTTCTGTGTTGTGTCCCTGATCTTGGTGCTGCTCCAACCTATTGGCTTATCAGCTAAATGGCTCATTATCATCACCTTACATTACCCACACTGTGTGTGGATCTTGATGGCAAATTCACAGACCATCCATGGAACTTATTACACATTACATTGAACTCCACCCACTAAGATGATTGACTAGGTCTCACATCCACTATAGTCTTTCAATTTGCTGAATTGTATATTGGCTACTTTCCTAAGTGGGAATTGTATACTTACTAAGTTCCAAAGTCTACTTTTCATACCTTGATTACCAAATCATTATTCATTATTATTGGCAACTTATTGATGGGATACAAGTCTTTTAATGATAGAGCCCACTGGGTCAAATGTGGGACCAGAGACTCTGTATCTTCCATGGGAACTTCTCCCTAGGGAATGCTTACTCCTGCTTTCAGATAGTGTACTTACTCAAGTGGAAATTATTCTGGCTATATTTTTCTTTAAATAAATCATAGATCATAGAATTTGAGCTGGAAGGAACCTTAGAAGTTGCTGAATCCAAACCCCCTTGTTTTGCATATGTGGAAAGGGAGCCCCAGTGAGATTAAGAGACTTGCCAAAAGTCACACAGGTAGTAAGTGAAAGAAGAAAGTTTTAAACTTAAGTCCTTTGACTCCCAATCTGGCACCCTCCCAACCATACTATACTGCCTGTCATTTTATTTGCTGAGGCTTCTCTTCTTTATTTGCTTCTTGAAGGAGGGCTAATGAGCTGTCCTTCTATGTAGCTGAAACTTCCTTCTTTTTTCTCATTTCATTTATAGTGGGAATATGTAGGTTTATCCAATCAATTTCTTCCAGTAGTATACAAACTTTTGGTGGTTGGAGAAGGAATTCACACTAAGATTAGAAACCTATATACATTTTGGTACACTCTATCCTCCCTTCCCACTACTCTACTACCCACATCACTACAGAAGTGGCAGAGTGGGTGGTTATGGTGGAAGCAATAAACTAACAACTTCCCCCCTTCAAATTAGTCTAGTTCAGAGGTTCCCAAACTTATTTGGCCTACCAAACCTTTTTTTAAAAAAATTATTCTGCACACTCCTGGAAATCCCCTTTTATTAACCTTTCAATGGTTTTTTTTTTTAAATTTGTATCATTTCAAAAAAGTATAAAATATTTTAAAATAAAATGACACATCTTAAATTTAATAATTTCTTATAACTTTGTGTTTTTTCCTTCACTGAAATTTCAATGATGCAATATTGTGTCACAAAACTGTAAAGCATCATACTGTAAACAATTCATTACATGCACATATTCCTACCAATGAATGTTGGACTTCCTGACAATAAGACCTGTTGCCAGATTTGACTTTTGATTGGTTATAACTTGAATTTTCTTTCTTTATTTGGAAAAAACCGTGATCACTATGGCTTTAATTCTGTTATACAACAGATGAAACATATATGAAGCTTTTCAAAATTTTCTTATCTTCTTTCCTTATACTTTCACTGTCCTCTTATTTTTATTCAATGCCCTCCCAAGTGCACCTGAGGCTATTACTGCCTCTCCCTCCCATCATTCTAGCACCCCATCAGGAGCTGGTATTGCCCACTTGGGGAACCTATGAGTCCTCCTCCCTAAAAGGTATAGAGAACGTCCTTGAGACTTAATTGACTCAGAGGACTAAAGGCTCAGTCATTTCCTGGACCCCTGAGTACTTAATAATCATGAGCAGCTTCAGGCACTCTCTGATGGTTGACCTGGAGATCACAATTGGCAACTCAGGCAAGAGTGCTTTGTCGAATCAAATACACCAAAAAAAAAAATCCAACATTGTATTTAGTGTTTCACACCCTTAGTCTTCCACTTCTGCAAAAAGTGTGGAGATATCATCTCATATCTTTTCTTTGTTCATAGCCTTCAATTAATATATATATATATGTATATATATATATATTTGCTATTCTCAGTTGCATTATTGTTATAATTTATTCATTCATTCACTCATTCAGTCAATCAATCAACAAGTGTTTATCATATGCCTGCTATGTGCCAGACAGTATGTTAGGTGCTGATGATGCAAATACAATGAATGAATCTATCATGATATTTGAGGAACTTACATTCTAGTGAGAAAACAGTAACTTCATGCATAAGCGTATAGAGAATAAATATAAACATAATAAATGCAAAGTTATTTAAATGCAACAGAATTTAAGAGAGAGGGCACTAACAATATGGAGATAGGGAAATGCCTCCATGCAAAAGTTGATACTTGAACTACTTCTAGAAAGAAGAAAAAGACTCTTTGAAGCAGAGGTGAATGGAGAGGGGAACCCTCCATTGAGTGGGGGCCATCCAGTGAAAAGGCATGGAAATGTGAGATGGAGTATTTTTGAGCAAGATAGAGCCACTTTGACTAGATCGCAAAGTACAAGAAAGTGAATAAATGACAATGAAGCTTGGAAGGTAGGTTGGGGGAAGTCTGTGAAGACCTTTGAACCCTGAATAGAGGGGTTTATAATAGAACTTAAAATCAACATGGAATTGAAGCTTATTGAATAGGGGTATAACATGGTCAGAACTGTGCTTAAGGAAAATCATTTGGGCAAGAATGTGGAGGATGGATGAGAGTGAGAGAAACAAACTTGAATCAATGAGACCAGTTAGGAGACTGTTATAATAATCTAGGTAGGAATTTATGAGGGGCTTCAAAATTATAATAGTAGCTGTGTGAGTAGAGAGAAGGATATAGATGCATGAGATATTGTGGAGATAGAACAGCAAGATTCAGAAACTGATTGGATATAAGAATATGAGTCACTTCCCAATTGATAAATGGTCAAAGGACATGTAAGCAATTTCCCAATGAAGAAATCAAAATAATTTATTGCCATATAAATAGTTCTATATCATTATTGATTGGAGAAATGCACATTAAAACAGCCTTGAGATATCATTTTACACTTACCAGATTGACTAAAATGACTGAAGGGGAAAAAAACCCCAAATATTGGAGGAGATGCAGGAAAATTGGTACACTAATTCATTGTTGGTGGAATTGTGAACTGATCCAATAATTTTGGAGAGCAATCTGGGATTATAACTAAACAGTTATTAAATTGCCTGTACCCTCTGACCTAATGCTACCACTACTAGGTCCTTACTTGATCTGTAAGTCACTGGCATGGAGGTGATTATGATACCCATTATAGCTTATGGAGAAAGCTCAACAATGGACCCAAGGGAAACAGAAGGGAAGGCTCAAGAAAGGGAGGGAGAGAGAGAGGGAGAGACAGACAGATAGACACAGACATACAGAGACAGAAAAAGAGACACAGAGAGATAGAAAAAGAGAAAGAGACAGAGACAGAGGGAGAGAGAGACAGAGACAGAGAGAGGCAGACATACAAAGACACAGAGAATGGGGAGGGAGACATAACCTTTGGGAACATCAACTGTTAGGGAGCATGATACAGATGATAAACCAGCAAAGGAAACTGAGAAGGAATGATAAGATAGGTAGGAGCAGAAACCAAAGAGAGCAGTGTCATGAAAGTTAAGAGAGGAGCAAGTCTTTAGCAGGAGAGGGTAGCTAACAGTGTTAATTCCAGCACAGGTTAGAAAAAGACCATTCAGTTTGGCAGTTAAAAGATCATTGCAGT
Source organism: Pseudocheirus occidentalis (assembly GCA_028646575.1). Classification (NCBI taxonomy): domain Eukaryota; kingdom Metazoa; phylum Chordata; class Mammalia; order Diprotodontia; family Pseudocheiridae; genus Pseudocheirus; species Pseudocheirus occidentalis. The sequence continues at coordinate 38,293,825 of CM053601.1, read as the reverse complement.
GATCAACCAAAGTTCTAGAAGATTGATGATGAAGCATGCTATTATCCACCTCCAGATATAGGGGCAGTGGATTAAAGATGCAGAATGAAATACATAAACATACATTTTAGCCAATGAATAATATGGAAGCTTATTTTGTTTGACCATGAATATTTGTCACAAGATAATTTTCTACCTCACTTGAAGAGTGTGTATGGAAGGGAAAGTCAATACTTATTGAAAACAAAACCCTTAAAAAAGAGAGATCATTTGTAATTTGAGGGAGAAGAGCTCAAATTGATTGATCAGGTCAGAAGTTTGGAATTTGAGAGGACAGGATGAGTGAGGAGTGGGTATAGACTGCTTTTTTAAGAGTTTAGTTGAGACAGGGAGGAGAGATGTAGGGCAATAGCTTGAGGGAGTAGTGAGGCCTAATAAAAGATATGACTTGAATCTGTTGACTTTGATAGGAAAAAAAAATGATGCCCCCTAAGTTGTCTGTTTATAACTCTTTACTCCATCTAATATCCCAGCATAATCTGTCAATATGAAACCAATATGTAGCAGATCAGGTATGGAGAGGCTTTTTATGATTTTAAGTGAATCCTCTATAGAAAAAGACCAGCTCTAGGCAAAGCTGTGAATGAAGATTTTTTCTTGCCTTTAGTAAAGCCCCCTCTTCTGAGCATTACTTCCTCCCTTTCATTTATTTGTGTTTATTCTAAAGTTTTATTGATTTTTTTTGTTTTTAACATGATTTTCCCTTTTTGATATACTGCTTTTCTCTTGCACCATCCCTTGTAACATAGAATAAAAATAGCTCAGAAAAACCAGCACAATTTTCACATTTGCCAATGTAATCGGCCCTCTACTTCCACAGTGAGTCATTGATCTATTAGGAAGAAAGTGCATTTTGTCATCTCTTCCTGAGATTTGTCTTTTCAATGCCACTTTCATTCACGTATTTGTAATTACTGTGTATATTACACAAGATCTAATTTACTCTGCATAAGTTCATATATATATATGTCTTCTGATATATCTCTTAATTCTTCATGTTTATAATTTCTTATTATAGTTCATTACACCCATACACACATTTTGTTTGACTTGCCTCCAATTAATGGGCACATCCTTCCTTCCCTCCCACTTCAAAGTGTTTTTATTATCAGAAAATACTCACTTGAATATTTTTGAATGTTATTATAAAAATTATTTTCAAATATTACTTGGAAATATTATATCAAAATATTGGTATAAATGGAAACTTTCTGCCTTTGACTTTGCTGAATTTTATGGGCATATACCCCTTTGTGAATCAAATCTGATTCAGACCGGTCCAACAGTTCAGTTTAGTACTGGAATGAAATGAGATATCTGAAGTTCTTTTAAGAATAAGATACTTTACTTAATCATAATAAAAGAAGGATCTTCAGCAAGGATACAATGTTGGTCCAGTTGGGCACAACCTCCATGCCTCTATGTTGGCCACACTGTCGTGCTGTTACCTCCTGGTTTCTTCTGATGGAGTGGTTGCATTTAGACCACCAGAAAGTTTTGTCTGAGGCTCGAATCAGAGTTCATTAGCCCAGTTAATCTCAAAGCCAGTTTTATTGCATTTTAAAAGAAAACTAGGGCAGCTTATATGAAAGGGTACTACTTAGTATAAGTCATTCTTATCATGTACCTAATAGTGGAATTGATAGGTCAAAGATTACAAAGAGTTTAGTAACTTTTGTTGCATCATTCCATTTTTTCTCCCCCAAAGAGTTGAATTAACTAATAATGCCACCTATGATGTATTATTGTAAGGCACATCTTTTAGTATTGATATTATTCCAATGATGTTGTATGACTGAGAGTGATAAAATATTGCTGTTCCTGTAGAATCTGAGAGACAGATGATGCCCAGGTTCCAGTGGTGTTCTTGTAATGTCAAGACATCTTCACAAAGACTTTCCAAACACAGCGTGAACTTCTTTTGAATGAATTTATTGGAGAACATGGGCAAGAGTCTCAGAGAATGAGAAAGTATGGATACTTTGTTATTTGCATCATTGGTTGTAACATTGACAAAGATGAAACAAAGCATCTAAACATAAAAATACTTTCTAGTAAACTACCTACTTGAAGAATCTCTCATAGATGCAGTCATATTCTCTCAACTTTCATAAGTTGTGATTTTGGGCAGAAGAGACCATAGAATCTAGGATGCATGAAATATCTTGCTCTATTTTTGTTTCTTTCAAGCAACCAAGACCTTTCACATTTTACATCACCTAGAAAATAGTGCTTATCTTATAACTGATTCATTTATTTTCTTATTTAAAAAGATTAGTAAAGAGTTTATTTTCTGTGTTTTTCATTTCTGTGGTTTAATACAAATGCAAGATTGTCAGTGTTCTTTTTTAAAGTCTAATATACTCTAAAAAAATAATGCCCTTAAGGACATACCAACAGCTCCATGTTGTGCAATGAGTAATTGGATGCTGTGGAAGGTTTGCAAATAGGTCTTTATTCCCAAGCAAGCAACATAAAAATTCAGCAAACAAGTTGAAGAATCAAGATAAATACTCTAAAGATGAAATGGAAACATGAACTACACAGCAGTGAACACGAGACCAAAATTATCTTCCACTTTGGCAATTATATTGCTCCTGGTGTGAGTCAGAATGAGTAAAGTAGTCTTACAGCAAAGTGTTGGGTGATTGAGTCTTAACAAGATAACGCTGCACACCTATGTCTCTGTTTATAGTTTCCAAAGTTCTTTCTCATTTATCTCCTCTGATCCTTATAATATCATGGTGACTTAAATAGGGTAGAAATTTTTACCCCCATTTTATAGGTCAGAAAATGAAGGTGGAAACAATTCAAAACATTATTCAACTGGCATCACAGATGTAATAATAGTCTCTTTACTCCTATTCCAGTGGAACATTTAGCTTATGGCAATGGATGGCACTAAGATTTGTATCTGAGATAATTTGTGAATTTTAAAATTCTGAGGATCATAAGGTTTGTGCTTACATAATGTTATTGTTCTTAGTACAACTTTGCAGGTTTCCATTTCCTAGTTCTGCAAGTCACAATTTACCTTCCAGAGCAGCAGCTAAGTGGCTCACTGGATAGATTTTTGGACTTGGAGTCAGGAATACATGAATTAAAATCAGCCTCAAACACTTACTACTTGTGTGACCCTGGACAAGTTATGTAGCCTCTGGTTGCCTCAGTTTTACCATCTGTGAACTGGGGATAGTAATAGTATCTACCTCCCCGGGTTGTTGTGAGAATCAGATGAAATAATATTTGCAAAGTGCTTATCAAAGTGTCCCCCATGTGGTAGGTGCTATTAAAGTGCTTTTTTTCCTTCTCTTTTTATTATCTCTCACAAAGCTAAAAGGAAGAGAAGATTTTTCCACTCAATGTTCATGTTTAAGGGAGGACCTTAATTATCTCACCACTGTGTGACTTTGCAGAGACTTAACAATATTCTAGCCTCTGATCCATAAAATGAACTTGTTAAGTATAATAGAAATTTGGGACAGGGTGTTGAATGAAAGAAATGATCTCAAGTAGGTTTTGTAGATTTTTATCAGTGTACAGTACATGAATTCCAATTCTTCTACACCTTAGTGAATGGTCTTCATAAATTGTTATGTTCCCAGTCATCCCAAAACCTCACTCATCATTAACAAATACTCACAACTATGTACTGACTTTGTGAAAAGTATTGTGCTATGTGCTAGAGACAGAAAGAAATTTGTTTTTAACCTTAAAAAGCTTACTTTTCAGAGGGAGGAGGGTTGGTAGGATATAACATTTATAAGGTAATTTGGTGACAGAGAGGGTATTAGCAAGTGGGATAATTGGGAAGTAAGTCTGAAGTAAGCTAAAGATTCTGATAGGCTGAAAGTGAAAATGAAGCATCTTCTGGATTTGGAGGTGAAAACATACAGATAAAAGATGACATACAAATTTTGGCTAACGAATTATAAGTCAGACTCCCTGGGATGTATAGTAAGTGAAAGGGAACAATATGAAATATCTGGAAAGTGAAATTAGGGCCAGATTATGGAGGGTATTAAATGCCAGGCTGATGAATTTGCATATTTTACAATATGTAGTAGAGAGGCACTGAAGACAAGAGATGTGACAAAACTCATGCATTAGAAAGAATAATTTGACAACTATGTGGAGGAAGGATCACAGAAGAAAGGTAAAATCTAGGAGACCTTGTCAGAGAGACAGAGTATTGTCTTAAAGAGAAATGTCCCTTTCTTTTCTTAATTAACCAAAGTTCTTGTCACAAGCTGTGGCTTACTAATCTCTCAATAAACATTTTGCTATTTTGATGCAATTCTTTGGAAAACATCAATCAGCTAATATCTACATATATTGGACAAATTAGTAGATTACTACCTTGTGCTTTCAACAGTTCTCATTAAGGGGATGAGGGATGATAAAAAAGGCCATCTCTTTTCTCAATCATCTAGCTTCTCTTTAGAGTGATGGGTAAACCACTATGTCCTCAGGCAGTGCATTTTACTTTTGGGTAGTTTTAGCTCATAGTTTTTCCTTATATCAAGTAGAAATCTTCTCTGCAATGGCTTTTAAAAATGTTATTTTTTGCCATTAACAGGCATTTATTTTCTCTCTCAGAAAAAGAAAATCCTGGTAATGAATAATCATAGTGAAGCAAAATTACTTCCTACATTGATTATTTCCAAAAAATGTACATGTCATGCTGCATCGAGTCAATTGGGATATTTGATAGCATGCTTCATTCTCGGTTTTCTGGAGTTGTGGTTGGTCACTGCATTGATTAGGCTACTGAAGTCTTTCAAAGTTATCTATCTTTGATAGATAACGCTGTTAGTATAGGAATTGTTCTCTTGTTTCTGTTTCCTTCACTCTGCATCAGTTCATACAAGTTTCCACAAGTTTCTCTGAAATCATATCTTTTATCATTTCATAAGACACAAGAGCATTCCATTCCATTCATAACCATTCTCTAATTGAAGGGTACCCCCTTCTCCCTGCAATTTTTACTCATTGCTTCTTATTTTGCCCTTTGTGGAAACATAGAACAATTCTAATCCCTCTTCTACAAGACAACCCATCAAATACTTGAAGGCAGCTTTCATGTCTCTTTTTTTTCCTTCCAGGTTAAACATCTGTTTCAACTGCTTGGTCTTTGATTTTCTCATCTTACTGGTCACCCTCCTCTGGCCACTATCCAGGTTGCTAATATCCTTCCTAAAATGTGATATTCAGAAGTGAACAGAATATTACAAATGTGATCTACCCAAGGAAGAGTACAGTGGGATTATCACCTTCCCTATTCTGGACTCTACACCTCTATTAATATAGTTCAAGGTCACATTAGCTTTTTTGGCCATCTCTTCACATTGTTGACTCATTTGGAGCCTAGAATCCACCAAAATAAGCAAATCTTTGTAACAGGGTTAGTTATCTAGTTAGACCTTATCTATCCCCCTCTTGCACTGATTTTTTGAACCCAATAAAGGATTTTACAATTCTCTATATTACAGTTTATTTGGAAATAGATTAAATCTATTATTTTAAACTGTAGGCCTTTAAAAAATCTTGTCACCCAAAGTCTTATTTATCTCTTCCTGCTTTTTTTTGTCTGAAAATTTGTATCCATGACACTTACAACTACTTTAAGTAGTAACAGAACAAATAGAGAGGATAAAAATGCAGAAAATAATACTTTAGACTAAAATTGAAAATTTATTTAAGACTTGTTATTTTAATTACAAAGTTTTTAATAAACAAAAACCTACTTCTCCCCCTCCTTCCTTAATCTTTTCTAATTAAGAATAAAAAAGAAACCAAACCCCAAACCTTTGTTACAAACATGTTACAAGAAAAACAAATGTCCACATTAGCCACATTAAAAAAATACATCTTATTCTTCATTTTGAGTCTTTTGCCTCTCTATAAGGAGGTGGATAGCAGGTTCTATCATTGATCCTCTGTAATCAGGCTTGATCATTAAAGTGGTCAGAATTCCCAATTCTTTTAATGTTTATCTTTACCATATTTTTGGGATTGTATAAATTGTCTTTGTGGATCTGCTCATTTCACTCTGCATCAGTTCTTGTGTCTTTTTGGCATTCTCTGAAATTATCCCTTCATAGATTTATAAAGCAAAAAAAATTGTCATATTCATATATCACAACTTGTTCAGTTATTCATGAACTGATGGGTGCTCTTCAGATTCCCATGTTTCTTTGTTATCTTAAAAAGCTATAAACATTTTTATATAGCCTTAGGACTCTAAGCTTAGAACTTAGAACTATGTTTTTCTCAGAACCAGGCTTTCCCTTATTCTACACTGTCTCTAATTCACTCTTCTCCCCTTTTTATCTAATTTCTTTAGTCACCCTTCAACCCCTCTAGATATCTACTGGCACATTTTGATAACATGAAACAATTTTTTTCCCACCTCCTTATTGTTTCAAGTGTAGTCTTTTTCCATTCTCTTTCCATTTTTCTCTTAATACTTCAAGATGCAACAGAACCCCTCTCAGGTCTTGTCTAATTAGAACACCTCTATGACCCCTAATGATAATAGGGTTTAGAGGTGACACATTTGTCAAATCCTCATATTAGAATATAGACAGTATAATTCTTTATCATTGTTCATTCATGTTTATACCTTTTTATGTTTCTCTCAACTCCCATATTTGAATTTCAAAATCTCCACATAGCTTGAGTCTTTTCATGAAGAATACTTCTGAGTAAGTTATCTTTGATTGTAAATCTCAATGCTTTATCTTCTGTAATATTATATTCCAAGCCCTCTTCTCCTTTATATGAAGACTTTTAAATCTTGTGTGATCCTAACTGGTGCTACTCATTACTTATTCATTTTTTGTGGCTGCTTGTAGTACTTTTTCTTTGATATGAATCTCTGGATTTTGACAATAATATTCCCTGGAGTTTTCATTTTGGGGTTTCTCTCAGGAGGTAACAAATGGATTCCTTCTGTTTACACTTTGCCCTTTGGTTCTAAGAAATTTGGGCAGTTTTCCTTTAAGGTTTCTTAAAATATAAAATCTAGATTCTTTTTTTGGTCATGGCATTCAGGTAGTCCGATGATTCTTAATTATTTTTTCTCCTCTGTTTTCCAGTCCAGATTTTTCCCCCTATGAGATACCTTATGTTTTCTTCTACTTTTTCAGTCTTTTGACTGTTTTAATTTTATTTATGTCTCATGAAGTTATTGACTACTATTTGGTCAATTTTAATTTTCAGGGAGTTTGTTGCTTGGACACAGTTTTGTACTTCTTGTGCCAAAATGTATTTTCCCTTTCCAGTTCTCTCTCCCTTTCATTGCTTGCTTATTTTCCATTTTCTCCCCTTGAGCATGCTCACTTAATTGATACTTTTTAAAACTCTTAAACACCATTTTTTCTATCTTCTAGGAATTCTAGTTGAAACTGCCTCCAATATGTATTTGTATTTGTGGCTTATTTTAATGACATTTACAAAATTTCTATTCTTTACGGTTTGTGTCTTTAGTATCTCTGTCAATATAATTTTTTTAAATGATGGGATTTTTTTCTTTGCTCATTCTTCCAGCCTGTTTCTTTACTTTAGCTCTTAGAGCTGAGCTCCATGAATTTCTGGAGGGAAAGTATGGAATGGTTATACTGTTGTTTTCTTGGGATAGCAAATATTATGGTGTTCCAGGATCTCAGAGAAAGTTCAGTTTGGTGACCTACAGGATTTTAATGTTTCCAGAGTGTTTTGATCCTGGGCAAAGTCTGATTGTTACCTCTGCTGTCTGGGCTCTGCTAGTTCCTGATTTGGCTTTGCATTGGAGTAATAATATATTTCTGCTTAACTCAGTCAATATCAATCAGTTGGAATGTTCTCCTGGTTCAGATGACAGAACTTCAGGCATAGTTTGGTATGGTATTCCTGGTCTTATTATTTCTCTGCAGACTATAGACTGGGATAGAAGCTGGAACTGAGAACTTACTCTGACCCTGGCATCTGGGTCACAACTATTGTTGCTTACTTCTGAATTTGCTCCTCTCTGTGTACACTGGTCTGCAACTATTCCTCACCTTGGATTGCCACCTCTAGGTGTAAGACTTTTTCTCAGTCTGTTATGAATCTGTGATCCAAAGTTGGGTAGTGAGCAACTAAGTCAACAGTTGCCACCTATTTTTATCTGCAGTTCCCTAATGTGAGTCTGAAAGTTCCCTTTTATGGGTCTAGGACCCCATCTTGCCCTGGTACAGCCTCTCTTTAGGTTCTAAGTGTTTCATTTGACATGCTTCTGACCAGACCCTGATCCCATTGTTCTCAGACTTCCTTCTATATTTTCCTATGATGATCTAGTCTGGAAAAATTACCCACTGTGATCTTTTATTAGATTTTGCCACAAGGATCTGGTCTTGTGCATTTTCTAGATCTGTTTGGAGGATTTTTGGCAGCAGGGAGCTCACTGTAATGCTTCTTGCTATTCCAGTCTGTTATTACTTAAAAGAGGCTAGGCTTGGTTAGTTGATGCAATTAAGTCCTTTTAGAAAATGGAAACTTATTTTTCAACCAGTCAAAATCTACCTTCTCTCCTTTGCTTCCACCTACTCCCTTTGAAAGGAAAAACAACCTCCCCATCACAGACATGAATAGTCAAATAAAACAAATTCCCTCATTGTTCATGTTAAAAAGTGCCTCAGTCTGCACTGAGTCCAACACTTCTCTGTCAAGAGATGGGCAGTTTGTTTCATCATGAGTCCTCTGGGATTCATGTGGTTAGTTATTCCATTGATCAAAGTTTCTAGGTTTTACAAAGTTGCTTGTCTTTACAATGTTATTATTGTGTAATTATTTTACGGTTCTTCTAACTTCAATCTTTATCAGTTCATGCAAATTTTCCCAGGACTCTTTGAAATTATCCCCTTTATAATTTCTTGCAATACAGTAATATTCTATCAAAGTGTTTGATTTCATAAGAACTCTACCTGGAGCTTGTTCTTGACTTCCACCATGAATTCATTTCCTTATCAGGAGATGCATACACTGGGTTGAAAGGACAGGAAATGGAAAATGATTTGCCCAGGGTCAAATAGATAGTAAACATAAGAATCAGAGATTTGTAGCCATGTCATCTGAATCCATGTCCATTGATCTTTTTTATCACACTAGGCTGCTTCTCCATCTCAATGAATAGGCAAACATTTATTAAGATCTCATCATAGACTAGACATGTATTAAGCACTGAGGTTACAAATACAAAAGTTAGAAATCTTACATTTCTACTAGGTGGATCCATTTTATGTAAGGGTTTGGTAGCTAGGGAAGGAAACTTTGGTCAAGGCAGTCATATCGGGATACTTTTTTTTCCCTGGAGAAATAGCAATATGGATTTGCCTTTTGTCTCCTGAGCAAGAGGTGAAGGGAGGAAGCAGATGGGTGGTTTTGTGCATGGAAGGGCAGATGGATGTCAAGATTACAATGATACTGGTTGTTCTTGGTGTCCTGGCAGATGACTGGATGGATGAAGTGTGATCTGGGGTGGGATAGACGTGGAGGGCCATAGTGAGGATTGACTTGCCAAGTAATGTATGCCTTCCTGCCTTACTCTGGAGGGCCATCATTCCTAGTCAAGAGAGGCTATTAATTTAAAACAGATGGAGATATGTTAGAACCAGCTGGAAAGAAGTATCACAGCACCAGTGGCAAAAAACCAATGTGACAAATAATGCTTTCCTGATCCCAAGTCATGGACAGTTTAGTACTTCTCCCTCAAAAGCAGGGAATAAAAAACCCCCAAACACTTGACATGATAAATTCCAAATATAGATGATTGAATAAATACCTATTGATATTTTTTTTGAAAGGTGTAGTTAAAAGAGATCTCTGGAATCAAGGAACTTGAGTTCAGCTCCCTTCTCTGCTATTTACTACTTGTATGACCTTAGTCAAGTCACTTAACCTCTATCAAGTCAGGTCAATAAACACTTATTAAACTATGCACTGCCTTAAGCACCGGGAATGTATCTGCAATCAGAAAGACAGCCAGTCCCTATTCTCTTGGTGGAAGACAACATATAAAAAGGAGCTGAAAAGGTGTCTAAAGGAAAGGGTTAGCCAGAGCATAATGAGTGAAGCACAGAGAGAAACAAAAACATGACTTGCTTGGGCAATCTTCTTAAAATGGAGTTCTGGAAGGAACTGGACATTCACAGGAAGAGGGCTCAGGAGATGAGCATACTTCCAATGTGAAAAGGCCAGGAATGGAATGAACTTTCACGAAGAGGAGGCTTCAGGGGCAGAGTGAACTTCCAGGTTGAGAAGGCTGCCATGGAATGGTAAACAAAGTCTAAAGCACCAGGTATGAAGTCCAGAGGGGAATGAAGCCATGAATAACCTTGGAGTTTATTTCCTTATCCAAAATGAGGGAGTTGGATTAATTTGCCTCTGAAGTACCTTTCATCTGCTTGATCCTGTGACTTTTCTCAGGAAAACAACATTGAGGGTATTACTTTGTTATTAAATAAACCAGAACTGAGAAATAATGGGAATGTGGAACTAGAGAAAACTAAAGCTAACACAGAAGTGGGAAATCTGTTTTTTTTTCATGGCTGTTCCCAGAGCAGCTTAAAAAAAAACTCAACGGTTGTTACTGAATATTTGGGATAAGTAGTAAGCTACAAGAATATTAAAATCTTGTATATCAAAGGATAAAGATTACACTTATTTACTGAGATTTATAGATAATAAAATCCATTGAATACTTAAATGTTAAAGTTAATCCTCTATACATAGTGTGTCTTCCCATGAGTCTGGATGAGGACAATTGACACTGAAGAACAATCAGAGATAGAAAATTTACAATTTTCTGGAAAATATCTAAAAAGTGAGACTGAATTGTATTTGTATGACATATGTGCACCAGGACTTAATTTTGCACGGCTGTTTAAGAAATGACAATTCTTCTTTACTTACTGCATAGGAAAGCAATCAGAGACATTGAAAAACTCACTTTTCAGAAATATGATAATAATTTGCACTTGTTCACATATTTCTTTGGAAGTTTATAAATGCCTTTCTCATACATGTTTATCTTATCCAACCATAAGCATCTGGAAGACTGAGACACAAGGCCAGTGACCTACAGACAGTGGGTATTCATGACTGGTTGTACAAACAGGCAATTTGAAGGAAAAATGATAAATCTTGAGACCATAAGCTGAAAGTTGACATTATGAGAATGTCTTAGTAACCCCTGGTGTCAGTCAGGTCCAGATGAGGATAGTTTGAGCTGTGAAGGCAAGGATTTACAAATTGTGCTCTTCTGTTTGACCAATGTATTTTCTCATTCCCCTTCTGTCTTCATTATCTAGAGAAACTGTTAAAGATAAGGTTAGGCTAGCCAATCAGGAAACATTTTGCCTTTGAAACTGACAAGAATGACTCATTAACTACCAACCAGGAAACTTGTGTCTGGAAAATTCTTTTCAAAACAAATGTTTTGAAATGAAGGTTAAAAAAAAAGAGTTGTGTGTGCTCTGACATCCAAACAGTATAGCCTGTGTATACACTGGTTTATTCTCTGTCCAAACATTTGTTTGCTGTCCTGGAGCTGCCTGCTGTGATGGAGAGATCTTTGATTTAAATACATAGCCAACTTGGCATGTGTAATGTTTGGTATGCCCAAATTATTGCCTCAGAATGAGAGACATTTTTCATAAGATGATTACAATATTTTAAAATGGTTAAATCTGTGATTTATTAGTTCTAAGAGAACCAGCAAAAGGAAATTAACCCTCTTCCCCCTTACCCATAAGATTTCTTAAAAGCTTATCAGTTTAGAAGAAAGTGCTCTGAATCTATGTTGATGTCCACACATCTAAAACCTAATGCAAGAATGTCTGAACTGGCTATTAGAGCCCCAGACATAGTAGGGTTCAACTATGCCATGGAGACCACTAGTGCCATGAATTAAGGAATAGATCTAGCCTTACTATTTGGGCCTCATACAGGAATAGTATTCAAGAAGTCTGAACTTAAGTAATAACTCATAGTCCTTTACCTGAAGGGAAGGATTCTTAGTGGTATACTCTGTGTATAACATAATGGAAAGATCATTGGACAAAGAGTAAAGGGCCCTGGCTTTTAACCTTTCTCTGATGCTAACTGCCTATGTGACTTTTTAAAAAAAATAATATTTTTAAATTTTATTTTTAGTTTTTAACATTTCAGTTCCACAAGCTTTTGAGTGTTATATTTTCTTCCCCTCTACCTCCCCTCCCCCAAGATGGCATGCAATCTGATATAAGCTCTACATACATATTTATACTAAACCTATTTTCACATTAGTCATGTTGTAAAGAAGAATTATAACCAATGGAAGGAACCACAAGAAAGAAGAAACAAGACAAAACAAAATGAGAGAGAGAGAGAGCAAACAGGGAAGAGGAAAAAAAATCTAGGACGTTATACTCAGCCTTTGTCTGGAGTCTTGGGAAAACTGTCTCATCTGGATGTTGGCTGCTTCTGGGTCCATACTAGGTGAAGCTTGAGGCCCTTGGAGGATTCTGCTGTTGGCTCAAGAGTAGAGGCTTTCTTCAGATGATCTGGGAGTCCACACCCACAAGTCTGACATTTGTGCAAGTAGTCAGAAGGACCTAGTTGAGGTCCTTAGAAGACATATGGGTTGGTAATTTTGAGAAAACTCTTTGCATCAATCTTTGGATCTGAGTTTCTGGTCAGCATACCATAGGTTCTTGGTTAAGGATGTATAAACAGCATATAGAGATGGTGCATTTCTCCAGCCATACAGGGTTAGGTTCAAACAATGCAATAAGGTTTTCTCTCAATTTCTATAATTGCACAATTACATTAAGTCAGGTATAGGTCAAACTACTTGGAGGGTTCACAAGGGACTATTCTGAGAAAGGAGACTTACTTGTCATCAAGCTAACCAAGAAAACTTAAACATATCTTGAAACAAAAGGTCAAAGCAATACAACGACTATCACCAATATTAATTAATGTTAACTCTTCTTCTATCCTGGTGACCCATTTTAAATATACATTTTGAGTCCCAGCTGTCTCATGTAATTACCTGTTCATAGATATCTTTCATGGAGAATATGCTTATTCTCAGGACAGCTTTAAAAAGGGCCCTGGGAGTCAAGATGGCAGCTTAGAAGCAGGAGAACTCTGTGGCTCTCTCCATAACCACCACAAATACCTATAAAATATGGCTCTAAACAAATTTTAGAGCTCCAGAACCCACAAAATTGCAGAATAATGAAGTTCCTGGTGAAGGCAGCCCAGCAGGCTGATGGGAAGGGCTTCGTCACAGTGTCCTGGGAGTCTAGACCAGCACCACATGAACCTGTGTGTTCTGGAGCCCTAGGGCAGCCAGAACAAGCTGCTGTTGGAGCTTTCAGGATTGCAGATCACTGGCAGCTGTGGTGGTTTCCAGAATTATAAACCCATGAAAAACAAGGACTAAATAAAAGGTCAGTGGAACTTGGCAAAATTTGGAGGAGAGAGTCTGTCTGTCTGCCTCCAGGGCAAGAAGCAGTGGTGGCAGCTCTGCAGCTGCCACCATGTGGCTGCTTCAGAACTCATGGCCTGAAGATTGCAGGAGGGCCAAGTAATCATTCAGAGACTAAGTGCTCTTTCCTTAACCAGCCTGGATTGGGATCATGATCTTGGGTGGTGGTCCTGAGGTGTGTGATCAGTGAGCCAAAGCTGGTGGGGGCTGCAGAGATGGCAGCCTCCTAATAGCCCTGGTAGCTGTGAAAACTCCAGAGATTTGGGACAGAGATTTCCCCCCTGGAAACAGAGTTCTACTGAACCCAAAAGTCAAGTAATTGACTCGCAAAATGAACAGGCAAAGGAAGCAAAGTGAGCCCAGCAATCCAACTTTAGATTCCTTTTTGGGGGACAAAAAGGATCAAAGCATGGAATGGAAGGAATTCAACACCATCAGAACTAGTGCACCAAAAGATTCCAAGAAAAATATAGATTGGTTACAAGCCATAGAGGAGCTTAAGAAGGATTTTGAAAACCAAATAAGAGAAGTGGAGGAAAATTGGGAAGAGAAATGAGAATGATGCAAGAAAATCATGAAAAGAGAGTCAACAACCTGACTGAAGAAAATAACACCTTAAAAATAGATTAATTCAAATGTCAAAAGAGGCCCAAAAAGCCAATGAGGAGAAGAATGCCTTAAAAAGTTGAATTTTCCAGATGGAAAAAGAATCTCAAAAGCTTTC
>CM053601.1:38242913-38279067 GCA_028646575.1 Pseudocheirus occidentalis | reverse complement strand
TGTTCTTCTTTTGTTCCTCCTTCTAAATATTGTGACTTTCTGTAAATACTGTGCTAAATATAGTGAATTGTTGATACTGTGAATAGTGCACTGAATCTTGATTTGTAATGGAATAAACAGAGTGTTCACTAATACTGTGTAATCTGAATCTTAAAAGCTGTTCACAGTAGCATTCTTTTAGGAATCTACTGTTGATTGGCTTTACAGATTCGGGAGAGGGTAGCTAGAAGCAAACATTTTTGAAAAGGGATAGGGTCAAAGGAGAAAATAGAATAAGTGGGGGGGCAGGGTAGGATGGAGGGAAATAAAGTTAGTCTTTCACAATATAACAATTATGGAAATTTTTGTGACAGGTACGACCTGTATTGAATTGTTTATCTTCCCAATGGAGGTGGTTAGGAGGAAAGAAGAGAAAAAATCTGGAACTCAAAGTTTTAAATAACAAATGTTCAAAAAAATTGTTGGGTATTTTTACATGCGACTGGGAAATAAATTATACAGGCACTGGGGTATAGAAATCTGTCTTGCACTTCTAGAAAGTTAGGGGGTGAATGGAGAAGATATAAGAGAGAACAGTTTGGGGGAAGGGGTATTCAATAGGCTTGCTATTTTGGGGGTGGGGGTAGAAGAAAGATGGGGAGAAAAAAATTGTAGCTCAAAATTTTGTGGAAATGAATGCTGAAAACTAGAAATAGATAAATAAATTCAAAGATTAAAAAATAAAACTAGTGATGGTTAATACACATATTATTGAGAATTTACTGCACTGTGTGAGGGAAAACATACTGTGAAAAGATAGAGAAGAAAGGTAAGAAGTGCTTACAATTTATAAAGGAGTCAACAGAACAAACAAATGAAAAAGTTCTATTTAAGCAGATTCAACAGGAAGACTTAATTTAATGATGGTACTTATTTTCTGCCTGATATTCCTCTCTAAAATAGATCAGGTCAAAGGATATAAAAGGGAGTCTTCCAATGAGGAGATCAAAGTTATATATTGTCATATGAAAAAAATACTCTAAATCAATATCAGTTGGAAAAATGCAAATTAAGACAACCTTGAGATATCATGTCACACCTATCAGTTTGGTTAAAATGATAAAAGGTGAAAATGACAAATGTTGCAGGTGATGTGGAAAATTTTGCAGACTAATATACTGTTGGTGGGAGGCTAATATACTTATCTAACCATTTTGGAGCACAATCTAGAATTATGTCCAATGAGTTATAAAACTATGTGTACCCTTTAACCCAGCAATACCACTATTAGGTCTATTTCCTAAGGTGGTCAGGGAAAAGGGAAAAGAACCTATATTTCTAAAATGTTTTTTAACAGCTCTCTTTGTGGTGGCAAAGAATTGGAAATTGAAGGTATGTCCATAGATTGGGAAATGGCTAAACAAGTTGTGAGATATAATTGTAATAGAATACTACTGTGCTATAAGAAATAATGAATTAGATTGTAGAAAAACATGGAAAGACTTGCACAAAACATAAAAGAATAGAATGAGCAGAGCCAAGAGAACACTGTATACAGTAACAGCAATATCATTTGAAGAATATCTGGAAATGACTAAGCTATTCTGAGTATTATAAATATTCAAATCAATGATGAAGGACCTATAAATGAAAATATTATACACCTCCAGAAAAAGAATTGGTAAATAGAAGTATGAATAATATGGTTTTACATGAAGATATGTAAGTATGCATGAAATAATGTCTTTACTACAGGCTGTGGAGGAAAGAAACTAGTTCAGAACTTAAGATATAAAAAATTAATTATTTTTTCATTTAAATTTAATTTTTTAATAAAATAGATTAGGAAGAAACTACAGGAAAGAGTCAGAAACATTTCCAACTCTCTCAAGAAGATCAAGTAAGCATCTCCATCTAACTCCAAGGGAAGGTTAGGAAAAGAATATACACAATAGCTAAGCAATTTAATAACATTTTCATCAGAATATAGTCACATTTCCAGGAAATTAAATTGAATAATTATTCAAACATCTCTATTTTTCTCTATTCATACTAATAAATCTAGGTCCAACAATTTAATTTAATTCAATAAAAAAGGTAAAATGCTAAAAATATATGGTAGGTAATTTACAAAAACTCTATGAAGTTTCTATATGAAGTACATCCTAATGACATATGTCTTTTTCCAGATACTGCCATGGGAAATCAGAACTAAAACTTGCAGATTTAGATACATGAGATAGATTACAAAGTATTGATAGCACCTGGAACTGATGAAATCTGTATTGTCTTTATATTTTATTTCACTTAACAAGTGAGGAATTGTATTATATATACTGATATCCTTATACTGAAATATTTGCTTCAGATAAAAATATTAAATGAGTAATTCTTTACTAATTAATAAGAAATATCTTAGTGCCCCAGTCAAGGAGTGTTTTTCTAATTATTAGTTTTATTTTTATTGCTTTTTGGAGGGGAGTAGGGGAGGGCAATTAGGGTTAAGTGACTTGTCCAAGATTACTAGTATTAGTTTTTGTGTTGTGTCTGAGGTCAGATTTGAACTCAGGTCCTCCTGATTCGATGGCTGGTGCTCTATTCACTGAGCCACCTATCCACCCCAAGGAGTTTTGTTGATCATTATAATATCCCCTCCTTCATACCTGTTTCCCCTGAAGAGGTGGCCCTTCTCTTTACTAAGGCAAAACTTTATACATGTACCCTTGGTCCCGTCCCTCCCAACTTCTCCACAAAATTGCATCTACTATCATCCTCATTCTCTCTCTTATCCTCAATCTCTCTGCACTTGCCAGAACCTTGTTTCATGCCTAGAAATACATCCATGATTTTCCCGTTTTTTAAATATCTTCAACTGGTCCTATAAGTCCTTTGACACTTATCTTCCTCTATCTCTCATTGAGAAGGCCATCCATAATTGGTGGATTGTCCATCACATACTTTCCTCCCATTCTCTTGTAACTAAATCTCAGCCAGTCTAAACAGAATTTATTCCTTTTCTTTCTAACTTCCCCTCTTCTGAACTTTCCTATTCCTGTCAACCCCTATTCTCCTAATCACCCAGGTCCCCAGTCTTATAGTCTACATCTTTTCTCCATTCACATTCATCTCCACACATTCAGTCTGTGACTCAATTTTTTCATTTCTACTTTCAAAGCTTAGCTCAAAGTTCATCTTATGTAAGAGGCCCTTAACGGTCTCTTCAAGTCTTCCCCTCTGATATTACTTTTCATCTACAATGTACATTTTTGTGTGTTGCTAGTTGTTGCTGCCACACCCATTAGAATGTGAGCTCCTTGATGTCAGGAATGTAGAGGTGATTTTTTTTTATTCTTCAGTGATCAAATAGGTAGAACCAAAGATGAGTTATTAGTAGTTCAAAATCAAAATCAACTTAGAAAGAAGTTTCCAGTAGAATTCCCCAGGAATTTATGGGTGAGTCTCTGTTATTTAACATTTTTATCATTCATTTGGATGATAGCATTCTTATCCAACATTGCCTGTGACATGAAGCCAGGAACAATAGCTAACATGTTGGATGATTAAGTAGGGATCCAAAGTTATCTCTACAAGCTAAAATGTTGGGCTAAGCATGATCAAATAAAATTCAAGAAGAATAAGAAAGTAAATTCTGACACTTGAATTCCAAAAAAATCTTTTTCAAATTTAAGATGGGGAAAGCATGGTTAGATACAAATTCATCTGAAAAACACCTGGAGTTTTTTGTGGACTTGAAGTTCAATATTTACCAAAAGTCTAATTTTGGAGCCAAAAATAGCGCATTCAATTTAGGGTGCTTAATTAATATAAATATGTCCATTGATATTATAGAAGTCAGTGATAGTCTTCTTGTGTGGTGTCCTGGTCCAAGTACTTAGGGAGAATTAGGTCCAGTGTGGGGTGATATCTTTTAGAAAGGACATTATTAAGCTAAAAAGATTCCAAAGAAAGTTGGTAAGTATGATAAAGAACCTAACTATTATGCAATATGAGAATCAACGAAGAACATAAGAGTGTCTAACCCAGGAAAAAGAAGACTTAGGAGAGCCATATTAGCTATCTAATAAAGTAGTGGGAGGCTTCTATTGTGGAAGATGGGTTCAAATTGTCCTGCTTAGTTCCAGAGCACAGATTACAAGGAACAATGTAAGAAATTACAACAAAGAAGATTTCAGTTCCATACAAGAAAAAATAATCTGAATACAGTTGCCTAAAAATGGAAAGTGCTTCCTCAGGAGGTAATGAATTCCCTTATCAGCAGAAGTCTTCAAGTAGATTTTTTTTTCCAAATACAGCAGCAAAAACAAGTTTCCATCTTTATCCTTCAGTTATGTTCTTATGGCAACTAACTACACTGTTTTCTACACAACTGAGCAGTAGCAATTGTCATTTACACAATGGTTTGTTTTGTTTTTGCAATTTGATTTGCTGTGTACCTGGGAAGGTGCAATAGTATTTTGAATCAGTGACAGATTCACATATCTTGTCAATTATGCCATGTATATTTCACATTTGTCCATCCATTGAACATTTGTGAGCTTGATTCAAATGTCTTGTCAATTGTGCCATCCCTTGTATACTATACATTTTCCCATTCCTTAAACATTTGTAAGTTTCTTTACAAAAGAAAGGTTTCTTGTCTGACACTGAGGACCACTGACCATCTAACCAGACAATGGTTCTTTGAAACGATGTTCATTCACAGGTATGGTAAGACCTAGACCACACTCAAGTTCAGGGTTTATTTGAGATCCTGCCTGTACTGGGAAAGGTTTCTTGCTAGCACATGTTTATACAAGAAGCCATCTCAGGTAACTGCATGTCTAAATACTCAAGAATTCAGTAGGAGTTTGCCTGAATAAAGGCTGTAAAATTTAGGCTGCCATATTTCATTTGGTGTTGAGCTTTTCCCAACAAATTTAACCTCTTTAAAGGGCTTTTAGTTCAGGCTTTCACTAAGGGTCCAGCACACCTGTGTGGAGGAGTTAATTAGCCTTGCATCTACCATATAATATAAACATGAAAACATGATCACAGGGGAAAACCTTCATGTCTTCTTAGCCCCCAGCACTAATTTTTCCCATGTAATTGCCTCTGAGAGACTTGGGATGGACTGGGAAAACAGTCATAAAGTACATTTTAAAAGTTGCTCAATTAAATAATGAGGGTTGTGCCATTGTACACACACACACACACACACACACACACCATACACGTGCACATACACATACACGCACGCACTGCAGAGACAAAAGTCACCAATCCATTTCTAAATCTCATTTCAAATTGTGGTATCTTAAGGACCCTTTTAAAGTGTTTCAAGTATTTGTAAGTCAGTCAGCCATCTTTAAATCCAATTTCTAGTCTTCTGATCATTTAATCGAATCCTCACCAGATCTGCTTGATATTAAAGCCATGATTTTAACCTATAAAGTCATATTTTTATTCTCTCTAACCTATTTCTATCAAGTTAAAGGGATATGAATCTCCCACATATTTACCTATCAATAATTATATTTGGTAGACATAAAGTTAAAAGTAAAATTGTGTGCAAAATTCTTTGAGATAATAGGAAGACTCCCACAGAAAGGTAAAGAAAAAGCAGATAAATAGATTACTTGAATAATTCCACAACAAAAATATGTTCATTAAGTTTACAGGTACGTTAAACAGAAGAATATGCTTGACATTGGGATGCATTAAGCTAATATCAGAAACTTTTTCAAGGTATTAAATTGGATGGGAAGAGTCACTGAACATGACAGAATCATTAGGACCCTTGATCACATCTGACAAGAGAAAAACTATTTCTCTATCTTAAGGACCCAGAGAAGCACAACACAGAGTTTCTAAGTCAGTCATAAAAAAAATAACTAATGAAAGCAAATAGTGATATTTAATCAAAAGAAGGCTAAAGGAAAAACCACTATAGCTTTTTTCCTATTTTTGATGAACACAAAATAAGATCTTAAAATTTAGCGTGAGTGATTTAGTCTCTTCTCACTGTAATTATGATTTTGTTGGTTAATCATTTACACAGTTTGCAATTCATTAAATTGATAAATAAGTCTTAGATGAGGCTAAGGGTTAAAAGTTCAAAAAAGTTAAGAAATTTGCACTTGATCTCACCAAGTTAATGTTATAGGCAATCCTTAAATCCACATCTCTGGGGCGTCCAGGTGGCACATTGAATAGAACTTCGACCCTGGAGTCAGGAAGACCTGAGTCAAATCCAGCCTCAGAAACTTAACACTTACTAGTTGTGTGACCTTGAGCAAGTCATTTAACCCCAATTGCCCTACCTTCCCCTATCCAAAAAAGAAAAAAAAATTCAGATCTCCCTGACTCTATCATTCCATCAACTGTACCAGTTATCTCCAAAGTGGAGGCCATCACATGGCTTGATGAGTACCTGATCAACAAATGAGAATGTGAGAAGAGAGGATGCATCCAACTCTCCCTTCCAGACCATAATTGGGCTTGTCTCCAACACAACTACTCCATCTCTTTTTAAGCATCATTGCTTCTCAAACTTAGTCTTAGTCCACTTAGTCTCCACCTGCATCTGTGCAAACTCTGCACCTCTCCCATGCTGTGCCAGGGATAGGAAACTCAGGGAATTACCTAACCACAACCAAGACAACTATATCAGCAAGGGTGCAGATGCCACTGGGTAAATGCCTAGCCTGAGTATACCCAATACAGTCAACCTTCCTCCCATTAACTTGTGACTGTAGCAGATGCCCCCTACCTGGCTCTGTGCCCTGGTCTGAGGCCATTGAGTAAGAGCTTTGATTCTCTCCTTCCATTTCTGGATGGACAGAGTAAGTTACACAAGATGAGTATACAAGAATGAGTTATGATCTGCGTTACAGATCTCATTGCAATAGCTCCATTCTCAAACCCACCTCCCTCTGAAACTTACCTATTACTGATAAAGGCAACACACTCTCAGTTACCCAGTTACTCACATCGTAGTATCATCCTTAACTCCTTACATGCACTCATGACACATATCCTATCAAATAGCCAATCTTACTGTTTCTACCTTCACAATATCTCTTACATATAATGGCTTCTCTCTACTCACACAGCCACCACTCTAGTTCAGACCCTCCTCACCTCTCACTCGGATTATTGAAATAGGTTCCCCAGTCCACTTCTCTCCTTGATTCCAATTCATCTTCCTCTCAACTGCCAAAGTGATTATCCTAAGGTCCAGGTCTGACCATGTAATTCCCATCCTATACTCAATAAACTCTACCTCATTCTGATTGATTCTAAGATCAAATGTCATTTTATCTTTATCTCATCCTTTTTTAACTTCCATTCCCATCAACATTTTATAATATGCTTAATTAGTACAGTTATAGGTATTTATTATAATTTATGTGTATTGATGTATATACTCATTTTTAAATTATTATTAAGAGTTTGGAAACCACTGTACTATACTATCCTACCATTTTATACCCTGGGTATCAGAAAGAATTTGGGGACAATGGCATTTTTAAAACAGTACGAAGAGGCAGCTAGGTAGTGCAGTGAGCAAAGCACTGGCCCTGAAGTCAGGAGGACCGAGTTCAAATCCTGCATCAAACTCTTAATACTTGCTAGCCATGTGACCTTCGGCAAGTCACTTGACCCCAATTGCCCTCCAAAAATATAAAACCACTATTTTACAGCACCTGAAGAAATTAAGGAAACCCTTCTCTTAAGCTCCATGAAGACACTGTCTTTTGCCTCTTTTTGGACCACTGTCTCTTAGTACAATGCCTAACCACATAGTAGGCACTTAAAAAATGTTTATCGAATTACATTGAATATTATCCATCCCCAAACAGGAAGAGGAATCACATAGCTTTTGTCCAATCTTGGATATTTCCAGTAAGCTGGTCACCAGAGAAACAACATACAAAAGGAATATGTTTATTGCAGTGTACATACATAATGTATTTTTATATAAACATTGTACCATGTGTTTTCAGAGATTTCTTCTCTTTCTAATCTTTCATAGTGGCTAATTTTGATGTTGTTTTCAATCCCTATGGCTGAACTTTCTAAATGTTTGGAGGAATCTTGTTTTTGAATCCCTTTCCAAGCAATCCTGCCTTGCTAATCAATCAACCAACAAGCATTTATTAAGAGTCTACCACAAGCCAGGCACTCTGCTGCTTTCTCTTAACACAGTAATTAACAAAGGGCAGACTATCTTGTTCACAGTGCCTGTGAAGAGGGCTCTCAGTGACGATGGCATCCAGCCAAAATGGCATGATTCTGAAACCCCATTTCCACAAAGATTTGGCAAAGATCAACTGATGCATAGTTTAACCAGTCAATCAGAAAAATGAGACAAAAAGCTGAGCAAGCAAAAGTTCACTGAATTAATCACCCCCTCCGTTTCCATCTATTTCTATCCAGGCAATGGTGGCATTGCTTACTGTCTGGAATACTGATATTATACCAAAAGTTGTGCTTTCAGGGGAATTAGCTTGGATAACTAAGTAAAGCTGGTTTACATGAAAAAAGTAGCAAGGATTATATGTATCTCTGGAGACTCTCATCAGAGAAATAAGTCTACAGAGTCTTTCCAGGCAAGTGTATGGTGGTTGAAGGAATATCGTTCCAGATGTATCCCTTCCCCCAAAGAAACCATCAGCATAGAAGACGGGAATAACTCTACTGAAGAACTCAAGTTGGCAACCAGCTTTCAGGACCAGTTACGTCCATCAGAAATGTCCACAAAAAAGAGAAAGTTTTGGGTCATTACAAAGGATAAATAGAATTTTAAGACATTTACCAAAAAAATTCCTCCCAAAAGACATTTACTAATCTTTTTCTGACCTTAACCAATACCCATATTCTCTGAATTAGAGCAAAAAAGCCAAGGAAGCTATAAAACAGAATTCCTCCATTTTTGCTTTGGGACCCAAAATTTAATGCATCCCTACTATTCTGTGATTGCCGCTATCTAGATACATAAAAATGAAAGGTTGCATAGAAATGTGCCAAATAATCATTCTTATGAGACAACTGGGCAAGCATTATTCCATCCCAGGTTAGGCATGATACATATTCTTGCTCAGCTACAGGAAAATTAAATTAAATAACACAAAAATCTATAAATTGCAGTGGAAATTTTAATCACAGGGGTTTGTCGTGAGAAAAATATTTTGGTAATTTTGGGATTTGGTAATGGATGGCCTGGGTTCAGATCTTGATTTAGCTATTGATTGTGTGGCCTGAGGTATAGTTTTTCATGAATAAAATAAGAGGGTTGAACAACACAAACAGTTCTTTCCAGTTCTACCATCTTGATTCTATCATACTAAGCAATACAATACTCCCTACCTTTAACTGAAATAATACTGAATAATCTGATAATACTGAATAATACTGAATAGATGATACTGAAATCATTGACATACCTCAAAGTTCATAAGACCTCAGGGGCCATCTAGTTCAGCCCCACATTTTACAGGGGGGAAACTGGGGCCAAGGGAGGTTAGTCTTCCTAAAGAGAAATATGTCAATGGTCAGTTAACATTAAGTTATCTTCAGGGAATGAAGGAAAAGAGGAAGAGGAGAGACAGTTGTTCAGTTGTTTGAATTGTGTCTGATTTTTCATGAACCCATTTGGAATTTTCTTGGCCAAGATACTAGAATGGTTTGCTATTTCCTTCTCCAGTTCCTTTTACAGATAAGGAACTGAAGCAGATAGTGTTAATTGACTTGCCCAGAGTCACACTGCCAGGAAGTGTCTAAGACTGATTTGAATTCAAGTATTCCTGACTCTATTCTGTCCACTGCACCTGTGGAATTTCATTCATATGCCAGGATCCTTGAGAACCAATATGTTTCTCTAAAGAGTATCCTCAACCTTACTTGAGAAACTGAAGGCTATGCCACAATTGTGGGCTATGCAACAATTACAAAGGATATTTCTGCAGAATCAATGACCCATCACAACAAATTAGGTGTGAATTATGAGTGTGTTCCCAGGCCAGAATGTGAAGAGAAGACTTTTAACTTGGAATCAAAGGATGTCCCAGTGGTCCAACGAGAAAAGAAATTTCTTTCTTAGGTACCTAGTTGGTGAACTAAAAGGAACTAAGTTAGGAGAATTGTAAAGATCAATCATATAGAGCAGGAAGGTACCTTAAACTTCACCTAATCCAATGCTTTGATTTTATAGATGAGGAAACAGAGGCCCAGGAAGTTTAAGGGGCTCCTGAAAGCACTATGTATATCACCTCCAAATTTTTCATCATCATGTAAGTAAAGGATTGTTAGAACCTTACATTGAAAATAACTGTTAGAGGAGACTTTATTGTTTGTGAAGATTGACTAGTGCCTCCCAGAACTAACAATTTAAGGGTATTGGGGCAGTTAGATGACACAGTGAATAGAGCACTGGCCCTGAAGTCAGGAGGACCTGAGTTCAAATCAAGTCTCAGACACAACACAAAAACTAGCTGTGTGACCTTGGGAAAGTCATTTAACCCCAACTACCCCCTCCAAAAATAAAAAAATTTAAGGATGTCCACTCCTGTCATTTCTGGCTTTCTCTACAATGTCCCAGTTGGGGAATTTCTCCCACCCCACTCACTCACCAGCTTTTCAGTTTCCTTTTAGGTACTGTCTTCCTCCATCAGGATACAAGCTCCTAGAGAGCAATAACTGTCTTTATTTCTTCTACTGTCTGTATTCCCAGTACTTAGCCTAGGGCATGCACACAGTCAGTGTCTAATAAATACTTATTGACTTGGCTTGATTAAACTTATTAATGTCACACAAGTAGTAAGCATCGAAGGCAAAATTTGAATCCAGAACCTCTGACTTCAAATACAGAATTCCTTCCACTGTATCAGACTGCCTCTCAAACACAGCAAGACCTAGGAGAGGAACCCTAAAGGACAAAAGCCCAAGGCATACTGGAAAAAGAATCAGGTCTCAAATCAGAAGACTCTGGGCTAAATTCCAGCTGCCAGACTAAAACCTAAATATCCTTCAGAAAGATACATCACTGGGCATGTTTCCTCATATTATAAATGAGAAAGTTAGACCATATTTTTAAGATGCCTTACAACTCTGGATCTCATGAAAGGAGTCAGTTAACTGGCTAATTTGAGAGTGAAATACGGAATAAATTAAAAGCTTGATTAATAAGTTAAGTAAGTCCAGCCATATTTTTTTAATGGTGGAGTGGAGGGAGAGGGAAAGACAAGTCTTGTGATTTCATTGATATAGGGAATTCCCAGTGAGGAAATTCAGCCTCCCATTGCAATCTGAGGCATGTATCTGCCTCACAGCTTATAGTCTTAAAGTTGCTTGGGACACCGATAACTTTGTCAGGGTCACACAAGCCAGAATGAGTCAGAAGCAGGATTGAAACACAGGTCCCCTTGACTCTGAAGTCAATGCTACACTACCTCTAGTTTAAATAACAGCTTACATTTTTATATTATTTATGAAACACATTCTTACATGAGTGCAAGCATCATCATCTCCACTTTACATCCGAGGAAGATGAAGATCAGACAGGCCTCTAGTCCAACAGTTAGAAACTATCAGAGCTGAGGTTCAACCCTGGGTCTTCTGACTTGGGAGTTTAAACAGCTTCTCATTACACCCTGCTGCATGCCTAGAACCCAGATGCTCACAGACAACTTGTAGCCCAAGATTTACTTGAATTATAGTAAAAAAAATAGCTTTATAATTTAAGCAGTGCATTTTATATGGCAGAAACCTATGAGAAGAGGCTACCAAAGAAGAAATTATATTTATTCCCTTGGGTTACTGTGAAGAAAAAGGCCTGAAAGCTTTCTGGGCTTTTAAAATTTTTTGTTTGATTTGGTTTGGTTTTATGTCATTGTTTTGGGGGGTTTTTTTGTTTGTTTTTTTGTAGGGGGGGTGGGGAGAAGGAAGGTTGCCACCAGGCTGCTTTTATAAAAAAAGAAGTTATCATTGCTCTTACAGTAATCAGATCAAGGGTCTTACAGCAGGCAAAAAGTCTGTTATTTTAATGCATACTTGGCCAAAGACAAAACAGAATTTCATACTTGTCCTGTGAAATGAATGCAGAGAACTTGTAGAAGTGTTTTATAGTTCATATTTCCCATAGGCCTTCTGTTTCATGCCATTAGATACATGATGACCATATATTCTATTTGAAATATTCAGAATTGCTAAGTTATAAGCCATCTTCAAAAATGTCTGGTGGAATACTTTTAATTATATATTTTTGTGCACATGTTCATATATTATGTATACATGTATGTATATATATGAATCTATATAAAACTTAAGATAGCTTTTATACATATATATGTAACTTAAGATAGCTATTATGAGATTGAAAGGAGTCAGCCCTTTAGTAATAGTGTTGTTGAATATTGGAATTTAAATCTCTGAGCTCCTTAGCTTATGAAATAAGTCTTTTTGTGTGCATAAAATATAGTTCAACATTAAGCATTTTTCTACAAACCTGGGGATAAATCCCAGAGTAATCTTCATACAAAGTTATTTTAGGTGCCTAATGCCTAGAAAATTATAACTGTGCCTTGTCCTAAAGTTGAGGGTCTTTCAACATTTTCATCATAAACCCCTTTTTTTCAGGAGCTTATCATGCAACCATAAAAATTTGCTTCAGGATCAAATTTGGAATACTCAATTTTTATTTGAGCCCCCTATAACCTGCTGATATAAAGACAGAAAGTTTGCATTTATGTGCTTTCCATTCAACTACCTATAATTTTAAGTTAAAAGAGGCAGCTTAGGTAACCCTACTAGATTCCCATTATTCACAAATGTTGCCTCCTGGATGGCATTTCCAAAAATGTGGTAAAGAGCATAAAATAAATTTGAACAAATTATTCCTGGCTCAGGAGATATATAAAGGGGGTATTGAGTCTTTCATCCCTAACTCACCCTCCAAAATCCAGGTAAGGTCAGTAGATAGGGAAACTCATTATAATATAATAGGGCTTATTCTCAGTGAAGAGCTTTTATTGAATGAATTGAATACATAATAGGTGCCCATCATAGAGACTAATGAAGAAAATCCTAGCCACAATCTCTTCCAGTAAAATGCAATAGAGATACTGTAACTGAAAAGGAAAGTTCCCATTTGCTAAAATAATAGCATCAATGTAGAAACCAAAGACGTCCTAGTTGTTGTTTTTTAAACTATCAAAAAAAATTAGTTTCCCCTTACCTGTTCAATGCCTAAACAGTTCTGAAGAACTTTGGATATAAGATAACTTTTGAGCATTTTTATTAGCTTTGCTGTCATATAAAAATCAGGCACCCAACTCTTCCTGTAAGAGTCAATCAAGTTAATAATTTAATGTATTATGTACCTACTATGTTCAAGCCACTCTGCCAGGTTCTAGATATCCAAAGACAAAAAGGAAGACTAATCCACAGCCTTTATGGACCTTACATTCTACATCTCAATGCAATAAATGGTGCCTATTATCCTACATAATGATGGGATTGTTAGCAATGCCTAAAAGGAGGTAGAGAAAATTTGGTTCAGTTGTTTCCTGTGGAAGTAAATGTGATCATCGTATTTACCTGTACTATTATGATGGCTGCCTCTTCTCTCACACATTCTTCTCCCTCTTCTTTTTTTCTGCCTTTTCACTTATATTCAGTGACATAGAGATATGCCTCTACATACTGAGCCACAAATGAACAGTCATAGCATCCCAGAAGTTCAAAACAAAAAACAATGGGGAGAGGAGTAAAGAGGTCAGTTACTTTGGCCCATATGTTTAGATCACATTTGTGATTTCGTTGGTAAAAAGAACTCTCTATGAGAAAACTCCCTCTACCAATGCAGATCAGTGCCTTCTCTGTCACCTAAAGTCTTGGAGAGTTGACCAGGGCACTGAGACGTTACATGACATTAGCCACAGTCCCAGTCAGTATGCTTCAAAGGCAGAGCTTAAGCCCAGGACCAGCTCTTTATTCATTACACTCCATTGTCAACCCCTAACAAAACAAAAATCTTTCTCAAACATCCCTGAAAGGTGGTCATTCAATTACTTTTGAACACCTCCAATGTTGGAAAATACACCACTTCCTGTTATGTTATGTTTTTTTCTGACTGTTATGATTTTTTTTCAGACATTAACTCTTTCTTGCCCATTAGAGTCCCTCAAAAACATCTACCATATCATAAACCTCCCAAGTAATCTCTTCTCTTTGGTCAATCCTCCCAAGTCATGATCTTCAGGGCTGTCCCCATCCTGGTCACCCTTCAGCCTCTAATAGACATATTCCAGTTTACCAATGTGCTTATTAAATCATCCAGAAAGTGAACACAATACTCAAGATATGGTCTGTCTGAGCACAGTACCTTGAAACCATTATTTCCATTTCTTTTCAAAGGGCTCTTATTCACTCTCAGGTACTTCTCTTGGTAAATGTGACGGCCATGGGACCATTCTCACTTCTACTTTAATGATTTGACAGTATTCAGAATAATTCTTGGGATTGGTAGGGAGACTAGAATTGACTAGGTTGAGAAGTAATGAAGTAATAAAACAAGTATTCATTAAACACCAGCTTGATGTGCCAGATGCTCTTTTTTTTTCTTTTTTTTTGGAAGGGGGAAGGTGAGGCAGTTGGGGTTAAGGGACTTGCCTAAGGTTACATGGATAGTTTTTATGTTAAGTGTCTGAGGTCAGATTTGAACTCAGGTCCTCCTGACTCCAGGGCCAGTGCTCTATTCACTGCACCACCTAGCTGCCCCTTAGATGTTCTTCTTAATGCTTTATAAATATTAACTTGTTTGAACCTCACAACTCTGGAAGGTAGATGTTGTTACTATTCATATTGTATAATTGAAAAACCTGAGGCAGTCAGTGGGAAATGACTTGCCCAGGACCACAAAGCTAGTAAGTGTCTGAGTCTGGGTTTGGATTTAAGTCTTCCTGACTCGAGACTGCACTATCTAGCTAACTTTAGTAGGGATATTTTTCAGTAGCTTGTGGACGAAGAAGAAATATGGATTCAAAGGACTTTTTTAGGAAGAAAAGAACAATCGGTATTTCTTGAAGATAGAGTGATAAATAGATACAATGGTAGCTAGCTAGCTAGATAGATAGATAGATAGATAGATAGATAGATAGACAGACAGACAGAATGATTTAAAAATAGATGATAGATAGACAGACAGATGGACAGACAGACAGACGGACGGATGGACGGATGGATGGATGGATGGATGGATGGTGGATGGATGGATGCATACAGATTATAGTTTGAAAGAAATTCAAATAGAGCCTATGTCCCAACTACAATGATGCATGCCTTTCCAATGGAGAATGCATGATTTGTTTAAAATTAGTCTGATCAATTTTAGTTGGAAGTAGGTTCAAGAAAATATTTTGATCTTTAGGAAAGGAAGTAATGACTCAAGACAGGGTAATCTGTCCATCCATTCATTAAAAAAAAAGTCATTGGTGCAGCTAAGAATACCAAACTAATGGGGCCGCTAGGTGGTGCATTGAATAGAGCACCGGCCCTGGAGTCAGGAGGACCTGAGTTCAAATGCGGCCTCAGACACTTAACACAAAAACTAGCCATGTGGCCTTGGGCAAGTCACTTAACCCCCAAATGCCCTCCAAAAAAAAGAAAAAAAGAATGAATGACAAAAAAAATAATACCAAACTAATGACTGTAAAAACATTAGCATGTTAAATTGAAATGCAGATTGAATCATTTATATATGGTACTATGAATGGAAGCCAACATTCCTAACACCCACCCAGTCCAAAGCTATTACCACTAAGAATGCTTTCTCCTGTAACCCAATCTTGAACCCGTTAGATACTACTCTCATCCAGGGTATATA
The DNA here is from genome assembly GCA_028646575.1 of Pseudocheirus occidentalis. Classification (NCBI taxonomy): domain Eukaryota; kingdom Metazoa; phylum Chordata; class Mammalia; order Diprotodontia; family Pseudocheiridae; genus Pseudocheirus; species Pseudocheirus occidentalis. Next base: position 38,263,205 of record CM053601.1, on the reverse strand, counting down.
AATTTTTGTGGAAGTAATAGCTTGATAATATTAATTTTTCCAGTATATCACTGAGGCATTATAATAATTCATTTTCTTGGTGGTATCATGAAATAGGCAACAGTTTGCTCCCCATGGGTATGTTAGCTTCCTGACGAAAAGTGGGATCAGGAATGGAAACAACAGATTTCCATCTGAAACCTCATCCTGCATGCCAAGCCATTACAGTGGTCTCCAAAGAATGGACAACAGACTGTTGGCTCCAAAGCCAGGGTGATCTAAGGACAGGGATCCATGCTGAAAATCCTTATTCTTAGAGATCTGAAACAAACCCATCAGAAAATCCAGTGGCTTTGGTGTGTCTGAAATGTAAGTATTTTAAGAAGCTGAATCCATTTTTCTAATTCTGACAACCAGATCCCTTCTCTTCAGCTCTGCAGAAGTCTTGTCTCAATGTGAAGCTACCTTTGAAGTCAGCAAAAATTTCTAAGACTGTGTAGAGATAAGAAAAGAATTTGTTTGAATTTGACTTAATTTTTGACCTTTGCTGAAAAGAGACAAGACTTTTCATATGTTTATGTTGTTTGGTCATTTCAGTCCTTTCCAACCCTTCATGACCCCATTTGGCAGAGACACTGGAGCAGTTTGCCATTTCCTTCTCCAGCTCATTTTGCAAATGAGAAAACTGAGGCAAACAGGGTTAAGTGACTTGCCCAGGGCCACAAAGCTACTAAGTATACCAGACTGGAACTCAGGAAGATGAGTCTTCCTGACTTCAGGCTCACCTGGCATTCTATCCACTGCTGCACATATTACAATCTCATAATTGTGAGTTGCTGTTTAAGGAATATGGCCAGTGAAGATACTTCCTGAAATTCCCATGTCAACCATCTTAAAAAGCACCTCCTAGTAAATGAAGTCCTAAAGGCACATAATTGGAATAGCCTCCCACCCTTTACCCCCTACATCATCAGGAAGTAGGCATTAAATCAATCTTTGGGGAAGCCTCAAGAACATTGAGTCCCATTTCTGTTTCCAGTAAGCCCCCTAATAACCTCAATTTTGCCTATGAACTTCCAAGCTGTGATAGGTTCCCCAAGATTCAAAGGTACAGATCACAAATCCTTATCCACATCAGGGCATGCCCTAAAGTACTGAGAGCACACTGGTTTGAAAGTCTGGAGACATGAGTTCAAATCATGATTCTGCTCCTGACTAGCTGTTTGACTCTAGGCAAGGCATCTCTCTGATATCTCTGTTGCTCTGTTTTTCCATCCTTAAGATGCAACTGGCAGTTCTCAGACTTTTAAAATGTTTTGTGAGAAAAGTGCTTTGGTAACCTTAAATGCTATTTAATGCTGTTATTATCATTAATGAATATGATGGCAAGAGTCCAGCTATCAAGTCTCTAGGGAGCATGGTTGGAGTCTTGTATTTCTGGGAATCAACATCATTAGGACCAAGTGGAACCTCAGTCCAGTCTCCTCCTTCTAAGCTCTATTTAATAGCATGCTTTTGAAGTTTCACCAATAATATTAATTTTTCCAGAATATTAAGAATATCACTGAGGCCTTATAACAATTCATTTTCTTGGTAGTACCCTGAAATAGGCAACAGTTTACTCAGTCTGACATACAATAAGTAGGGCATATAATAGTATCTTCTTTCATTTTTTAACAAATTCCCTTTGAAAGACAATGCCATTGTGGTTAGAGTGACATTCTCAAAGTTAAGTAGACCTGGGGTCAAATTTCCCCTCTGACCATGACTTTGGGTGCTTGACTTTGGACACATGTACCTGCATTATTATGGTTCAGTCATTGAGCTTGACCCAACTCTACATGACCCCATGGGATTTACATAGAAAAGCTAGTGAAATGGTTTGTCATTTTCTTCTGAAATGCCCATTTTACAGATATGGAGCTGAGGAAAATAGGTGGTGACTTGTGCAGAGTCACACAGCTAGCAAGAGTCTAAGGTCAGATTTGATCTCAGATCTTCCTGATTCCAAACCTGGTACTCTCTCCAGCACACCAACATTAGGCAATTAGTCTAAAAATAGTCTGCCAGGTTCTGGAGATTCAATAAGAACCTCACTGTTCTACATTTCAACACATCAAATTCAGTAGTGTACTAATTGAATGTTTAACAATCAGCTCTCTGAAGGGGAAAAAATTTACAAACAAAATGCTTTTAAGATTGATCTACATTATTAATATTTTTCCATCTCTTATGCCTAAACAGTCCACAAAATAATAAATCCCTCCATATTTGTAGTATTTTTCCAATTTCTGAGGTATAGATACTCACACTGAAGATTTAAGGAGCAGGCTCCAGTATACTACCAAATGGTACTCGTTTGGCCTAAATTCATTGGTATAATTGTCAGCAACACCTAACAGAAGCTAGGAAAAATGTGACTGTTACTTGCCAGGGCAGTCAATGTGATCATCACATTTTCCTCTATCAATGGCACTTAACTTCTCATTACCCCCATGCAACCTTCTAAGACTAATGTGCATTGATAAAGGGACTTTGCTCAGTGCAGCATCCCTGATCTCAACAAAGGACTAATCCCTCCCCAAAAAAATTATCTGAACATTAACATAAGTTTGCCTCTACATTCATTTACCTACTCATTGCACAATTATATTGTTTTTTAATCCTGTCATATTTTTAAAGTCCTTAGAGAAATTTATGATGTGTACCTTATGCTAGAAAGATGCTTTCAGTTGCAAAAAGTACTAAGGTGCAAGGATTAAGTGTCTAATCTTATAAATCAGCAGCTGTATGAATCTTGCTAGGGGCAACTAGGTAGTACAGTGGATAGAATGTCAGCCATGGAATCAGGAATGCCTGTGTTCAAATCCTACCTCTGACAATTATTAGCAAGTCACTTAACCCTTTTTGGCTCAGTTTTCTCTGATAAAATGAGAAGGAATAGCAACCCACTCTAGTATCTTTGCCAAAAAGCAAAAAAAAAAAAAAAAAAAAGGTGTCACAAAGATTCAGACACAACCACCTGACAAAACAATAAAAACGAAGTAGCCAGAGAGCTGAATGGTGAGTCAAAAAGAAATGTCTTCAAATTCTGCCTTGGATACTATATGCAAGACTTGGAGCAAGTAGCTTAATTTCTCTGGGTCTTATGATCCTCATTTGTAAAACGAAGGGGTTAGACTCTGTGACGTCTATGTAAGGTCCTTTCCAGCTGTAAATCTCTGATCCTATAATTGGCAATATTTCTACAAATCTCTTTTTTATCAACCAAGTTTGTAAAGTAGTTCCTAATTGCCATTTGAATTTCTAAATCCCAATAAAACTATGACTCACATTTGCACACAGCCTCCAGGTTAACCAAGGTAGCTTCTCCACAACCCCATGATACAGACAGAGTGGATGGAGTCAGCCTCATTTTATAAAGAACACTGAAGTTAGGTTATTTTCCCAAGTCTGAGAGAGCATCCAAATTGAAATCTATCTAATCACTATATACCCTGCCTTAATTAATGATAAAATTAATTAGTAATAAAAATTACTTTGGTCCTAATGTGGAGTATATGAAGACTTCTGGAATGAGGACTGGAATAATAAAATGAAAACGAATATTGTGGAAACTGAGCCAGGGCGGCAATGTGATATGGGGGAGAAGCATTGGATTTGGAATCAGAACAGCATAGATTATTTAATTTTGGTCCTTTCCTAAGTGTGGGACCTTGAAAGGCAACATAGTAGCAGACTGTCTGCAGAGTCAGAGGAACCGAGTTCCAATCCCACCCCCCCAACCCCCACCACCGATGCTTCCTAATTCAGTGACGTTGGCCAAGGCACAACCTACTTGCTCCTTATTCTCCTCATCTGTAAAATGAAGATATCATATAGACGGCCTCAGATGCTCTGGCTTTATGACCCTAATGCCTTTATTTGTCCTTTGGATTCTTGTCTGTGATTTAAGGGCATGGAGCAAGACAGCCTCTAATGTGCATTTTAGCTCTAAATCTATCCTATCAGACAATCTCAATGATCTCTAAAACCTCAAAATCAGTAACTTTGTGAGAAGACCGAGTCCATGATGCCTTCAAAATCAGCAGGAAATTTGCAGAATAATAAGAAGAAAGCTCATCTTTGCAAACATTCAGATTTGTCAGGTAAAATGATAACTTGATTGTTAAAATGCATATTAAAATTTAAAAATATTATAAGAGATAATAGATAAAATTATAAAATGTCAATTGAAATGTAAACTGTTAGCCATGATTTTTTTTTGCCAAAAAAAAAAACAGCATGATGGAATCAACAGAGCAGGAAAAGCGCTTACTGATATGTTTGAATTATAGTCAGATTAAAGATGCAATGCCTGGATTTTTGAAGCATCAGGCAAATTACGAAGCATGAACTCCTCCACTCCCATGTAATCTTCAGCCACTGCCTTCTCTCAGAGTACATTAACATGGTTCAATCAGAGAACTCAACATTAACATTTTCCATAACAATTGTTTTATCATTAATACAAAATACTAACATGATACTGATGGATGTGGAGACAGAATCTGCTTTTGCAACAAGAATTGATGATATAATTATAGAATGAACATTTTAAAAATGTAAAGCCTTTCCTTATTCCCAGCCCCCCAAAACATCAGTAAATAGTTCCTATACCATCAACAGTGGCTTTTTTCATTCCAAACCTTCACAGTCCCTGGACATTAATAAACACCTCTGCGGCCAAATAGAAGACAGAGTAAAAAAATTCTCATTAAATGATTATTCAAGGCTGGGTGTGGTTCCATTTATATTCAACTGGTTTTAAAAAATGATGACTTCGTCTTTTATTGGGAACCATCCAGGTTTTTATTCAAAACAGAAATACTGCAAATAGGAACTCCAAAAAAAAATCTACACAGTTTCTGTTCTGGACCATTAATTTTTCAGTCAGATCTAACTATCATTTAATTGGTTCCTGATGCGAAAACTTGGATTCCACTTTAAACGATTGAAACTAGAGCATATAGAATAATTTGTTATGCTGAGCTATTCATCCCAAATGTCCAGGGAAAATAAACCAATCTCAAAATAAAACTAGGCTACCTTCTGTGATGACACAAAATTAATAACCCAGACAAAGAAATAAACCTTGTGCCTGTGCTTGCCAAAAAAAAAAAATCATTAAGTTCTCAGTGATGAAGGACTGATATTTAATTCATAGTAAAATTCAAATGTAAAGGGAACTCTGTTCAGAGAGAAGAAAAAACAAACTTTTCACTAGATATTAACTGAAGAAGTTCCAGCCACAATGAAAAATATATAAAAATCAGAACCCAAGCAATCCATTTCTTTCAAATGATTCTTGTTCTTTGGATGCATGAGACTATTTCTGGGAAGAATCTTCACCTTGTTAATTCTCCTGCTTTCTTCATGAACTGAAAACTCCAGTTATTTTGGAGGCTGCCTTTGTTACTGACTTCCAACATGGAAGCCAAAAAAGGTGAATTACCCAGTAGTTGGTTGCAACTAGAAAAAAAAAATTATCTGATAATTTTGGCACTCACCCAAAAAAGTGACTTGGAAGTCCTGCAGCTGAACTGAGATGATGTTCACACTAACCAGAGACAATTTGTAATCTGGCTCCATTAACTGGTTCAAAAAAACCAGCCTCCCAATAGGGGGAGAGAGAGAGAAAGAGAGGAAGGGAGGGAGGAAGAGAGAGAGAGAGAGAGAGAGAGAGAGAGAGAGAGAGAGAGAGAGAGAGAGAGAGAGAGAGAGAAGCACCAGTGGAAATCCTTGGGATGTAACTGCTGGTTTATTTAGCCTCAACAGCCTGCAGTTTGGAACCCATATTTCTGGCACCGGTCCAAATTGGCAAGATAATAGTTCTTGCATGAAGATAACCACTGAGGTTCAGTGAGCACATTCTACAGAGCTATGGAAGGTTAGCTTCCAAGCCCACAGTGGTGGACCTTGCAACGCTGATAGCTGTGTTTATGTAGTTCCTATGATCTCCAAATACTTTGTCAACAAATATCTGTCTTTACAGTTGAAATGAAGTTCGGAAGTCAATCGTTAGAGCTGCTTTATAGTGCTCTATTGCAACTCATCCATGGAAACTACAAGAGGAAATTACTCAGAGAGTAGGTAATTAATTATTAGTATCTTACAGTTATGTCTCATTTTTCCTCACAGACAATCCTTTAAAGTAGTCAGAAGATGTATTATATTCATTTTACAGGTGAAGAAATCGAGGTTCAGAAAGGTTTAGTGATTTATCCATGATCACAGTTATTCAATGTCTGCGTCTGGATTCAAAAATAGGACTGAACTCCACAACTTCTCTCAAGTTGCCATATTTTCTTTTTTGTTTGTTTGGTTGGTTTGGTTTTTGTTTTTTTGCTTTTTGGAGGAAGGAAGGCAGGGCAATTGGGGTTAAGTGACTTGCCCAAGGTCACATGGCTAGTTTTGTGTTAAGTATCTGAGGCCAAATTGAACTCAGGTCCTCCTGACTCCAGGGCCAGTGCTCTATTCACTGTACCATCCAGTTGCCCCTAAGCTGCCATATTTTCAAGTTGAATCATTGGGCTAAGGGATATAGTCTGTGACAAGAAAAGCAAATTGTCACACTGCCTGCCCCCTGAGAACAAACCACAGCCTCACAATCAAGAAAATTAACCACAGGCCAAGTAGGTTCAGAACTCCAAAGATAATACCAATCTGCAGGATTAAACTCAAGGACTCCTGTACCAGCCTGGTAAGTTTGTGAGACCTGACAGGATCAGAAAGGACAGAGGACAGACTTTGGTCTGACAGGAAGACACGTCAGCAGCATCATAAGTTGGGTTTGGTTTCTGAAAGTGACAATGTTTAAACTTAAAGAGAACAATAAATGTCAGGTTGAGGGGTGGAGAGGAAATTTCCCAAAAGGCATCCTAGAAACTAGAAAAAGAGAAGGAGGGGATTTATAAAGATTAAACACTAAGAGAGTCAAAATATTTTCTCTCCTCTGTTCTCCCCTATCCCAAAAGCAACAATGAGAGGGTAAGGGGAAAAAATAAGCCCCAATTAGCCTCTGACTAAATTTTTGTGTATTTTTTTCCTTACTCACAGTTACTGGGTGTGGGGGGGGGGGGAGGAAAGGGAAGGGAAGGGAAGGGAAGGGAAGGGAAAAAAGAGGATTAAAGTTACTCAAGCACTATCATCACTGCAAGTTACCCTCAGTTCCTTGTTTGTTCTATCTGCTAACATCCACTTAAGGGGAGAAGTTCTTCCTGGCTTGGGACCTGCAGTCCCTTTGTTTATCTGCTGCAAAGTGTCATCACAGAAAGAAAATTACAAAGTGCATTATTATTCCAACAGTAATTTATATGAAAAGGAATCTTGGGTCTTGACTTTTTTTAATTTAAGTGGCAAAGTCATATTGTTAAGGCATAATGGGGTTACAAAAATCTTGCTCAGGAATGAGTTGCTCTATCTTCCTTGTGGTGGGAGAAAAACGAGCACATCGACACAGCAGGAATAAATAATCTCAGTGATTTATTTACAGATCCTGAAGTGCATGGTTTCCAACAAAGACATTACCCAGAGCAGCAGCAACAGGTCTGACACAGAAACAGGCCAGTTTCAAACTCCTAAGCTCCCTGTTTTCCTCCCACAAAGGTTTACCGCTCCCTTGTCTGCAGTACTATACATCCTGCTATGAGATCAGTAACTTCATTCATTCATTTATTCAGTTAAAGTATCCCAAATCTTGGTTTCAGGAATACAGGCATGGAAGCAGCCTTCTACAATGCTACTTTGGGATGTCTGCTTTAACAATCATTCTGAGATCTGGCCATATTTCTGTCAGCATCTTACATGATGAGTTTTTTTCTGCAACTAAATGTAAGCTCCTTGAGGGTAGGAATTTTATTTTGTCTGAATGCTCAGTGCTTTGAAAATAGTACACAATTAAAAATTGTTGTTTTGATTTAAATTTAATCAAATTAATTTTCTAATTCCTTATTGACTCAATAGGGAAAATGATTAATTAAATCATGTCTATAAGGTCCTGTTCAGTTATAAATGAACCATAAGGGAAAATTATGATTAATCATAATCAGTGTCCTTCCCAAAATACCTTGTATTTAACAACTTTGTATTTATTAATTATTTTTATGTATTTTATACATATTTATATATGTACTACTTGTCTTCCCCATTAGGATATTAGTCCTTTAGAGAGTAGAAATTATTTTATTTTATTTTATTCTGTCTACAATTGTATGTGCAGCCCCTGAAACAGTGTCTGGCATACAGTAGGCACTTAACATATGTAATGATTGATTGATTGATTAGAATTCAGATATTTACTAGACACATTCTCTTAGGACTCACTCTCATGAGACCAGATCCCTAAAGACAAAACAAAATACAAAGCTGAAAGGAAAATGGGGTTAATATACTACTGCAAATCAGGTGTGATTCAAAATGGTGCTTCAATTTCAAATTATGAAAGAAAAAAATAGATACTTATAGATGATCAACAAATTGAGAGCCATAGCATGGAAAGGCTATTCAGCAAGTACACAGCCCTGATTCCAGTAGGCATGACCCATATCATCTCTGTCCAGAATTGTGGTGTGTGTTAGATGTAGTAACTCCCAGAGCAGTTAGATTATGAGCTCCTTGGGGGTAGGGACTGATTTTGCTTTTCTTTTTATCATTAGCATTTAACACAGTGCCCAATACATAATAGGTGTATAATGGATGCCTGTTGAGTTAGAAGTATAGAAGACACAAGCCTAAAAAGCACTGACATTCCATAGGCAACCAGAAAATCACTCAGTAGTCCATTCCCTAACCCCGTGTACCAATTAAGTGTCAGGGACAACTTCTCTGCCTTTTTTTTTGGAGGGGGAACAGGGAGGATGGTATAGAGAAAGGGCTCTAGCTACTCTAGATTACAGATATTGCTCCTACTACAGAATGTATGATCCTAGGTATGTCACTCAACTTCCCATTTCCTTTTGTCAAGTAAGATTCAAAGATGCAAAGAAAGTGTAAACTTACATTGGCAGAAGGAGACCCTCACCAGTAGCTGGATATACCAATGAAATCACAGGTCCAGATCCTATTAAGAGAAGAGGATTAAAGAGAATGAGGTTTTGAAGGAAAGAAGAGAGAATATAGTATACAGCTAATTTATTAGATGCATAAAAATCCAATGGTATTGACATGGGGAGGAAAAAATGTCATTTCAAAGGATTAGACAAAGAAATAATATTTGGACTTGGGACAGTGTTAATAGTATAAAAGGCTTTGTCATAAACAGGCACTTAATAAATTACTATGGACAAGTAAAAAGGGATTGGGAGGGGGGAGGCAGCTAGGTGGCACAGTGAATAGAGCATCAGCCCAGGAGTCAGGAGGACCTGAATTCAAATTTGACCTCAGACACTTAACACTTACCACTTTCTAGCTGTGTGACCTTGGGCAAGTCACTTAACCCCAACTGCCCTTCCAAAAAAAAGCAAAAAAAAGGGGGGGATTAAAGGGAGCAATATGGACATTTGTATAACATTTTGCAATTTTACAAGAGTTTTCACACATTTATCTCATTTGACCTTCACAACAACACTTGTTAGGAAAGACAAGAATTGTTGTCTCTATATTAAAGGTAAGGAAACAAATCAGAGATTAAGTGAATTATCCAAGTTAAAACAGCAATTTTATGTCAGATCCTTGAAAAAAAATTCAGATCTCTAAGTCCCAACCGACTTTTCTCCCCACTGTACCATGATGTCTTCTAACCTCTAGGATGGTACTATATATTGCTTGCCTTCTCAGGGGCTGGGGAAGAAGGTGGGAGAGAGAGAGACAGAACTTGGAATTCAAAACTTATAAAAGAAAAATATATTAAAAATAAATGATAAATTTAAAATTATTGGGATTTTTTTAAATGGTACCTAATATTAAGAGGATTGAAGGGGATCAGCAATCTTTTCTGTCTAGTCTAATGCAAATGAACCTCACTCCATACCCTTTGTCTGCTAGTTAGCCAATATGCCTTAAGAATGCTGTGGGGCAGCTAGGTGGCACATGCACTGGCCTATGGAAGCAGGAGGACCCAAGTCAAATCTAGTCTCAGACACTTGAAGTTTAGTAGCCTTAGGAGTCTGGGCAAGTCACTTAGCTCCAATTGCTTTACAACAAAAAAGATTTATTTTGGTCATTGTTTGTTTTGTTTTGTTTTTTAAGAAAGATTGCCTTACTAAATTTCACTTGGAGAAACAATAAACTATGCAAAAGAAACCAAATAGGAGACATTGAAAGCACTATTGGTTTTGAAAAGTCTGGTCTTCCTGCTGAAGATTAAAGAAAGCCTTGGGCATTAAGAGGCAGTAGAGGAGAACAGACACAAAGGGGCAACAGGTAAAAAGATTACCTCTGCAATCTCCTCATGATGAAGAGATAATTATCTTGTTAGAAGACTTTGACCTGATTTTTTGAGTTCCCCTGAGGGGAGGCAAGAGCTGAAGACAAGGAATAGACATAAGAATCTACATTAGAATCCCAGTTTACTGCCAGGGGGATCTTGAGCAAGGAAATTCACATCTATGTGCCTTGGTTTCTTCATCTATAAAATAAGACTGGTGGACTAAATTAAAGGTTCTAAAGCTAGAGTCCAGGAATATACACATGTGGACATGTATACACATATGCACATGTGTATATGCTTGGAGTACAGGTTCATGAATATATACATATTCCTGTGTGTATATATAAATGCATGTGCATGCTCACATGCATATGTTTGTGTACATATATGACCATATTTCAATAAAAAATTGTTTTCCTTTGTAGTTCTTTGTATTTTATTTTATGCATTTTAAAATATTATTCTGAGAAGGGGTCCATATGTTTCATCAGCTTGTCAAAGGGGTTTATAACACACACAAGAAGATAAAGAGTTCTCTGGTCTTAATGATCTCCAAGGACTAAATCCTATGAAGCTTTGGGAACTGGATCTATAAACTTTCAGGGATGTTTCTATGGATGGGACTACACACTCCCATAATGCTTCAGGAAAGAAGAGTAATACAGGCAGGCATCTGGTCATGAAGATTGAGAAAGAGTGGTGGGTTTCATTGAAGGAAATTCTCTGGATTACATTTCCCAGAAGACCATCCACTTAAGCTATAACATGGTGATATTACCCACTGTAGAATACTATTGGGAAGGATACTAGTATAATACTAGTATGGGAAGCTATGGGAGTCTCATGGCATGGTTATGATAACTGAGACAGAGAGGTGGGGGAAAACATAGCAGCAACCACACAGGCATACCCAGGATGGTTGCTAGCACAGGCTCTTTGATCTGATTTACTAGGAAAGGGAGCTATTTAAGGGGTCAACAATCTTTTTTAATTACCTTCACTAGTTCAGGGGAAAAGTCAGCATCCTGAACTTCAGAGAAAATACAGAGAAATGAAGACCAACAGAGTTCTCAATGCCTGAATCAACTATACACGTTTTATATATATATCCCTGGATTGAGAGAGCCTTTACATCTGGGATGGGGGGGGGGAGACTCTGAACATACAGCCACTCAGAATCTTGACCAGGGATCACAAGATCCTTCTCATAAGGGAGCCCCCAAAGCAAAATACCAAATCGAAGTATATATACACTTCTCAGAGCCAGAAGACATCACAACTCTCCAGACTCAGTGCCCAATTAGAAATTTAGCAAAAGGTGTGAAAGCCTTCATACAAACAAGCCTCCCCTGATCCAGCTTCCCTTAATGAGCTCCACATGAGACCTCTTAATGGTCAGAGAAGATCTTATATCCTATTAACACTGCAGATCAGCAAAGGATCAAAGTGGCAGTCATGTCTAGACCATGCTGAAGGAGTGGATGCTTGCTATAGAAACACCCTGGCAAGGTCAAAAAGGCAGAAAGTCATAGAAACAGGCAGGTGGTATGGAACTGGCCTGAACATCCTAAAGCTCTAGTTTCTGAGAGGTCAATGCTCCCTAGCTACAGCACTGGGACAATCAGTGTTCTCTAATTCTTTGCCAAGAGTACAGCGATCCCAAAACTACTGCTCTGGCATTAGAGAAAACATGGTAAATAGAGCCAGCTCCCACAATCTAGTACTTAATGTCTGGTCCCATGAGTGAAGAAATAGTTGTACTCCTGTGTGAAGGATTGTTTTGGAGTTGACTACTTAGGACACATTTGTGGAGAGTCCACCATTTGGCACTGGGTGCTTGGTCCAATTCCTTCTGACTATCTTGCCATTCTACTTTAATTAACTGTCTGCTTTGAATTCATGTGCCATGAGGCTCAAACTGGCATGGAAAAACATTATTGAGAGAATCAAAACTCTAAGTACAAAGATAAGACAGTCCAAACAGAAGCCTGAACATAGGCATAGCCAGGGGGAGGAAGAGATGGCAAGGGGGCATCTGGATTACATAGTATTTCATGTAATAAAAATCTTTACAAAATTTGAAAGGAGTTGACAATTAACGTTTAATAGGAAAAGAACTAATAACAATTCCATGTTTCATATCCCCAGTTGGCCAGAGGGATGGTAATCCCCAGATAAAAGTACTTTAAGGTGGTATCAAGGCAGGCAATGAAACAGGAAAATAAGTACCATAGGGCTCAAGTAAGTGATCTGGGAGGTTAATGCTTAGGGATCACACCAATGGGAAGCCATACTTAGAGAAAAATGGGGTGCGGGTATTGGGGAAGTGGGAGGAAGAGAGAACTGTCTTCTGATCTTCCTAATTGCCACCATTTCTCAGAATATCTTTGCTGTCTTGGAATACTTAAGGTCTACCTATACCCTCTGCCATTTTCCAGCTTCACTAGGAGAGATATCCTATAAATCTATCACTAAGATTGGTTTATAAGTAGGAGTAGTAGAATTCCTCCCTATAAAACCCAAACACTTACATCTCCTGTTAGGCTAGGAATAAATTTTAAATGTTTAGGGAGCATGCTTTAAGTTATCAAAGTGTAGAAATATAATCTTTAAAGATTTCCCAGTTGAATAATTTTTGTTCTTTGACTTTTCACAAAGGAATATGGCAATTAAAAGAAAAATTTTCTACTCAAAAGGAAGAATGGAAAAAAAATTCTAGAAAAAGAATCAGTATTCCATATCAGGTAGAGAAATCTTATACTCTTAACAATTATTAATAATAATATCGTTTATTCAATTTAAGTCAATAAATAAGACATCAAAAGTACTTTTTTAAATGATTTTGCTTTCTCACTAAGAAAATAAAACATATTTCCTAATCATGTCTCTCCACCTATACTTTTAAAAGTTCTGGGCCCATAAAAAAAGGAGATGTAAAGAGAAAGAGATGAGGGGAAAGGAGGGGGGGAATGGCGTTAACTGTGAGGGCAAATGAAATCTTATCTAATCTCAATTAAAGCTTATCTTATACACGAGCTGTTTCTTTGAATACCTGGAGAACAAAGGGGAAGCTCTAAGAATCTGGAAAACTGGCTTTGAATCCGGGCTCTACTATTCTCTATCTGTGTGGCCTCAGGCAAATCAAATCTGGGTCTCAGTTCTTCATCTGTAAAATAATCTATTAATAAAATGATGCTGTTATAAAACATACTATTGTATATATTTATATTTTCTGCAATATTTATATTACTATTGCTATGTCCTATCTAACATAATGTTTTCTTTTACATTGGACTAGCTAATAATGTTTTTTATATCGATAAATATATCATTTATATAGCCTTTTCCTCACTACTATATGAGGCAAGCTGTGCAAGTATGATTGTTCCTATTTCACAGATAAGGAAACAGAGGTGCAGAAAGGGAACCTGGGTCCAAATCCCACTTGACACTACTTGTGTGACCTTGGGAAAGTCACTTAACCTCTGGGGGACTCAACTGTGTCATCTCTAAAATAAAAGCATTGGACAAAATGGTCTCAGAGGCCCCCTTTTCCATGCTGGGTCTATGAGCCCATTATCCTAAGTGAACCGCCTGTTATCACAAAGTTAGTCTCTAAGGAAAGATTTTCACTTTGGCCTCCTGTCCCCAAATGTAATTTCTCTCTTCTACCAGAGGTGTCAAACATGGGGCCCCAGGCAGCATACAGTTATAATCCTTCCAAGTGTGGTCAGAACTAGATGAAAATGCAATTGGGAAATATTTAACACGCTACATAAACATATAAAGAAACATAGATAACATTACATTTTGAAACTAAGTCAATATGCTGCCTCATGTATGGATTAGTGCCCCCATTTCTGAGTTTGACACCGCTGCTTTGCTCCACAACTTTCAACTTTAATAAGCTATGAATGCCTGCCCTTAGCTACGCCAAGCACTGAGAGTGACCAGAAGTTGTATTATGCCGTAAGAGCATTGTCAAACATCTTGCACAAAGCCAAATTAAATATGAGTCTGGAAGTCAGTTACAAAGTTCCCCAACTGCATTTCTTTGAGAGCTCAATAATACAAATTGCAGAAGAAGAGAAAATCTTCTGGAGAAAGTCCACTATGAATGTAACAAACACCACAGACAGCAATCCAGAAACATAATTCATCAACAAAGCAAGATCTCTTTGGCAGACCATTCCCCAGGGGAATGCTCAACCATCTGCAACATCTCTGACTACAGGGGAAAAAGACATTCTCTGACTCCTTGGGGACCTAGATTTACCAACTACCCCCACCCTAAGATTATAAAACATTGTCTTATAGCACTGGTTTCGTCAACATCACTTACCCAAACCGCCTATTCCCCATCCTAACTTCCCTACAGAGGGAGACAGAGACAGAGACAGAAAAACCGAGACAGAGACAGAGAAAGAGAAATGGATATATTTTCCATCAGTATTATCAACAGTGAATATGAAGAACCAGAATGTTAATGATGGCTAAAAAGTGACATTTGCCTGGTTTAGCAAGTGAGCAGGCAATCCAGAGCAAGGAATTTTTACTCCTTTTGTCTTTTGTCACAAGCACAAGGCAGAGCAAGATTTTAAATGACATAAATTGTCATTTCTGAATATAAAATATGCAGGGTATCCCCAAAAGTTTTAAACTTATTAAAATTTATCCAAGTTTTAGACTGCAAGAAGAGTTTTTGGCACATTCTATAAATCAATCCATTAAGGAAGGATGCCATCCTATCACAACACTAAAACCTTGGAAGTCAGGGGGCGTCTTGAGGTAGTAGTGGAGAGACAGGTTGGTATATCTGCAGGCTGGAATCAGAAGACCAGGTTTCAAATCTTCCCTCTGCTTCTTACTATCTATGTAACCTTGTGTGTGACCCTTCATCACTCTGGGGTTCACTCTCCTCATCTTTCAAATTATATAGTTTGACTAGGTGGTTTTAAGGACCCTTTGAGCTCTATGTGTATTTCCTGTAAAATAACCAGGTTGGCCTTAGAAGATTTCTAAGATTCATTTAGGTCTATGATTCTATGATTTCTCCTTCTGATGAAGAATTTACCCAACAGCACATCAGGAACTGAGAGCTATCTCACTTCATCCTAAAGGTTAGAAAACAGATTAATTGAACATCAAAAAGTAAGTACCAGAGCTTGAAGTTTTCCAGTAGTGAGTTCAGCTGCTACAAAGAGTAATGCTATTTTGAGAATAAGAAGTATACAGTTTTATCTTGAACACTTTAGAAGAGTGAGGCGGAAATATGACAGTGTTAAATAACTACCCTACTATGTAATAGGACTTAGCAGAGTGCCTGCTGTTTAATAAATGCTTGTTGGAGGATTCATATATATAAACACATATAGAGTCTACAATTAGAAGTAAATTAAAGAGGAGAATAATTTCTCCAAATTTGCCAGATAATTGCCAATGCTACACTTTGTTTTGTGCCATCAAGATTTTCACTTGGTCTTTTTTACTTACCTTTACAAGGTCTTACTATCCGATATGTATGTATACCTATAGATCGATGATACATATAGACAGATGTGTGTATACATATAGATAGATGCATATATACACATGTGTACATATACATATGTAGAATATACATGTATGTGCACATATGTATGTATTTCAAATAGCATGGTACACTACTTTTTGTTTGCTTATTTCCTGAGACTGGGTCTTCCAATCTCATCTAAGCTGGAAATATAGCAGTCTCCCACAGTTTTGATCCCTTGATCAGTGAGGGAGTTGCTCTGTTCCAACTCTATTTCACCCCTTCCTTAGGTACCTCCATTTCCAGGGTCTCACCCAATTGGTGCCATGTTTAGTGCAGACATCCAGTCAGCTTAACTCTGCATCTCAGAACTCTTGAGTTCAAATAATCTGCCAGTTTCAACCTCCCCAGTATCAAAGATTACAGGCATCCATCACCACAGTGTTAGGTGATTTTTGTTGTAAGCATTTTTTTCCTGAAATATGGCATAGTGTATAGCTGGCCTCTTGGAGCTAAGACATGGGTTCAAGATTCAATTATGACATCTTTGATACATGCTGATTATGTAACATTGAGCTAAGTCAACTTGTTCTCAAAGTCCCAGGATGGCCTCCATAAAACTATAAATTGCAAAGCAACTGCTAATCTGTGTTGGGGATTTCCTTCCCTTTACCAAGAAATTGAGTTTTTTAAAAGATAGGTTGGGTCCCTATTTTCAGAGGACCACTGACACCTCCACTCAACCTCTACTCGTCAGACTACAGCAGAAGGGGTGAATCTGCTAAGAACAGTGAAAGGGACTGTTGTAACAAGACTATGCCTTCAGGAAAGTCTATGGAGGAGTTCCTCCACCAGGGGCACAGTAAATCGAAAGTTTGGGGGGAGGAGGAGTAAGAGTGCTGTATGCAAAAGGATAATAAGAGTTATTGTTCTACTGGGGGAGAATATGCAACACTTAGTGTTTCCCCTCCAAGTAGGTCAGGAGTGGATAAAGCTCCCAGTCAGTAAATCGCCTTGATGGACACCTGTTTTGGCTACTTGTCTCTGCTTCAGTAGGACCAGATGATGCTGAATTAAAAGATATCTACTCTACAACTGAGATTCATGCAGCATCATAAGGAACTAGGTCCTCATCCATTTCTGTGAATCAATGTAGACTCTGCCCATTTGGGTCTGGACCCTAAACTATCTTAGGATTCCTTAAAGAATGAGACCTTTTGGAAGGGAACCCAACAGCTCATGTCTTTGGGGGAAAATAGGAGAAATCCAAGAAAATGGTCTGAGGTAGTCAGATTACTATGAAAAATCAACAATGACACGCACACACAAAAAAGTTGACTCCAGACTAGACTAAACCAGCTCTTATATTACAACTCTGAGGTGCTGTCTTATTATTTGTTATTACTAAACTCTTAATTATTAAAAAAGTCCCTAAGACTTTTGGAACACCTTGTATATAGCAACCGGGAAAATCATTGTAAGAGCGAGCAGCATAGTATAATAGAAAGGTTAACGAATTCAAACTCCCAACTCTGCCTCTGTCTGACCTTGAACAAGTCACAACCTTTCTATGCCTGTTTACTTATCTCTTAAAAACAAGTTTAGAGATGACCAATTCTAAGAATCCTCATAGTAGCAATGTAATAACTCATACTCCAGGAAGGAATTAAATGGCTTAGAAACCTTTCTTGTGCTTATAAATAAGAAGGATGTTTTGAAGTAAGAGATACAGCCTGGGATATTGAATTGGAAATCTAGGTCCTGGTCTTTGAGAAGCTACTATTGGTTCGGTGACTTTGGGCAGGTCACTTAGATTTTGCTTCATCAGTTAATTGATGCTTATCCAGTATATTCTACTGCTGCTTCTGCTATTGAGCTCATAACATCAAATATCAAATTTTACCACCCACTATCCACTTCTCCTTTGACTTACTAGTACCTATCAACTGCAGTTCACTCAGATGTCTAGTGCGTTTCTGCTTGTCCTAATAAAGATATTCCATAAGCATGACACGAATTGTGTCAACAAATGGATGAAGCATTAAAATAATATTTTATAGGGTGTTGCTTTAGCCTCCAGGGGAACTCTAAGAACTTAGGTTCCCCAACAACCTGGCAGAGTCATTCAGCCAGTGGTCAAGTTCAAGTGTTTTGAACAGCTACTCTCGTTATAGCAAGTAGCCTTGAAACTAGGGCAATGCCATGTTAGAGTCTGGGACAGCTGTATAAGCACCCCAGCTGAGGACACTTTGAGGAATGGCCTGAATGTGAGAGAATCACTCTATCTTAAAGGTCTAAGGTTTTACAATGACACTTTGGCAATAGTCTGAGCTTCTCATATCAGCATGAAATGCCTTTTCCAGCCCCACTGGAATCACTCTTGGGATTTGAATGCATAGAAAACACAACCTTCTCATTTCCACTTAGATCTATAGATGCAAGGGAACTCAGAAGCCATCTACTTCACCCCCTCTCATTTTACAAATGAGGAAACTGAGACCCAAGGAAGTTAAGGGACTGACCCAAGGTTATACAAGTAGTAAAAACCACAGGAGAGATCTGAACACAGGTCCTCTTTGTGGATGATTTCTACTGTATGATATGACTTTATCTTTCTTCAAGGCTCAACTCAGTTACCAATTTCTATGTATTGTTTTTTTTTCTGTATTGTTACTCTAACCCTTTTCAAATTATCTTGTTTTTACCTGTCTGTGTAAATGGTATATTCCCTAGAAGAACACAAATTCCTTGTGAGAAGGAGCTGTTTTTGTCTTTGTATTCGCTACCACTCCCAAGCTTTGCTCAAAGCTGGCAAATGCTGGCTAAACTGACGGATGGAGCTGAAAGTGAACACATAAATTGAGACAATATGCCAAACTGTGTGACCTTCAAAAGTTGTTTAATCTCTCCAAGCCTCAGCTTTCTCAGTTAAAAAATAAGAGGGTTGGACTATAAAATAATTTGTCATTTATTTGGGGCTTTAAAGTTCCCCCCAAAATAAATAAATAAATAAATTTTAAAAAGAAAGTTCCCAAAAATCTTTATGTTATGTGTTTTCCCAAAGAACTCTGCTGAGATAGTTACAACTGATGTTATTTTTCCCATTTTACAAATGAAGAAACTGAGGTCAGAAGAGTCAAGGGGTTTGCTCGTGGTTCCACAGCTATTCAGTCTCAGAGACAGGACTGGACCACAAGTATTTCTGACTCTAAATGTGGTCCATGAGCCGAAAACTTTGGAGCTAAAGCAGGGCTTAAAGTTCACCTTTAAGGGATGCCCACAGGCATCCCTGAAGTATTGCTGTGATACAATACAAAGGCAATGAATCTCTAAATGCAAGAAATTTGTACAACAGCCTGAAAGACTTCGTGTTTGCTTGAGAATGGTAATTAGTACCAGTAAAACGGGGCAGGGAGGTGGCACAATGGATAGACTTCAGGACTGGAATCGGTAAGACCTGAGCTCAAATCTGGCCTCAGACATTGATTAACTGTGTAATCCTCAGCAAGTCACTTAAATCTCTTTGCTCAGTTTCCTCATGTGCAAAACGAGCTGGAGAAGGAATAGAAATCACTCCAGTACCTTTAACAAGAAAACCCAAAAAGGATTTTGAAGACTCAAACAGGACTGAAAAACAACTAAAGTAATGAAAACAATTGTTTCTACATAATACCATCAGAAAAAAAATGGTCACTGATTGGGTTGGCCATGGGATTGAATTTTTCTATCCAAATTAAACAGGTCTCAAAATTTAAGAAACTATTTGACTTACCCACTCCTTCCCCTGTTTTCATGTTTGATTAGACATCAGAAAATAACCACAATAAAAAATATTCGTTCTTATCCTATCTGTTGTTTTCAACTCCTCCTGATTCTCCTTCCTTCTTCCTGTCATTATCTTCCAGGGATCTCAACAGCTCCAGTCAGGTTGCAATCTGTTCCACCTCAATGATTAAGAAATCCCTTATTGAGGGCGGAGCCAAGATAGTGGCATAGAAGCAACAAGGCTCTGCAGCTCCTACACAACCACCCTAAACACCCATAAAATATGACCCCAGACAAAGTCTAGGATTCTCAGACTCAAAAAAATACAAAAAACACATCTCTAGCAGAAGGCAGCTCAGCAACAGGGGCTCATTGCAGTGGGCCAGAAGCCGAGGCTGGCCCACCTGAAGCCGAAACCACAGCCAGGCCCGGGGTGGTGGGAAGGAGCCAAGCTGAGCCAAGCCAAGCCTCACAGCAGCCAGTCTGCAGGAGAGAAGATCTACAGCCTCCAGCACCTCCACATCTACCAAGGCATGAAAAACAGGGATTGGAGAGGGGCAGCTCGACAGGAGGGGATCATCGAGCAGGCCAGCCCAGCTTGAAAACCGAAAAAGCTGCCAGGCCCCAG
>CM053601.1:38226156-38242413 GCA_028646575.1 Pseudocheirus occidentalis | reverse complement strand
GGAGAGGAGAGGAGAGGAGAGGAGAGGAGAGGAGAGGAGAGGAGAGGAGAGGAGAGGAGGGGACGGGAGGGGAGGGGAGGGGAGAAGAGAGGAGAGGAGGGGAGAAGAGAGGAGAGAAAAGAAAAGAAAAGAAAAGAAAAGAAAAGAAAAGAAAAGAAAAGAAAAGAAAAGAAAAGAAAAGAAAAGAAAAGAAAAGAAAAAAGAGAAGAAAAAAGAGAAGAAAAGAAAAGAAAAAAAGAGAAGAAAAGAAAAGAAAATGCCTAATTCCAAGAGAAAGGAATGATGTTTTGTTCTCTACTGGCATCTTTGTGAAATCAAGTGAAAGCAGAAAAAGTCACAAGTACATTAGGTAGAGTTTCCATTGTGACCCTATAGAATGGTACTAGGAGGATACATGGGATAGCCATGGTTGGCATCTACACTGTTGGAGATAATGCCTGCATCCATGAAATAATATTTATTTGAATTTAAGTATGAACCTGTACATATATATTGATTCATTTTGACGCATACTAGCTCTGACTATGAAGTTCACTTATTCTCTTAGTTATACTCTTAGAATATAAGAGATAGATGGGTCATTAATCTTCATTGATAAAAGAAGCTTCCATATCAGCAGTCCCCTGTGTTGATAAAGTCAGAGAACTGGAGGAATATATAGATGTTAAGAAGATCTTTCTATATGTGGTACCACCCTGATTTTTAGCAGAGGGTTGACATTGGAATCAAGAAAATTTTGATTTAAGTTATTACCTCAGGTACTTCCTGACTATGTGACTTTAGGAAAGCACTTTAACCTCTCAATACCCACAATAACTCTAAAACTGATGAATTGCAGACATGCATTAGTGGAAGTTTTCATACGGGGAGTTCCCCACACCAATGAAGTTTCAGGTCAGGAAAAAATTAGGCTGTAAGTGTGAATATACACATGCACATATGTATATACATTTGCTTTTTAGGGGGGGAGGGCAATTGGGGTTAAGCGACTTGCCCAAGGTCATACGGCTAGTAAGTGTTAAGTGTCTGAGGTCAGATTTGAACTCAGGTCCTCCTGACTCCAGGGCCAGTGCTCTATTCACTGCACCACCTAGCTGCCCCAAATATTTCATTTTTCAAAGAGGTACTGTGTCAATACTTCGACAGAGAATCTGCATCTTCAACAAATCCATCTGTTTTCACCAAATTGACTACTCATTCAAACAACAGGTCAAGTCAGAGAGTCAATAAACATTTATTAAGCTACTGTTGTATGCCAAACATTGTATTATGCCTAGGGATACAAAGAAAGGCAAAAGACAGTTCCCTGCCGTCAAAGAGTTTACAATCTGATGAGGAAAGACAATATACAAAAGGAAGTAGAAAAAGATTGATAGAAGAAGGAAACCAGGCAGAAGCATCACGGAGAGGTCCAGAAGTAGAGCTAGATGAAAAATGAAAAGATGGCTGACCTACTTTTCCCCGTGGCTCAAGTGAGCATGCAGGATGGAGAGGTTCCTGGGTCATGATGAAGAAATAGAGAAATGAAGCTAGGTAAGAAATGAATCCTTTCTTAAATGAAGATTCTGAGAAACTCAGATCGATGCAGTTTGTGGCTTCTTTTTTTTTCTTTAGAATCTGTCAAATGTATTGTTTATGACAATTCAATTGAGTCAATGGGGTCAAATAAGTTATACATATAGGGACTGATAAAGAATAGTTGTATTGGAAATATATTAGGTGGACCAAAGTAGTGGCAGTTTTGGCAGAAGATGAGAACTAAACACATATCCATTAAATGGTATTTAATGGAGACTCACTCATTAAGAATTTATTCCTTTGAGCTAGAAAAAAAATGTTTCCATCGCCCATGGCAATCAAATGTCTGGAATTTTCTAGCAGTGGAAACAGCTACTCACAAAGAACAGCTGAGCTCCAACAGGTGGTCATGAAGGTGAACAGAGCCAACATGGTAATGGCAGGAAGGCAAAAGAAGAGGCAGGTCAGGTTTGATAACAGGGAGATGAGGCCAACCACACATAGCATTCAAGCCTTGTGAAGTAATTGCCAACAACCAACTCTTGTAATCTTTCTTAGGAGAATTTCTACCCCTAGACTATCACCATAGCCAAGAGGGACCAAAGATATGGGTCAGTTTTCTCATTTGATTTATGCTCATAACTGTGGTTCTTATACTTTCCACCTCCTTTCTGGTCAAGACACATTCCATTCTAGATTTGGCCAAAGGCACTGAGTCCTGCAAGCCATTTGGGGTGAAGGGGGTGGATGATAGAAGGAATAAAAATACTATGAGTATGAACAAAGCTGTGTCACAATGCTACACAGTACAACAGTTTGGGGCAAAGGACCTTTGCCAAAGCAATAAGGCTTTGATATTTATCAGCAGGCTCTGCTGTTAGTGTTTGTTTTTATCTTTTTCCTAAACAACAGCAGCAGCCACAACAACCAGGCTTCTCTGGTTCTGCTGGAGAGCCACAAAAAATGAAGACCTGTATTATCTCCTTACTGAGTTATTAATTTCAAACTTCTACCATCTACAAACTTTGAAACTCCAACCCATCTCTACATCATGAAAGGGCTGCTACTTAGCTCAGTTCAGTTTAACTCAACAAAGCCTTCTTATATGCTTATTCTGGATATACATATTCGCTAGACTCTGGCAGAAAGAAAAGGCATGTCTGTCACCTGATAAGCACTTAACCTCTTTTTGACCAACTGACTGATTGAGAGATGGCTACCATTAAAGTCAGGAACATGGGAATTTTTCTAAACATCATTCTCTTCACCTGTAAGAATGGGCATGATAATATTTGAAGTGCCTACTCCAATAGAATTGCTGTGGGATTCAAATGAAATAATATATGGAGAGCTTTGTAAAATATAAAGCAGCATGTAAAAGTCAGATATTATTATCATAGAAATGCTAAGTAATAAATGGCTCAACCATATTGAGCTTAAAATACTAATGACCTAGCTTTATTAACTGGTTGTGATTTTTTTCTTTGTTTATTTTCTCTTTGTTCATGTAGAAAACTCAAGGGGGAAACTACCCCCCCCCATTGATTGATTTAGATCTCCAATTAGTCTGTAAATTAGTCTTAAGGCTTTAGCAGGACCATCAAAAAGGTGAGTGACTTGCCATGCTTATGTAAAAGAGGAGGACCCAAGATCTCTCTAAACCCACCTGAATTTCATCAAACACTTCGATTTCTGATGAGGGTATCTTATCTTCAACTCATTTTCAAGAAACATCTATGTCCCCCACGGGACCTATCAAATCATTTGCTAAGCCTTGTCAATTGTACCTCCATAGTTCTTGCATTTGTCTCCCCTTCTTTCCATTCACATGGTTGATACCCTTGTCCAGTTCTTGTGGCTTTTTTTCTTGGAGTATTATAATACCTAGCCTCAAGTTTCTCTCATCTCCCATCCATCCTTGACCAAACTGAAAAGCAAGAAGGAATGAATCTGATAATTGCATTCTAGTGGTACTGTACTTGGCAGTTAAAATGCTTCAAGCATGTCTGATTTCAAGCAACTTTTTGATATTTGTTCTATATTACTCCCTTCCAAATGCTCCTCAGTCTTGCCAAATTGATCTTCCTGATGTTCTCAAACATGACATTTCACTTCCCAATCCACACCTTTGTACAGGTGGTCTTTCCTATTCGTGTCAAGGGCACGTCATCCTCCCAATGATTTTACTTTCTTAATATCTCTCACATGCTCCTTTTCTGCTCTGACTTTGCCACAACTCTAGTGCAGACCTTCGTTGTTCAGCTCTTAGAGTTTTAAAATATCTTCTGGTTGGTCACCCTACCTCAATTGTCTCCCCACTTCAGTCCTCTGTTCACCCATGAAATTGATCTTCCTAAAATGCAGGTCTGATCATGTCAGTTCTCTACCCAATTAACTCCAATAAGGGGCCATCTCTAGTCATTCTGATCTATATTTTGCCATCAGACCAAGATGGCTCTGAAGAAAAGAATGAGGCTGATAACTTGCACAGCCCTGCCTTACTTAAATCCAATTTATTTACAAGTCAAGATATCACCTTCTTGATGTCTTTGAAACTACTTGACCCAAATTGCTTGGGCTTTCACTAACTGACCAACAATGAGGTCCCAGCCCTAGTCTCCTAGTCTCACTTGGTCATTGTTTAGATTTTGATGGCTTAGAGTAAGAACCTGGAGGTTCTTCACTGAGCAGATTGATTTTCTTTGACAGATAAAAGAGGTCGTTTTTTTTGTTTCATTTCTTACCTCACCTTAATTACTGCACGGGTGTTGCCTCAGACAAACTGAAATCTGGAAGAGACCTTAGCTTAAAAAGGCCAAGGTCTCCCACTACATCAGGGCCACATCCAGCTGTCCTGATCTATATCTTACTACTGGACTTAGATTGCTCCAGAAGAGAGAGTGACTTTGCACAGCCCTGCCTCACTCAAATCCAGTTCTCTTCTTTTTTTCTTTTTGGAGGGGGGAAGGCAAGGCAGTTGGGCTTAAGTGACTTGCCCAAGGTCACACAGCTAGTAAGTGTTAAGTATCTGAGGCCAGATTTGCACTCAGGTCCTCCTGACTCCAGGGCCAGTGCTCTATTCACTGTGGCACCTAGCTACACCTAAATCCAATTCTCTTGAGGGTAAAAACATTACCTTCTTGATGTCACTGTTCCTCTTCAAAAATGAAGGTCAAACACAAACAACAACAAAATCCAATGACTCCCTATCACTAAAAGATCAAATATAAAATTCTCTGTCACTCAAAACCCTTACGACAGTCCTCCTCCTACCTTTTCATTCTCCTTATATCTTCCTTCCCCAGCACCAACACCATACTCTGTGATACAAGTCCTAGTATGGCAGTAAATTCTAACCAGTCTGGTCACTCCTTAAGTCTGTAAGTGAGCCTAAAAAGGCTCCAAATGCTGGTAATTATATACAGCCCAATGCAATAACACCTTCCTTTTTCAATCAGCTGACATACATTCTGCCTGGCAAATATCCACATCCTGAAGCTCCAAAATTCTGTTTTCTCTGTCCAAAGGGGCTTCTGCTTTCCATCATCTTTCAGTCCTTTCCTTCAGCTGGAAAAACTACACCACATCAGCCCCTTTGCCAGTAAGAGACTACATATACATACCATTTCTCCTCTTCACCACACCCCACCTCTATTCCAGGATTATAAGTTCCTTGAGAAAGGGACTCTTACCTTTCTATCCCCAGAATCTGGCACAGTTTCTGGTGTATAGTAAATTCGATAAATTTTTATAAATACTTGTGGATTATTTTTTTATTCTAGCACATAGCTCTACTCTATAGACACCAGACTGCCCCTCATTACATAATTATAAAATATTTTACAGATTTGGTTTAGAACATAAAGAATATACGTGTTCTGGTATATAATTTTGATGGGATACTGCTGTGGTATAAGAAACGATGAGCTCAATAATCTTAGAAAAACAGATAGACTTGCATGAAATAATGAAGAGTCAAATGAGCAGAACAAAGAGAACATTGTATACAGTACCAGCAATAATATTTTAAGAAAGTAACAAAATTGTTTTAAGAACAATATTTAGAGCAAATAAGTCATCTTGACTATTATAAATACCCAAATTAACTATAAAGACTATATGAAGAAAGACACTATCTGCATCCAACTAATAAATAGAAGTATGCATAGAATGATTATATACACACGTGTATACATATATACGTGTGTGTATATAGTGCATACATATTTGTGTCTAGTGGTAGCTATCTCTAGGGCTGGGAGGAAAGAAAAAAAGAAATTTACATGATAACTATTATATATTTTAAAAGAATAACAAGTTGCACATAATAGATCAGTAGTTTCATGTACAGTCATCTTTTTATTATGTTATAGAAAAATGCTTGTTTTATTCCATAATTTAAACGTAAAATAAAAATTTTAAATATAGGAACTGAAACAAGCAAAGGCTAACAATTTACATCAAAGAGTGGTATTGACCCATTCAGATTTGTACCCAACATGAATGACCGACATCCACGAGAAGTCAGAGTTTGCAAAATCAGTGTTTTATTTTATTTATTTTTAGTGGAGGAAAGACTAACAAGCAACAATATTGACTAATTCAGGCTGCACATGTACACATTTTCCTCATATTGGCTATACTCATGGGGATAAAAAGTGACCAGACAAGGACTAGAACCAAGTGTCCTGCCCCTCAGAGCAAAGTTGATCCTTTAGTATGCATCAATTTCTCTTGACTTGAAAATGAAAACAAACACCCCCATCCATGACCATTTCAAAGACATAATAAAGATTAATGATATAACACCAATAAGGAAGGCTCCTCAGAAGAAAATGTACTCAGTGTAGAAATAATTGTTTTGTTTTCAGAATGAATCACTCTTTTAAAGAAAAACACACCAAGTATCCAGTTTCTTAAATATCAAGTCACCATTTAAATGCGTGGAATTTTAAAGGAGAAATCATGATGACAGAAAATAAAGGTTGACTTTGGGTTACATGATAAAAACCACCAGTCCTCGGGATCACTAGATATGCCAGACTCAGGCTAGGAGTCACAAACTAGGAATCACAAAGCGTGTCGAGTGCTTTCTGGGATTTATATTGTGCCTGAACAAAAGAAAGGGATGTTTCTGCTTTGGTCATGATAAAAATTTTATCAAGTGCAATGAACAGAGACTCAAGTGTTTTGGATACTAATTTATTTTAAGAGAATAAAACAAAAGTTTCTTCTTTCCTCCAAAAAGTCTTTTGAGGTACAGAGCTGGAAAACGTGTCAAGGAAACACCAGTTAAATAATATCAATATCAGAAGATATTTAAATCTCACCTGCAAATTCCTCCCGTTTCTGCTCTAAGATCTTTGAAAAACGCATGATGGAGCATATTTTCAAGAAAAGGAAGAATATGTCATTAGTGCAGTCTATGAGCATTCTAGCTTGTCAGACCTGCCTGGGATGACCTTATCTCCAGTTTTAATACTCAAAGAAGATGGATGATGGGAACTTTGAATAGAGATCATGCCAATTGAGGGCAACTAGATGGAGCAGTGGATAGAGTGCTGTGTCTGGAATCAGGAAGATTCATCTCTGAGTTAAAAACTGGCCTCAGACACTTACTAGTAGTGTGACCTGAGAAAATCACATAACTCTGTTTGCTTCAGTTTGCCTTATCTGTAAAATGATCTGGAGAAGAAAATGACAAACCACTTCAGTATCTTTGTCAAGAAAACCTCAAATAGCATCATGAAAGAACAACAAGATGGCAGTTGTGGTTGTGCATGTCTTTATCCCCACTACTGAGAAACTGGGGGAAGATGGTTTACTTGAGTTCTGGAGTTCTATGTTGCAGTAGGGCTTAAGCAAAATGGGTGTCCTTCCTAAGCCCAACACCAATATGTTGCGCTCCAGGTCCCAGGTGGCCTAAGGAGGGGTGAACCAGAATAGAATGTGGCAAAGCTTCAATGCTCTGTAGTAGGATCAGCCTATGAGTGGCTGCTGAACTTCCAACCTGGGCAAGGTAGAAGGAGCTGGGGATGGGGGAGGACCAAGTGTATATATAGTGCTAAATGTTTTACAAATATCTGAAATTCTGCAATGTAGGTAAATATTATTATCCCCATTTTACAGGTTAGAAAACAAGCAAACAGAGACCAAGTTGCTTGCACAGGACTAGTAAATGTTTGAAGCTGAATTTGGCTCCTAATACTCTATGCACTGTGCCACCTGATTGCCTCATAACAAAGACACAGAGTGAGAAAGACAAAGAGAAGGAGGAGGGGAAGAGGAGGAGGAGGAAGAGGAGAAGGAGGAGAAGGAAGAGGAACATGAAGGGAAGGGAGGGAGAGGGAGGGGGGAATAATATTATAAAACAAGCAAAGCAGCATGCTGGACCCAGAATTAGGAAGACCTGGTTTCAAATCTCACCAGTGATACTCATTAGCTCTATGCCCAAGAACAAATCTTGGTGATCGCCTTGGCCATCTTTACCTACTGAGCACAGTTCCTAACATAAATCTAACAATCAATTTGAAGAATTATTTATTGACGTTTGTATCCTTTCTTCCTACTGTTATAAATGTGTTGCCTATTAGTCAGAGTCTGAGGAATCAGACATTCTCTGCTTCCTTCCAAAACAAAAACCAGAACTAATCTTACTGTAAGATGGAGTTTACTCATAATTGGAACTATCCCAGAGTGGAATGGGTTGTATTATAAGGTAGTGAGTTCCCTCTCACAGATGTGTTCAAGCAATGACTAAGTGACCATGTTTTAGAGTGGATTCTTTTCAGGTGTAGATTGGACTAGATAGCCACTAGAGTTTATTCCCAGTCTTAAATTCTGTGACTCTACAGTCCAATGGCTCTAATATGTGTTAAAAGAGGGAATTGTCAGACTGAGGAAATCCCATAGATTGTACAAGTAAATGTTTAAACTTCATTAACTCACCAAAAAATAAATTAATCTCTGTGCAAAATGTTTAATGATGTCTCTCTTGCCAACCAGTGTCAAAATAGTATCAGAAATGTCTAATGGAAGGATAGCACCAGTGGCATGGGAGGTTATGGTTTCAGGGTTTCTTAGAATTTTTACTTAACCAAAATATGATGTGCTTAAACAGATTAACACACGGACAGTTGTAAGAGACAATACTGCATTATGGATAAAGATCTGGCCTACAAGTCAGGAAGATCTGGAGTTCAAGTCCTGCTTCTGACACTTATTGGTTGTGTGACCCTGGACAAGTCATTTAGCCTGTGTCTGCCTCAGTTTCCTTATCTGTAAAAAGGGGATAATGATAACATCTACCTTGCAGGATTGCTGTGAGAGTCAACTGAGACAACACTTATAAAGTGCTTATCACAGTACCTGGCACATAGTAAGCACGATTTGAATGTTGACTATTATTAATAGCACCTACCTTTCAGGACTGTTGCATTTGTAAAGTCATTCAGAAACCTAACCGTAGAATATAAAAGTCACTACTATTTCTAATTATTCCACCAAGCATCATTTTGTTTTACTCCCAAAAACTGACTACTGGTCAGGAGTAGAATTTCTCATGTTCTCACTAGAGGGTTCAGACTTCAGAAGTATTTAATTTTATGGGAATTGGAGGGAAAGTTTATCAATGATTAAATCTGTGCTTTGTGACACCTGTAGGGAAAATCTTGCAAGGGTCCTTTGTTCTTCAGGGGCATAACTGTGTCATTTACTCATCTCTTTCCTCTCTTTTGCATTTCCATCTGCCAGGCATGCAACTAAAGACTTGAATGAGATAACCCAAATGTAAAAAGTGGTATGTGGTTTCATAATGCCCTTAATATGAGGGGAGAGAATGGAGGTAGGAGTTGCTCTATTATTTCAAGGAAAATATGAGTTCAGATGGCCCATGGAAAAGGGACACATTTCAGAATAACAATTTAATAAGGAATGCAATAATGGTAAGATAAAAGTGAATGTTTTCGTTTCTGTTGTATGATATAATTCTATATAGTATATGTATAAATATTTAGGTAGGAGAAAAAGTTCACTATGCATATCAATGTGCTATGTTCTAAATGTCATTTCACTTATTTTTGAAAAATCTTTTTAATATTTACACTCTCTAATCCTTCAACCTTGTCTCCTCACAAAGCAACCAAACCAAGCTATTTTCATTTGGAGGTGTTTGTGCATTCAGCATTTCTCTATTCAATTAGATATGCACACCATTAGCCAAGAAACAGACATATCTCCATGTTTTAGGGAAACAACAATTCCTTTTTTTACATTATCATCTAAACTATATTAACCAACCTTTAAATAGTGTTTTTTTTTACTTTAGTGATAAATCTTTTAAAACTTAACACTGAAATTGACTTCCCTTACAAACTAATGTTTTCTTCTTTCCTACACTATTGTTGACTTGCGGAGACTGGAAATGAGAGATGCAAAGAGGAAAAATTACTTGGCTTTCAAATGGAGTAATTACATAGAAGTAAAAAATGTCTAATTAATTATGGCAGACATTGACTAAGGAAATCTCTTACTGTAAACATGTCACTTCAAACTACATATATTCGCGATTTTCATTAGCTTGATGCTAAAACTAGAAAGAAGCAAAGCATGAAATTCTTGCAACAGTATTCTTATCCCTACAAATGAAGCTTAGTCTTGAATAAGTCATTATACTTTCTGAATCACTTAGAAATTCTTAAGTATTCTGCAACAAACATATCAAGGTTGTCACTGAGCTAGACCATTCTTTATTAAAATACAATTTAATATATACACTCATGATACAGATCCACTTTTTCACAGGGACGCTTAGATAGAATTCTCCCAAGATGCCTTGCTAAAATGGTATTTAAATCACAAATTCTTTCAGCCCAGTTGGGTGGTAGAATATGGAAATGAACTATGCTGGTCCAGTTGAGAATGGAAAGACATCATTATATTGATATCTTCATTAAATCCTCACACATACACACATGCACACACAACCCCCAAAAGAAAGAAAGAAAGAAAGAAAGATGCTTTCAGAAATGTGTTTGCCAAACTTGATATTGCTTCTGTAGATCACGGAGCTTCAGAAACATGACTTCTCTGAGGAAACACTAGATCTTGTAACCGAAATATCTTTCAATCTTTTTAGATAGCCAGTCCACAGGGAAAGGTTTAAGAAAGGATCAAAGCTTGTCCTTTCAGCTTGAATTATTCCATTACAGCTGAATGTGACATAATTACAAAAGATGTTGGATGTGGAATCTCAACAGGATTATCTGACACTCATCTTTGTTGAAAAAGTCTCCCCAGCTGTTGCTCTGATCGCACAAGTGTGCGGGGAGTGCAGACTACAAAAAGTACTTGTGTAAGTGACCACTGCTTTGGGGCCAGCTTAGCTTCCTTAGGCCACTTTGTGACTTGCCCCCAAGTATCAATCGTATCTAAAACAGAAAGCATTCTCCCAGCTAGAATTCCATTTTCTCCCATAAAGCAGTTCAAAGGCAAAATCTGGACATTGCCTTCCTTGGCATATGTGGGCTACATGCAGACAACCCCATTTTCCTACAGACATTTCCATCAGAAATTACCATACGCATTCACATGTGTATGGGGCTTCATGTCCGTACTTGTTTATCCAATCTCACCCTAATTTAGCTGTCTCTTATCTCCAGAGGGAATACCAGTTAATGGCTTTCCTGGTAAAATTCTGGTTATTAGGGGTTACTCACAGAGACCATTTATGACCTAGAAAATGAAATAAGCTAAATAAATATTTAATTTCTTACAATATTTAACAAGTTCTAGCTACTAGTACATGTCATTTAGAAAATTAAAAGGTGTGATTTTTTTCTCTTTTTGGCAAGCATCTAGAAAGAATTTTTTAAATGATCCTAGAAAAGTCTCATTGTAAAATATAACATCAAACATCAAATGAAGAATAATTACTCATTCCAAAGGATTTGGTAGCAGTGAAAAAAATACTTTTCTTTCCTTCCCTGTCATGGATTACATTTTCTTCATACATTATTAATGAAGTTAAACTACTAGTAACATGCCAAATGTGCTCCATAGGAGATTTGTGTCTAATCCAACACAAAACAGGCCCAGTCACATAATGATAGGAAAAAAAAAAGAACAAATGTCAACAGTTTCACACTGGGACTAGATTAAGCAGACCATACTTACTGATTTCTTACACAGGGATTATCTCACTTTTAGTACTATGAGAAGGAAGGCCACACTTCTCTTATATTAACACAGAACTGCACCTGAAAAAAAAAGTGAGAAAGCTGGGAGACTCCCAGGCCCCACTCTCAGCCCCCGACCCATAGAACCTTGATTTATTAAATACCAAGGTCTTAAGCCATTGTTTGGATAATGGGTCACATAAAAATGTCTAATTGTGATATACAAGCTATTAATACCTCTGAGATCAAATATAATATTGCTTCCAATTGAACTCTGATTAGATCATGCTTAAAATAACTGGTGTTTACTGTTTACCCATCTCCTCACTAGGCTTTGAAAGCATGGGGGCTTAGAGGCGGCTAGATTCTTCATAAGGAATATTAGTGTTGAAACAGTTTAAGGATTTTTTTTTTGCTTTTGCTTTAATCTCTTATGGCTAAGGTTTGTAGTCCTTACGTAAGCAAACCTTCCATTGACTTCAATAAGAGGTTAGCAGTTACATAAATACTGTGGGATCTGGCTCCCATTTGTCATTATTAGTCATGCTGGAATGGTATGTTTTCACGGGACTGTGGAACTCTAGCACCTTTAATTACAGCTGTCAGTGTGTGGTACATAACAACGTGCTAGTAAATTAGATCATGTAAAGCAATGTGGCATATAGATTTGTGAATATATATATATATACACACACACATGACGTATTTATTAAAGCACTTTGTAAGCCATCAAGGATTCTATAAACACTAGCTAATAATATCATGGTAGCATGTAGGCTTAGAGTCAAGGGGCTGTGGGTTCAAATTCAGCCTTTGCTACTTAACTACTTATGTGACCTGTGTGAGACATTTAATCTATATATGCCTTAGGCAACTCTCTAGGATTTATCTACTAAGCCATGGATGGGTTGCCTCAACACTGGTAGAATGATTTCTCACATATATAATTCTCCACATCTATAAAACATAGATCTTTTGTGTATTCAAATAATATTGTTATGGCTTAAGAAAACAGAAAAAAAACTTATAAAATATTAGAATGCTACCATGATTTTTGACTTTCAGTAATCTCCCATCACACAAAAGACTGTAAAATTTCATAATGCCTCTGTTTTCCTGAATGTAACTTTCCAAAATCTTAGTGCCTTGAAAAACTAGCCAAGAATTTTCACCTTAGGGTAAAGGGGTGTTTGTGCATATTGGAGGTGGGGTGGAGCAGAAGATAAATTGGGGTCCAGATTGTGATTTTATAGGCATAAGCAATTGTTCTTCAACATCAAGTTTCTGACAGTTGCATGTATCACAAACAGGTTAAGTGTTTTAGATCATACAACCAACATATGTCTGAATCAGGACTTGAACATAGCTCCATATGCTGAGGCCGGCTTAGCATCTAAATGCTTGTTATGCTCCCACTTTAATGGTAACCTGCCCCTTGTTTTCAAATGACTTTTCCTGAAAACTGGCTTAGCTCTTACCTAGGTTAGTGGACAGCTGTCTGGATCTGTCTATGTATCTTTCTTTTTATCTTTTTCTTTTTCTTTATCTTTTTCTTTTATCTCTGGTGTCCATTAAAGACCTGCCAAGGCTTCATGGTAGCATGCTAGTGGCTCTGGGTTCTTGGATACTTCACCCCCGAAGGACAAGATCTACCAAGTTGGAATGATTTCAAATACTGTTCAAGGCTCAAATCTAAGTTTAAAGAGGCTTATCACTAGTAGGTGGGCCACTAGTCAGTTATTTTTCTCCTGCTACAAAAACTCATAAATATGGTCCAGTAAGATGTGGATACATTGAGGCAGCTAGGTGGCGTTGTGAATAGAGCACCGGACGAAGAATCAGGAGGACCTGAGTTCAAATCTGACCTCAGACACTTAACACTTACCAGCAGTGTGACCTTGGGCAAGTCACAACCCCCATTGCTCTGCCTTCCCCTCAAAAAAAATGTGTAAGCATTGTAATAATCATATATGGAAACTTTCAGCCATTTAGTTACTTCTATATATCTTCTAGGTTAAGTGGGATCATCACTATATTAATGATTTACTTCTTCCAATAGTATATCAACTCTTT
Organism: Pseudocheirus occidentalis; assembly: GCA_028646575.1. NCBI lineage: Eukaryota > Metazoa > Chordata > Mammalia > Diprotodontia > Pseudocheiridae > Pseudocheirus > Pseudocheirus occidentalis. Next base: position 38,228,647 of record CM053601.1, on the reverse strand, counting down.
CACCATTAGACAATTGCAAAAAGCTTATCCCATCCTATCCTTACTCCCCTAGGACTTCGACCCCTTCATTCATCACCTTTCCTTCTTTTTCATCTTCTACTTTCCCTTATCTACTAACTTACCTACTAACTAAAAGCATGATCAGATCTCCTCCATCCTTAAAGACCCTTCCTTTGACCCTGCCACCAACTCCAACCATTATCTAATATCTCTCCCTTTCATGGCCAAACACCTAGAAATGGCCATCTAAATTTGTGGGAGGAGATTAGCAGTCATGAATCTGCACAGCTCCTTCCATTTGGGCATTTCATTATAAAAGAGAATTGGTATATTTATTTGTTTCATTTTGCTATACTTGTCACAAGAGGGGGCTTCTAATTCTACGGGAGAGCTGGTATGTGTGATAATACAAAAAGAAAGAAGGATATTGCTAAATATTAAATACAACTCAAAAGAGAGCAGAAAAAACTTCAGAAGAGGATGCAGACAAGCAGGACAGTCTCTTTACTGATGTTAAATTTAATATACATTTTAAAATGTGTTTGTAACAAAAGTTCACAGTTTTATAAACAATCCTCAAAGTGTGCATGTTTTTGATTGTTAAACTCATGATATAAATATTGTATTTTAAAAAGAAACTGAGGAGTCAATAAGCATAATAAATACTAAGCAAGATAAAAAAATTGTAACTGATTAAAACAAAAATAAACATTGAGTCAGAAAAAGTAAAGGTGAGAAATAGTATGACTAATTATAACTCTGACAGAAACCCTGTTTTATGTGCTATTAATTCTGAAAAATGGGAAACACTGAAAGTAAAGACATTGTCTCTAATCACCTCTTTCTCAGAGAAGCTTAGCTCATTTCCTATATGATAATATTTGCAAAACTTGGTCTGTTTTTTCATCATAATTTCACAAAGGGTATTCTCAATGGATGGATACATAGACCATTCTTATATAGATTTTATAGAGATGTGATGCTAGATGGATGAGTCAGTAATTCTTCATGCTTTCTTGCTTTCCTTTTTTGAATAATGATAACATGTTTGATTTTGGGAGAGTATTTTATATCCACTCCTTTTTTATATATCTTGAATATTGATCTGCCAACACCCTCACAATTGTGTTACCTTTTGCATGAACCTCCTCTGTGTATACTCAGTTTTGTCGTGTCATTTTTTTTTACTTTTGTAGGGGCAATTGGGGTCAAATGACTTGTCCAAGGTCACATGCCTTGTTCGTGTGGGGGGGGGGGTAAGTGTCTGAGGATGAATTTGACCTCAGATCCTCCTGAGTCCCTGGCCAGTGCTCTATTCACTGCACCATCTAGCCACCCCTTGTCCAGTGTCATTTTTAAAACTTTGTGCAGCATCTTAAGAATTTTTCTATTAGAGCCCAAATGTGGTGGCTCTGTTGCCATATACGGAGAAAAGAGTTGATAGTAGTAATCTACACATTTCTTCCATTTTGAGGTAGTTCATTGTCAACCTTCTAACTTCACTATTATAGCCCTTGAAAAAATCTTACCAAACATTCAGAAAACTGTTTTTTCCTCCACTCTTTCTCGTTGGTTCACAAAATAATACAACTCATATTCTTGCATCATCTTTCTTTATATTATTTTATAAACAATTTATATTCTAAACTTGAGATGCCTTTGTCGTATACCTGTTTAGTCTAGGTGGCCATAACAAAAAAAAAGTCCTCAAATGGTCAAATTATGAGAATTGGTACACTCCCTATTTAGACTAATCCTTAAAAAACAGATATAGTCTCTTGCCAAGGTGTATTTGAAGCTTAAACCTTCCAGAGTTTATTCTCTGCATACATAGTATTTAAGAATCTAGGTCCTCTATATTAGAGTGGCATTCCTAGAGAGATTAGGGTAGAAATCTGCAGAAAGTTCAAATCTATACTCATATTTTATAGTATAGTGTAAACACTATATAAGTAATATACATATATAATATACATAATATATAACTATACTATATATTATATATTATATTGTATATTATTATAGTATATAATATATAGTGTTGTATATTATAATATAAGTTATATTATATGTTTATATATTATATAATTATAATCTATAATGTATTACAGTATATAATATATAATATAAAATACACACACAGGGAAGGTAGGTAGAGCAGTGAATAGAGCACTGGCCCTGGAGTCAGGAGGGACTGAGTTGAAATCCAGCCTCAGACAATTAACATTTACTACTTGTGTAACCTTGGGCAAGTCACTTAACCCCAGTTGCCCTGCCTTCCCCCCTCAAAAAAAAACTGATATAAAAAATATCACAATCCGGCCTCAGACACTCTAACCAAAAACTAGCCCTGTGACCTTGGGCAAGTCACTTAACCCCAATTGCTCTCCAAAAAATTTTTTAAAATATATCACAAATAGACACATATGAAATATACTATAAATTATAAATACTATATAGATCTATACTTATATATCTGTGTATGGGCATG
>CM053601.1:38209549-38225656 GCA_028646575.1 Pseudocheirus occidentalis | reverse complement strand
GGAATTCACACCTTTTCACCAATGGACAGAGTTCTATACTTAGCCCTAAATTACTAGGATCTACTTAACCCTAAGTATATGATCTACTTAGCCCTAAGTATCCTATCCACTTAGCCCTAAATATCAAACAAATTGATTACCATTACTGAGACAGAGCAGGAAATAAAGCTATCTCAAAGCTACCAGGATCACAGGCTGAAGGTAAAAAGGAAGGGGTTGTTTCTCAGGAATGACCAAAACTCTGGAGATCTCTTATCTGACTTAGTCCTCTCAAGTGAGGACAGATGCAATTCACAATTTGCAATTGGAAATTATAAAGGAGATAAGGATTGGACTAGGGCAGGGGTGGGCAACCAGCATTCTCCTACTTGTGCCTTTCTAGGTCCTTGAGTGCAGCCTTTTGCCTGAGTCTTAGTTTTGCAGAACAAATCCTTTTATTAAGGGGGTTTCTTCTGTGAATTTTAGATTCAGTCAAAGGTTGCAGTTTCTCCATCCTCTAGCCAGGTCAGTGCCTTCATTAGAGCACCAAGAGTCAAAGAAAGTAGTGAAAAGTTGAGGCAGAATGTAAAACCTAGTACCAGCCACCCCATCTAGAATTGTAAGGTTAATGGTGTCCAGGCTACAGATGAGGCAGTACCAAACTCAGAATACTAACTCTAGCTAAGAGTAGAGGAAGAGTGGGAGCATAGCCTTTGTACAATCCAAAGTTAGGAAATGAGGCCAATGCTCAAAGAACAAATGAGTAACAAAAGAAAATATCAAACACATTGAAAAAAATTAGAGAAACCCAAGGTGTAAAGGTCAATTCCACCATAAGCACACATAGACCCTCAAAGAAAGGAATGATTTGGTCAGAAGGTCTAAAGAAGTGGTTGAAAAAAGTGGAGTAGTCCATTAAAACTTTAACTGAAAAGGAAAGAAACTCTGAATAAATAAGATGGAACAATAAATGGCTTAGAACAGAAGGTGGAAAATAAAAAGTAGTCACTGTCTAATCATGAAATGATCAAAGCATTTGAACAGGCAGTTTAGGGGAAAAATCAAAGATAGATAGATAGATAGATAGATAGATAGATAGATAGATAGATAGATAGATAGATAGATAAAGATATAATCATTCAGAAATGCTTTAAATCACCATTGATTAGAGAAATGCAAAAAAATGATAAAAGGGGAAAATGACAAACGTTTGGGGGTATGTGGGAAAACTGGGACATTAATACAGAGTTGAGGGAATTGTGAACTAATTCAACCACTTGGAGAGCAATTTGAAATTATTCCCAAAGAGCTATAAAACTGTGTATATCCTTAGACCTAGCAATATCACTCTTAGGTCTATTTTCCAAGGTAATAAGGGGAAAAGGAAAAGAACCTGTGTATTCTAAATTATTTATAGCAGCTTTCTTTATAGTAGCAAAAAACTGTAAATAGAGGGGATTCCCATTAACTGTGGAGTGGCTAAATAAATTGTGCTCTATTCTTGTGATATAATACTACTATGCTGTAGGAAATGATGGACAGGTTGGTTTTAGGAAAACACAAGGAGTAGGTAGGTGGTGCAATGAATAGAGCACTGGCCCTGGAGTCAGGAGGACCTGAGTTCAAATCTGGCCTTAAGACACTTAACATTTACTGTTACCTTGGGCAAGTCACTTAACCCCAATTGCCCTGCCTTCATCCCTAAAAAAAAAACTTTCATGAAATAATGCAGAGTGAAATGAGCAGAACCAAGAGAACATTGTATACCACAACAGTGATGTTGTTCAAAAGCATTACGAATGACTAAGCTATTCTGAGTAATATGATATCCCAATCAATTCCTTAGACCTTGTGAAGGAAAATGCTATCCCCCTCCAGAGAAAGAATCAATATATGGGAGTATGCGTTGTATGGTTTTATATATATATATATATATATCTCAAATCTTCACCATCTCTTATGTGGGGTTGGGGGGAAGGGAAAGAAACAATTGAGAAGTCAAATTGTAACAAAAAATAGATATTTTTAAAAAGAAAAATAACATGAACAAGAATTAAGGGATGCTTTGAGATAAAGAATATTAGGTAGAAATCAAAAGATTAAAATATTTAGACATCGAAGATATCTACTATCAAATAAAACATATTTGGAAAACAAATTGAGAAGAAAAATAAATTAAGAATCACTGGACTGTCTGAAGACCATGACCCAAGAAGCAAAGCTCTGGATATCTTATTTCAAGAAATCATAAAAGTATCCAGATCAGTCAATCAATAAATATTTACTAGATGCTTAACTATGTGCCAAGTAGAAGGCAAAGTGAAAAATAGAAATCTACTAGTCTTCTTCTGAAAGATATACCAAATTGAAAATATCCAAGTATGATCCAGCCAAAATACAGAGATTTCATGTAGCAGCAACCACACAGACATAACCAGGATTGCCACTAGTACAAATTCTTAGATCTGATTTTCTAGGAAAGATAGCTATTTAAGGTGTCAACAATCTTTAAACTACATTCACTAGTTCAGTGGAAATGTCAGCACCCTGAACTGCAGAGAAAATACAAGCAGAGAAATAAAGATCAACAGACAAGGCTCTGACTGCCTGAATCAACTATATGGTTTACATATATTGCTAGATCCAGGAAGCCTTTACATCTGAGCAGTCAACCTCCAAAGCAAAATACCAACTCAGAATACATACACATTTTCTCAGAGCCAACCCTCCTGACTGAATACCTAATTAGAAATTAGCAAAAGGTGTGAAAGCCTTCCTACAAGTAAGCCTCCCTTAATTAAGCTTCCCTTAATGGGCTCCAAGTGAGACTTATTAATGGTCAGTGAAGATCTTAAATGTCATTAACATTACACATAACAAAGCAAAGCTTTCATTAGCAGTACTCCCAAAAAGAATACAAGGATGAAGTAGTTATAATCAGGTTCAAATTAAATAAAAAACTTCTATAAAGAAAAACTCATAAATATAACTGAAGAAAATTAATAAAAAAATTTTACCAAGAATAATTTTCTTTTAAAAATTAATTCTAATTTTGGGGTTGAGATTGGGAAGGGGGGAGAAGGGAAGGAGTGGCCTTTTATAGACTAGTGAACTTTCAAGCAACCCTGATGAGAAAGCCAGAGCTGTGCAGAATTTTAGAAATGCAAACAGTATTAAAGAGAAACCTTTGAGTTTGAGCAATGGGAAAGGGTTAAATGATGGTAAAGTACTTATATTTTTGTGGATGGAAAGAGACAAATGATCTTTCAGAATTCCATTGTATTGAAGGATCATAGTGGGAATTCAAAAGCAGAAATACAGGGCCCGGGTGAGAATTTGTTCTATTATGTTGGTTGTATGAAAAGAAAGAAATAGGAGAGAGAAAAATATACCTGGAAAGAAATTAGGAAAAAGAATGAAGAACATTCTATTTCACATAATTGATGTGCACAGGAAAAGTATACAAACAAGAAGGAATATTTGAGATTCATGACTCTCATGAACCTCACGTTTCTCTAAAGTAGACATAGATGGATCAAATACACACATACATAGAGTTTGTAGACCTACTAACTCAACAAGGAAAGAGGTTGAAACAGAGAGAGGATATAGGTGGACTTAATAACAATGAAATTGTGCAAGTGAGGGATTTTGAGGGATGAGAATTGGGGGGGGGGGGGAGGGAAGGAGTAATAATGATGCCCAAAACAAGCAAGCAAGGAAGAAAGGACTTTCAATAAAAGATTTAAAAATAAACAGAAGTGAGAGAAAGGAAATGTATAAAGGGACACAGACAGGCAAGGCATTGTTGGTACTACACTCAATAAATTGAATACATACCTTTTTTCTTTTCTTTTTGCTTTTTGGAAGGGGAAGGGCAGGGCAATTAGGGTTAAGTGACTTACCCAAGGTCACACAACTAGTAAGTGTTTAATGTCTGAAGCCAGATTTGAACTGAGGTCCTCCTGACTCAAGGACTGGTGCTCAATTCACTGTACCACCTAGCCACCCTAAATACACACTTTTTTTTTAAAAAAAAACAGCTGTATTAAATATTTATGGTTTCATATATAATATTATTTTTATTCTCCATACATGGACACATCCATGTTTGCTGATATTTGTCAAGTTCATGATTTTCTGTAAAAGAAAATTTCATTTTTAAAGACATGAAACAACTGAAAAAGGTAAAAATATTTAAGAAATAACTGAACTAAAATCAGTACTACATAAAGGCAAAAAAAAAATCAGCCTGTTCTCTCTCTTCCTTTCCCTCCTCCCCCTCGCTCATACTCACCGTTTTTCTGGTCTCATCTGATTTTCTTGCTCTCTAAACTTACATTTTATCAAAGTGATGAGAGCCTTCTTAAATCAGAAGAAATTCAGGACAGTAGCTGTTTCTATTTTCCTTATTTCTAAAAAATCTAGTCTGATTTGTTTTAATTTAGTTGAATTCAGAACTTACTTCTTACAGTCATTCTAAATCAGTCATGGTTCAGTATCTACAAAGGATGCACGTGATTCCAACAAACCCACCAAAAAGACTAAGTGAGGTAGATAAAGTTAGGAATTCAACAATTATAGACTAGAAGGATAGTGTGCACATTGGCTATGGTTCTGGAAACTTAAAAGGACAATAAGAACAAATTTAAAGTCAGTATAACTATAAGCAATCTTGGCTTAGAAATAAGGGGAAGTCATGGAAAGAGCCCTGCCTCTAAAGTCAGAGAACTCAGCTTCAGATTCAATGTTTGTTACCTACGTGACCTTGGACAAGTCCCTTAACCAAATCAGTGTTTGGTGCATAATACTAACAATAATAATAATAACTAACATTTCCATAGCACTTATTATGCCCTAGGCACTGTGCTAAGTGCTTTACAATAATTGCCATTTTTGTTCCTCACAACAACCCTCAGAGGTAGTGTTCTTAGACCTGTTTTTCTGATGAGGAAGCTAAGGCAGACAGTTTAAATTGCTTGCACAGGGTCACAGAGCTATTTAGTGCTTGAGGCTGAATTTGAACTGAGGTCTTCCTGGCTCTAGAACTATTGTTCTATCCACTGATCCACTTAAGCTTCCTCTAGTAAACATCTAATAAATATTTTCACAATCTACCCATCCATCCATCATCCATCATTCATTCATGACATTTCATAATCAATCATTTCCTTAAGTTTCAATTGCCTCATATCCAAAATGAAGGGGGAACGAAATGGTCTCTGAGATCCCTAACAACTCTAAATCTATGAGCCTAAAGAAGTACATCTCTCTTCTTTTAGGTTGAAAAGGTGAGGGACTATGGGTATGGAATGCTGCATATCTATGTTGCTCAGATGCACAGGTTGGTTTTGCTTAATTGTTTTGTTTTTCTTCTTTAAACATAAGGCTCATGGTGGAATGGGAAGTTTGCGGTGAAGGGTCAAAAGATGTGGCAAAATGTCATAATTGTTCATGGTTGTAATATTTGGTAGATAAATGATAAATATTTAAAGTGAGCTATAAGAAATAATCATTTCATTTTGCCCACTGCAAAAGCTGTCTGGTTGGCTTTTTATGTTATGAGATTTACTCATTTAAAATGTCTAGGTATTCTCCTGTTTAAATCACTGGTCTTTTGTCCTCATCTCAAGTTGACTCTGCACTTAACAGATGTTCATTTCAAGGCACTCCACAGCATTATAAATTATAATAAACTGCTAATTTAGGGCTTTGACAAAATGGCTCACTAAATGTGTCCTTGGTATGTATTAGAGCAGGGAAAGGGGGAGGCAAGAACACAAAAAGCAGCACGTGGGGGTCCCAGCAAAGAAAAAAAAGTCTTCCATGTTTTGGAAAGTGACTGTCATAGAAAAGTTATGCCTGCTCTTAAAGTAGCCGGGCCAGCTGCCTCCCATGTGCCACAAATGTTCTTGTCTCTTATTTCTCCTGTTCAATTATTGTGTCTATAAATTGCAAGAGGCCACCTGTGCAATACACTCATCCAGAAGAGCCCCAAAGGAAGCATTAACATATCAAGCCTCATAAAGCACAAATCCTTAAATGTAAAAACTGACACTTTCATCCTCTTCAGTCTACATCTATATAAAATTTGAGAAAAAAATAAGAAACTCCAAGATGGATCATCTTTCTACATGCTGTGAAATGCCTAATTGCTGCTGCACAACTATGGTTTTTCAAAATCTAGGATTCCAGACTGGGCTACTTAATTGAAAAAAAAACAGCCTAAATCTATGCTTCAGAAATTATATAGCATAGCTAAACACACACCCTGTTAACTTAAGTCCATCAGCACCAGTTCATAACCCTAATTAACCCAGCTGTGAAAAATAGCACCTGCTCAGGTGCCTAAAGAGAACCAGTAAACAGGACCAACAAAAACCAGTTACCAGACCCAACAGTAACCAAATATTTTCTGTTTCCTTCTTTTTGTTTGTTTGGATAGGATTTGTGGTTTCACATGCAAATCTTTCTGTTTTTCTTGTACATGAAACTTTTCCTGCTGACTGATAGTCATCAAGTTCATAATAAAAAAAGAAAAATGTAAAAATTTTATTATAAATTATGTATCTATATATAAATTATAAATTGAAAATATTACAATAGAATCATACTTTTAGGGCTGAAAAAGGTCTCGATGATTTCCTAGTTCAGTTGCCTAACATTCATGATTGCCCCCTTTATTTAAGGATAAAGAAACTGGGTACAGAAAAGTTAATTAGCTAGCAAGTATCAGAGCAGGATTTGAACTCAGGTTCTATAACTCCAATTCAATACTCAAAGTTCAGTACTTTTTCATTGAATTCCTAGCAATCTGTTATTTGTTGAGAAACATTCAGGGAGAAAATGTATGTGATCACACATCCTCAGATCATACCATTTTGGAAGCAACAAGTAGATAGGGACAAACAGGAGGAAAGAGGGAATTTGGAACTCAAAACATTTTAAAAAGTCAAAAATATGGGAGCAACTAGGTGGAGGAGTGAATATAGCACCAATCCTGATGTCAGGAGGACCTGAGTTCAAATTCAGTCTTAGATACTTAATACTTACTAGCCCTGTGACCTTGGGAAAGTCACTTGCCCTTCCTTCCTCCCTCCAAAAAGAAAAAAAAAGTCAAAAATAAATCACAGATTTTTTTTAATTCCAAAAAAATGGAAATGCTACCAAATAAGGTGCTAATCAATCCATGTGCCTTGCTGTCATACTCTAAGCACAATGTTCAGCAAAAAGAAGTGCTCACAAATGCTTCTCCATTCATTCAACACATTTTGTAATCAAAATTGTTTTCTCTGAGCAGTAATATGAGGCAAAGACTATGATTTCACAAAAAGGAGAATAAATGGAACTAGTAAATATGAGTGAGCTTAACTAGTCAATTAACAAGCATTTATTAAGTGCCTTTTGTGTGCCTAGCATTGCATTTAATGGAAGATAAAAGTAAAAAATGATATAGTCCCTGCCCTCAAGGTGCTTAAAATCTAATTAGAAGCCACAATATATTCAGAGATAAATAAAGGAAAGATGTCTACAATATAAATACACAGTGAATTAGGGTGTGGAGGCACTAGAGCTGGGGCAGGGGGCATCAGGAAAGGACTGTTGGAAGCAATGGCTCTTGAATGAGCCTTGAAGCTACCTAGGAATGGTGAGGAGAGAGAGCATTCTGAGCATGGTGGGAAACCCATGTACAGACATGAAGTCAAGGGATTGAATGTCATGTGCATGAATTATAAAACAGGTCAGTTCAGCTGAGCCCCAAAGTGTCTGAGGGGGAGGAATGGACACTTAACCTGGAAAGATTGACTAGAGATGAATTGGGAAGGGTTTTAAGTGACAGATAGAGGAGCTTTATTTTAATCTAAAAGTAAGAATAAGCCACTGAAGCCTCATGAGCAGAGGAGTGACATGGTTAGGCCTGCACTTCAGGAATATCAAGTTAGCAGCAGCTGTGTGGAAAATGAGATCGGAAAAGGGAGAGACTGGATGCAGAGAGATGAATAAGGACGTTATTGCAATAATTCTGCTGAGAGGCTATGAGGGCCTGGAATAGGTTATTTGTAGTGTGAATGGAGAGAAGATGTGGAGATGTAAACCAGGCCTGGCAAGTGATTCGGATATGGGAGGGTGATTGAGAGCAAAGTGTCTAGGATGATTTAATGCACATTAAATTGCTTTTCATCTCCTTTTTGTGTTAATCCAATTGTATATCATCACAACTGACACAAAGGAGATATTTTAAATAGAGTTTTTCTCATTAATTATCCCCAGTCCTCCACTAAGTCTTATTCTAATGTCTGGTCAAGAAGGGGAGCTACCAGCATATAATTCAAAGGCAATAGGAAGGGAGGGCTGTGGGGGTGGGGAGGGAGGGCAGTGGGGGATGGGGAGGGAGGGCAGTGGGGATGGGGAGGGAGGGCAGTGGGGGATGGGGAGCGAGGGCTTAACCCTGGTAGTTTCTACCAAGCTGGGAAAGCTTTAAATGTGGGCCTGGTCATGGACCATATGACTGTTTTCCAAGCACCATCATACTTCTAGAAAGTCCACTCAACTACAGAATGGTAAAATTGTTTTTGCAGGAACTTGAGTTCAAATCCTGCCTCTGACACTTTTTTTTTTTTGAAGTGGGGAGGACAGGGCAATTGGGGTTAAGTGACTTGCTCAAGCTCACACAGCTTGTAAGTGTTAAGTGTCTGAAGCTGGATTTGAACTCAGGTCCTCCTGACTTGAGGGCCAGTGCTCTATTTACTGCACCACCTAGTTGCCTCCTCTAACACTTATTAATGATGTGAACCTGGGCAAATCACTTAAGCTCTATGTGCCTCAGTTTTCTATAAAATAGCCACAGTAATAACACCCATTTTCCAGAGTCATTGTGAAGGTAAAATGGAATTAAAATGTGTAAGATATTTGCAAAAATTTTGAATGATATCAATGTTACAATACCTGTAAACTGAGTCTCAATACCCACTGGTGTGAGACTCTCACCTTAGTGGTGGACATCAATGCCTCATGCCTATGTGAGGAGCTGGACAGATTTGGTGAGAACAAGACAGTTTCACTTTCTTTGAACCTGAGGATGCCTTCAGTTCCCCAGTTTCTCTGTACTCTTCAGTTGCTTCCAGCTCTTCTGCCTCCCAGCTTCAAGAGAAAAGATGCATAAAGTCAACCACATTTAAGGTTGCTGAAGGGAGAAGATAACTCTGGGAAGAAGCTAATGTGAGAGTAGCTGGTAATGTCTAGCATGCCCCTGTACCTACAGATTTCAGGGATTTCCTAGGGTGGAACTCAGGACTTTCTCACTTGATTGAGCTGAATTACCTTGCTCCTACTGGGAGAGCCTTTTCGCTGAGTATTACCCGATATATATTCTCTATGTATAATTTCTTTGATTTTTTTTTTACTATAAACATGGATAAATAGAGTTTTTTTTGCTACCCCCTGTTCTTGTTGTAGAACTGGTATTTGGATGGAAAGAGTTGAATATTAAGCTTTAGTCCTTGCTCCTCTCAATTAATAAAGCAGTGATCAGAAGTTAGATTGGATCTGGAAAACACATCAATTAGGCTAACAATATTTAAGGGAGCAGATAAATATAATACTCACCCAATATTCCTTCTTTCTGAGGAAAGCAGTCAGTTTCCAAACCCCTGCTTCCACTCCTTACAAGAATTAAAGTCTTTTTTATACAGGAGTGGGGGGAGAAGAGACTAGAGAAGATTATTCTACCACCCTTTGAGTCATATTACACCCCCGTATGAATTGTAGGGAGACAGCCCTCACTGTGCATTCTTGCCATTGTAGTTTTCAATAAAATTTTAACTCTTAAAAAATTGAAGACAATTTCCCTGGTTGCACTATGTGGTCCACATCATTGGAAAGAGAAATACCATTGAAATAGAAGTAACTAAAACCAACAAAGACAGAGAGAAGAAATCAAGAGCTTCGAGATGACACCTTTGACGCTACAAAAGCATAGTACTCTTGTGATGTATACATTGTAGACACAAACAATGACCCTGATGTCAGTCACATACAAATATTTCCAACACACTGAGAAATAAAAATAACATAAAACAACTCATAGGGTTAAGGTCCAAAACAAAAGCAGTTCAAACCTTAAGACATCAAGTCTCAAGTAGGAGATGCTTACGAATTTCTTGAGGTGAACATTCTGATTATTTTCGTTCTGAAAACACATGTCTTTGGGGCAGCTAGGTGGCTCAGTGAATACAGCACCGGCCTTGGAGTCAGAAGGACCTGAGTTCAAATCCAACCTCAGACACTTAACATAAAACTAGCCCTGTGACTTTGGGCAAGTCACTTAACCCCAATTGCCCTACCTTTCCCCCTCCAAAAAGCAAAAAAACAAAAACAAAAACAAAAATGAAAGGAAGAAAGGAAGGAAAAGGAAGAAAGGAAGGAAGGAAGGAAATAAGAAGGAAGGAAGGAAAGAAGAAAATACGTGTCTTTATTAATTGTGAGAAAAGCATAAGACTTTGCATTCATTCATTCATTCACTCATTCACAAACACAGAGTACCGGATCTATGCAACTCATTATGCTAATAGATATCCACTAGCATAATGACTTGCATTATTTAGGGCTTAGCAAAGTGTCTTCCACATATTAGGCACTTAATAATTTTTTACTTGATTTGACTTTTTAATGGTCTTGGGAATCAAGAAGATCAGTAAGATATAAACTGATCTTCAGGCCTCCCAGCTATAACCGAGTGAAAGATCAAATGTGTTGTCATTTTTTAATGAGCAGTCAGTGGCACAGAAAGAGAAATATGCATATGTATATTTCTTTTTCTGGGCCATGATGCATTTCTTCAGAAAATGAGAATATATTTGATCTTTTCTTGCAAACTCAATTCATAAGCACTATATCCTATTTTAATTCTTTTCTAAATTCTAGCTTTGCTAACTTTAGTTATGGATGCTAAATCCACTAATTCATATATTGATTTTTTTAAACCCTAGCATTTTCTGATAACTTTAAATCCAGGAAGAATAAAAGGCTTTAAAAATTATTGTTGTAGCAACAGCAGCAGTCATATTGCACTCTTCAATTTCCATTGTTGTAACAGTAACTTTCATAGTATTATGCTTTTAACAAAAATAAATATGTAGACACTGAATTAATTTTAATGTTGATTCTTAAATGCTTTTTCCTAAATTTTTTTTTTGCAAGCTCGTAGGTAGAGGTATTCAGATCTGTGATTTCATCAGCAAAGGCATCTCACGGTGGGGAAAATACTTGAACTAAATTGTCAACTCGTCTGTAGCTTCCAGTCTTTGACACTTATTTGGATGTTAGTGACTTGTTAATGATCATTAATTAGCAAGTATTAGAATAAGAAATTGAACATATATCTTTCGGTCTCTAAGGCTAGCCCCCAACGCACTCACCAATGGTGCCAAATTAATGAATTTTGGTCACACAAAACTCAGAAAGTATTACTACATGAGAGGTCTAGATGGATAGCCAGAATGAAATTCTGAGAATACACAGAGAGAAGATACTAAAGGGACTGGAAAAAACATTTTGGCTTGTATTACTCCAGTTATCATGGAGGAAAGAAATTTCTAGGTACTTCCATGATTTTACAACTGGTAACTAGAATCATTGACTAGACTTTATAAATGGTAAGAGTGTACTTGAACATATCTCCATCAACATGTTCATGGTGCAGATTTAAAAGGAATAAAAATACCCAGAGGTTCTCTCCTTTGGAATAAAGGTAGAGGAGAAATGGAAAAAGAATTGAAGGTTAAGAATTCTGTAAGAAGAAAGGAATTTAGTAGGAAGTATATCAGACCCTGGAAACTGAATATGGCAGGTAGTGCAGTAATCAATGATTATTCAGAAGCTGTCTAGTTGGGGAGAGAGAACACAAAACACACACACAACATATGCAGATGGATATGTACACACATGGGATGGCTCTGGCATATGAATTTTAAGTGTGATTTCACATTAAGGATTTCAGATGACAGATATTGGAGTGTGGAAGGATGCGGACATACATACATTATTGAAGGAAGAATAGATTGGCTCCCTGATTTTTTTTTTATAGATAGGAGTGGGAGATTAGCTAATTACTTAATCAAAGATTTTGCATCTCTACCTTTTTATGAGAAAATGTCATGTGTCTTGATGTTTTTAATCAAATAAGAAAAATTAACAATAAATAAGCTAATGAGTAATAAGGCAAAGTAATAGAAGCTTGGTGTATTTGGTCCTGAGAGCACCTAAAGAATAGTGTACTTCTCCTGCCATAGTCACTCATACCTACATCTACAGTCGCAGCCACAGAGGTCCTACAGGTGAGCTAATCTGGATGATGGGAAGGTAGCTTAGGAGCCAGCAAGAGTTCCATTCAGGTGCTGACTTTGCCACACCCTGGCTCTGCTGCCCTGAGTAAGTCTCAGTGCCTCTCAGCACTCTAGGCAGTTTCCTAAAACTCTAAGATAGAGAGAAGGAACTCATCTACAGCAGCAAAAGGAGTTTCTTTATCTCAGAATTGCCTATATCAGTAAATATCGAGATTAGGTGTCTATATATGCTAATTTGACAACTTAAAAAAACCCATAAATATTTCATACACAAAGTAGAACAAGGAGGATTGCATGAGAAACTTTGAAGTTATATCATATAGCATATATAGGCATAAATATATTCATGAGTAAATACATACATATGTATTTGTCCATGTATGCATATATAAAATATTTATGGTCTTCTATGGTTGTCAAGTTCACAATAAGAAAAAAAGATGCTTTTAGAAGAGATATCTTTAAAGGGTTTATTTTAGTTTCCTGATAAGAATTCATATTCTATGAAGCTTAGTAGACTAGAGAATTGGGAGATTCCAACCATTAAAAGGGACCTGATAATGTAAATGAGCCTCAAATTAAATTAGTCACATCTAAATTAAGAACTGTATGACTATTTTTAGGATGGCTATGCTGTTCAGTGAATAGAGTTCCAGACCTGGAATCAAGAAGACTCATCTTCCTGAGTTCAAATCCAGTCTCACACAATTACCAGCTGTTATGACCCTGGGCAAACCACTTAACCCTATTTGCCTCAGTTTCCTCACCTGTCAATTGAACTGGAGAAGGAAATAGCAAACCACCTAGCATCTTCACTAAGAAACCTCAAATGTAACAAAGTATCAGACATGACTGAAATAATTGAACAATAACTATGGCTATTTTTCTGTAGGACAGCAGGAAAATTCCAAAATTAGCTTTGACATAGCTCGTCAATTCTATGTTACTATAAACTTCATTACGGCCCATTACCTGCATTCTAATTCTAACCTCTAACATGGACTTCTATAGCAATTTCCTAACTGATCTGCTTCCCTCTAGTATCTCCCCTCTCCAATCCATCTTCACACTGATGCCAAAGTAATCATTCTAATGCATAGGTTGGGTAATATCCATCCCCTGCTCAAAAAGCTTTACTGGCATATTGACTGCAGATTAAAATATAAAATTCTTAGCCTGTGCTTCAAGGTCCTCTACATTCTTCTTTCAAAGTACTTATCACTACCTGGAAAAAGTGTTTTCCCAACATTTGAATTCTCTTTTCTTTCAGGATGGTCTAGTTCAAGTGCACTTCCTGTGTGAAACCTTTCCTTATTAGTCCAACTAGAAGTGATTCTGTCCTTCTTGATTTTCTCATGACATTCTACCCCATTCTCCCTTTCTTTGAATTATGTATTAGAGTTGTTTGTATACATGTCTCCTCTCTGTTACCTGATTGTGTGTTCCCTCATGAATTTTTTTATCATCTATCTCCAATGCCTGTAACATATTTATGAATTATTGAACTGAATGCAATGTTTAGTGCTACTGATCACCCATGAGCCTTCTGTATAGAAAATAAAAATGCTAGAACAATTCTACTTCCAATAAAGAAATTATCAGAAACAGTCAGGAACTATAATTTGGAGATCTCAGTACATTTGGAGGTCTTGAAAAGCTTCCCTAAAGGGTTTACATTTTACCTTTCTGCATGAAAAAATAAAGAACATTGAGGCAAATGTCTTATATAGGAAAAGAGTTATGATCCTCGTGATAATATTCTTAGTTCATGAATTAGCCACAACTCTCATGTTGAGACATCGTAGGTAATAAATTATTTATAATGTAAAATCTTCAAAGGAGGGAAAATAAACTTGGCATCCCCATGCCTGGAATGCTCTCCCACCTCGCCTCTGCCTTCTGGCTTTGCAGGCTTCCTTTAAGACTCAGTTAAAAAATTTGGAACTATGCCCAAAGGGCTATAAAATGGGCCTACCCTTTGACCCAATGATACCAGTTCTAGGGCTGTATCCCAAAGACATCATATAAGTGGGAAAAGGACCCATATGTACAAAAGTATTTATAGCATCCCTCTTTATGGTGGCGAAGAATTGGAAATCAAGGGGATGTCCATCCGGGAAATGGCTAAACAAGTTGTGGTATAAGAATGTAATGGAATACTATCGCACTAAGAAATGAGGAGCAGGAAGACTTCATAATAACCTGGAGAGACTTATATAAACTGATGCTGAGTGAGGAGAGCAGAACCAGGAGAATATTGTACACAATTACAGACATACCTTATTTATGATGACTTTGATAGACTGGGCTCCTCTCAGCAATGTAAGGCTCTAAGACTGGAAAAGGCTATCCACGTCCAGAGAAAGAACTACAGAGTCCGAAGGCAAATAGAAGCAAAATACTTACTCTCTTTTTTTTTTGTTTTGTTTTGTTTCTTCTTCCTCATTGTTCATCCTATTAGTTATAATTTTCTTTACAACTTGACTAACATTTAATGCGAAGGTACATGTAGAACCTATATTGGATTGCATGTCTCTGTGGTGAGTGGGGGGAGGAGGAGAAAATTTGGAACTCAAAAACTTGAGGAGTGGAATGTTGTAAACTAAAAGCAAATAAATTTTTAAAAATAAATTAATAAAACTCACCTCCATGATGCAGACAAACAGCAAGATCTATGAAACAAAATATGACACCTCACACATACATCAGCACAATTATGACGCCTCACACATACATCAGTACAAAACTTTTCTCCCAGTGGTTCCATAATAGGATTGCTGTGAAGCAAATAAGCATTTACTTGGCTCCTACTATATGCCAGTGCTTGGTCTTCTTTGTGTATAGGGCTGTATACACTTTGTGCTAAAGGCTTTACAAATATCTCATTTAATCAATGAAGATGAAGCAATAAATGATCTGAAATCCAGATCATAGAAGAGTCACCTAGGGGAGATGTGGGGGCTGTCATGGCACTTTTCTGTGTCATCAATCAGTGGCCAGCAAACTGAAACGTAGAGACTGAATCTCCTTCTAAGGGCACACAAATGAATACTCTTATGGCATCTTAGCTTTGTCTTGCTAGTGATCACAAACTTCTGTGTTTGTGAGATTGGTTCAAATTGGATTTACAAATTCAAATTCTTGCATACAAAAGGTTTCTGCAATGGACACATGGCCAAGTGGGCACAGAATGTAGTGCTCAAAATTAGTTGAAAGTAAAGCTGCTTTAAACACAATAAGTTGTTTGGCATAGGGCTTTCTGAATTATTACTTTAAAATATTTAAACATTTTACTGGAAACATATGAGTGCTCCCTGACATTTCTTTTGGGGAAAAAGAAAACATTATCTGTTTTTTAAAATGGTGCTTTTTAGATAAGCATGGAATATAATGATTTAAAGGGGGGTGGGGAGTCACTATATTACCAAGTATCTTTCCAAAGAATGTGCTCTCTCATGCAGTGGATATGTTTTTCTTACAAAAAACAAAAAAATGGGTCTTATTAGTTTTGTGAAAATAACTTGGAAAGATTTCCAGGGCCATAGGATTAAGAGACTACAAGTACAGAATAACACCTGCACTTTCAGAAATGGCCACTGTTGTCAATTGTTTTTTATTACTATATTTATTTGTTACATAAGGCTTCCACTGAGGGGGTGAAGGTGATTAATTAGTGGATTTTAATACAGATACAAAAAAGAAGGGAGGCAGGAAGGGAAGATGGAAAAAAGGAAGGGAAGATAGAAAGGAGGGGTAATAGGAAGGAAGGAAGGAAGGAAGGAAG
>CM053601.1:38185212-38209049 GCA_028646575.1 Pseudocheirus occidentalis | reverse complement strand
TAGCTCAGGACTCCTGAGCTCAAATGATCAACCAGCATCAACTACACCAAGTAGCAGGGATTTTAGGAAGTGCAACTCCATGCCCCAGTTTTTGTCATATTACATTTCTGCATGGAATGGATGGGCAAAATCATGTGGAAATGGAATTAATGGGATTTTATTAAACACTTAAATATTCAACAATTATTTACTAGATATACTGATTAAGAGACTTGAGTGAGTTAAAAAAAACACAAACACAATATTTGCATTTGAGAAACTTGATCATTAATACTGCCAGTGATGGAAAATATGAATGCAGAATATTGAGTGTGAATAGAAATAAATTCAGGGTGGTGTATTCAGAATAGATAAGATATTCATTAAGAGATTTCTTGTAGGCCATTAGAGATGAAGGTGGGGATCAAATTGTTGGAGCTGTAATAAGGCATTATAAAGGGAGAAAATATACATCCATGCATGCATATCTACATTTGTGTATATATAGTCCATTCAGTTCCAAGCACGTCTTCAAACAAAATACAATGGAATTGTGTCCTATACATTTTCTCTCAAGATGTGCTTAAAAATGGCATTGATCCAGTTATTAGTAAACCTTTAGTCTTTTGGGATTTCACTGGAATTGGCACATCATGTCTTCCTATTCCTGAGACTCTGGAAGTGTGATGATTTTTTTTTTTTTGGCAATATAATTCTTCTATGGAAAAAACAAATAAATGTTGAACTGAAGCCCAGACATTCTCTTAATCTTGAGAAGCAGAAGCTAGAATATGGAAAACTGTGAAATCCAAAACCTCTGCAGGACATATGTGGGATAGTATAGAGTTTGTATTAAAAGCATGCTCACGACAAAGTGATAGTGTAAAGAGGATGCAACTTAATGAATTAGAGAAGACTTTGTATTACAATAATGGTGGGGATTTTCTGAGGTTAACATTTGATTCTTTTTTCACCCCAGAGATCAGAGAATCATAAATCATAGGATCTCAGTGGTCATCTATTTTAAAACCCTTGATTTTACAGATGGGGAAACTAAGGACCCCCAAACTTAGACGAGTTATGTAATGTTGCACAACTTGTGAGTAGAAAAACTGGCATGTAATTTCAAATCCAGCATTCTTTTCATTTTCCCATGATCTTTTTTCCATTTGTTCTCTTTTTCTTATCTTTTGGAAAATAGGTAAGAGCTTTCTTTTACATTTTAGAATATTTTTCCATTTCTACATTGCATGTGTTTATACACACATCTATACATCTACACATGTGTATATATATATATGATATGTAGATATACACACACCTGTACATATATGTGGTTTTGAGAATATTCACGTTAAATTATTTAAAATAACACAAATTTATGTCTGAAATGACCTAGTCATTTAATACTCAATAGTCATAGCTCTTTTAGAACTATCAGTTACTATCTATCAATTACTTAAGGAGTAAATCTGGCTTTTATTCCAATTTTCATATGGATTATTTTCATTTTCAGGAAAAAATAAAATAAATACAACAAAAATATCACCCAGAATTAAAAAATAGAGATATGCTGAAGGAGATCAAGGGAATGAGGAGGCAAGAAGACTGAGGTCTGACTGACTGAAGCTTTACAATGCTCACAGCAATCTTTCTTAATATCTCTTTGACTGCCTCTTAGGGAGTGGGACTGTGTTTAAAAACCAGAGAGACAGAATTTTCCACAAAAGTAAAAAAAAAAAAACAATTGTCTTCTAATATATCCCTCATATATAATCTGTAGAATGGTAGAATAGGCATTCTAGAAACCTTAGTGAGAGAGAAGATCTACTTCAGCTACTATATCCACTGGGGCCTTGCTCACAGCTCAGAAAAGTAACCTCACGGCCCCAAAGGCCAAGGAGACAAGTAATACCAAGTTGATTTCTGCTAATTCCACATTAATGAAGCTTCTTTTTTACCTACCTTCAGCACAGAGAAGTACAAAAGAAGATCTTTGCACACAGAAACCTTGCAGGGCTATGAATGTACCCTCTTGGAGCAGCTCCAATACCCTTACTCTGCCTCCAGTGTGGGTTTTAATTGAGTTTCAGCATGTTCACTGGAATCCAGAGAGGTAGTAATCAGCCTTCTTTTTAAATCTGGCAAGTAATGCAAGCACTTGTTTGTTAATCTCTTTCTTTCCCACATACTACCCTCTTTAATTTGATGACTTGTAGGTTTTCTTTCAAGGGGTTAACATTTCTTTAATTACCCAGTAAAATTAATTGCTTCTATGTCACTGCACTAATAAACACATATTGGTAATCCAGTCACCATCGAGGCAATTTATTAAAGCTTATTTATGATTCAAATAAACACATCAGCAAACATAAAGCTATCAGCTAGCACGTTGCCCAAACACCGTCAGGTCATGCCTATACTTGAGCTAATGCAGTGGCCTTTTGCGATGATTGATTTGGGCCATTAACTACAAACCAAAGTTGGTTTCAGTTCATCCATCTTCCACTAGCCCAGGCAAAAATGTTATTCCAAATAAACATTATGTCTGAGTCTTTTTTGGCAAAAAGAGGACTATGAAACCTATTGGCCTATCACATGCTTACTACTTCATCTGATGTGACAGGAGCATTGTACTCCCAAGTGGATTAACCAAAGCCCCTAAGTTTGATATGTCAACAATCCTGGTATATATAACAACTACAGGGCAACAAAGATCCATCCCCTACTGGATAATTAACTTTCTCCCTTTGGACAGTTCCAGTGACTCCTAAGAATAGCCTGAAAGACCTGAGGGGGTAAGCTAAGAATGCCAGATACACACACACACACACACACACACACACACACACACACACTTTGAGTCAGAAGATCTAAGCCTGAATCTAAGCTCTTTTAGTAATTAGCTGTGTGGCTTTGATCAAGACATTTGATGTCTCTGAGCTTTGGACTTCTCTGTTAAATGAAAATGATGATGATCCCAAGCAGATTCCTTCCAAATGTGGCTTTTCTATGACTCTAGGCCCCCTTCCAAATCCTTCCATTCAGTGCACCGATTATTAATGATTGTATACAGTTTTTAAAAAGTGTGATTTCCCCCTTTTCCCTCAATATTTTCTTGATATATTTTTTTTTCTGACACCCTTCATCCATGAGACAGTTAAGCAAAACAAACTGCCAGTGACTTCAACTAATGGCATATGCCTCAAATCCTCGCCTACCCTCTAATAAAACAAGAAAATTATGTGTTTATTCACTGGTGTAAGTGGAACTAAAACGAGACATTGTTTATATTCTGAAGTTTGATAACTTTTTAACTTTTATTAAATTTTCTTTTTTATTGATGTTAGGCATCAGTAAACACAAATATTTCAATATATGAAGATGAACAAGAAATGAGATTGTATGAGAAATGGAATTTTGGCTACAGTTATTTAAAGATATTTACATACACACATAAATATTTATGCATATATATGTATATACATACATAGATAGAATGTTACAAAAGTCTCAGTGCTGTTTCTTGTTATGAAAGCTTAAAACAGCAACAAATCATTCAACACTCACTTTTTTTTTCCCACTTATTATGTGTTATGCACTTTAAGCTCTGGGGATACAAAGAAGGACCTGACCTCAAGTAGACTGCCATCTAATGAGGGAGAATATATGCAATACATTATGCATACAGTGGACATATACAGGGTGAATGGAGGTAATCTCTGATGAAAAACCTCTTTGCCAAAATGTTTGAAGTATCAAATTCTGAAGCTTTCATGTTGTTTTCATTTATACTGTTATAATCATTGCATATATTGTGTTTCTAGCTCATCTGCTAACTTTGCCTCCATTCGTACAAATCTTCCCAAGTTTATCTGATTTCCCAATACTCACAATTTCCAATGGTATAATATATACCTCTACATTCCTATATCACACTTTGTTCAGCTCACTTAAGTGAACAACTGACAGGCACTCACTCTGCTTCTGGCTTTTCGGTTTTGTTTTTTGTCACTAAAGAAAGCACTCTTCTGAATATTTTTAGTATATATGGCATCCTCTTTTTTGACTTTGATCACTTTGGGACATATGTCACAGTAGAAAGATCATTGGGTCATAGTGTTCAAAAAGTTTTCTCCCACAGTTCAAACTGACCATACCAATTTATAGCTCCAACACCAATGGGTTATCATGACTGATAGTCATGCCTGACTTCATGAAAACTGCTATTGGGAAAAAGAGATTTCTTCATTCTGTATCCCATAGCTACCATCAGTGCAACCTGAGGATGATTTGGAATCATCTTAATGGGAAGAGTCTCTAAGAAAACCCACTACTGCCATTTTCTCCTAGGCTCACTGCTCTGTTCTACACTGTTCAGTAAGGCATTAAGGGCCTTCCAATGGAATCTGCTTTCATGCTTTTGCCAAAAAAAAAAAATGATAGAAAGAGGGATTTAGTGCAAATTGAGAAGCCACCCCATACAGTGTAGGTCCATTGAATTGATTAGCACTGAGGCTATCTTTAGACCAAACATCTCCTGGGGAGTCCACATTCTTTGACCGGGTTATGTTCCCTACCTTTTGTCTTTCAAATGAGCTTCCTTGTGGTCCACATTGTCACCTAAGGGAGTAGCATAGTATTCTCTTTCTTTTCCACTTTAATCCTATCAGTGGGGCCTCAGCTTTTCACAGGAAGATGGAGCCTGCCTTCAAGTTTAGCCAGGCAGCTATGAAGTAGACTTCCTCAGTGAAGATTAACCCATTGCTCATCTCATGTATTCCAGCGAGGACAAAACCAATAAAACAGAATTTTTTGTTCTGTTTTTTTTTGTCTTGTACCCCTTTGATAAAACCTGTGGACCACTTATAAAAATAATGTTTCATTGCCCACATTCATAGTTGAAAGAAGTGTCAAATTTCAAATAAAAATTAGTGGGGAAAAAAAGATGGTAATTTTTTCCTCATCGAAGTTAATGGACCCTCAGAAATATATCCATAATCCCCCTCGCCCCATCCCTACAGATCCCTGGATAAGACACCTTGCAATAGTTTTCTCTTTCTTCAAAAATACTCATGCAGACTGAATTTCTCACATATGCCCTCTCCCAAAAGTGAGACATGATAAAAAAAATCTGGTTCTTTTTAAGTGTGAAAGCTGAAAAAGTAGCAGATTCTACTTGTGATAATTTAGTGAAAAATCAGACAGAAGACAATAATGACTAGCTGTGAGTTCTGGAAATGGCAAGTCATACCACATGTCTGTCTGCTTACATCAAGAGAAGATGCTGTAATGGAGACCATAGAACCTTATCTTCTAAGACCTCTCCTGCTTCCAAGTCATTCTTTTATCTTGGACTATGGGCTCTTAAGTGTGCATGCATAAGTGTGTGTGTGTGTGTGTGTGTGTGTGTGTGTGTGTGTGTGTGTTATGGACCTCTTCAACAATCTGGTGAAACCCATGGATCCTTTCTTCAACTCAGTTCAAATCAATCCATTATGCTTTTATTAAGGATGTACTCTATATAAGACATTGCACTGGAAATACAATGACAAAGATGAAAAGCAGTCTCTGTAACTCAAGGAACTTAGATTCTATTGAGGAGTAAAACACACCCACCCACCCACACACACACACACACACACACACACACACACACAGAAAAGTAAATGTATGAAAATTTGAGGAGAGATTGAAGACAAACAAGGAGAAAGGATCAAGAAACTAAAGATTCTGCAGCAGGAGCATGGAAAGAAAGAAGAAATAGGAGATGTCTGGACTATAGCATATGTAGAGGAGAGTAATAAGAAATTAGTTTAGAAATGTAGGTGGGTGCCAGATTTTTGCTTCACAATGTTATCTTACATGATGGTGAAAAGGAGAACATACCTGTCATTAATCATTAATAACGAGTATCTATCTCTATATATTGGTTTTACTGTAGGATGAATATCATACAATAGGAAAAGCCTTGGATTTGAAATCAGAAGCCCTGGTTCAAATCCTGGCTATGCTATGTGTGACCTTGAACTTGACCTCTTAACTTCTTTGGGTCTCACTTATCTCAAATACTAAATGAAGGTATTGGATAAGATAGCCTTGGAGATGTTTTCCACGTTCAAATCTATAATCCCCATGACTCTATGACATTTTTAGGGGATAGTACAGTGAGATGAAAGTCCTTTACAAATGAGGGAGACTGCAAGAAAGGAGTAAACAGAGAAATATATATATATATATATATGTAATACATATATGCATATATTATAGAATATATATTATATATAGAGAAAGAGACAAAGAGAGAAAAAGAGAATGATTACAACGGCAAACTCCTGTGGAAGAGGGGAGGGAATGTGATAAAGGACACAAGTAAAGCAGTTGACCCTGACAAAGAAGAGTGCCAAGTCATTTTATGAAACCAGAGTAAAGAAATATGGAGATACATTAGAGAAATTTGATCAAAGAATTAGTAAAGGAAAGAACCCAAGATGGAAGGAAATAAAGGTCAACTACTAAGTAAGGGTGTTGGGATGCTACTTCAGATTTGAAGAAAAAGAGCAAGATTTAGAACACTCTAAATATTACACTGTAGAGTGTAATATTCAATCAGTGATGAATAAATTAACTGCTATATAGTAGCAAGGTCCTCTTGACATCAGGTAACAAGAATTTATTGTGAATGGTGGTAAAACAATCCTAACTTTATTGAAGAGTATGCAAGACGTTTGAGATACAAAAGGCAGTGGCTCAACATTGAGGATGGCCAAAGCATGAATAGTGGAAGGACAAGGTGGCAAGTGAGTGACAGCACATAACTGAAGTGGTTAATTATATATTGGAGACTATGGAGGGTAAAATGGGGACAATGGACTAAGAAAACAGAGTGGTGTAGAGGGGATGGAGTTTGAAATAATAAAATAATGAAGAGTAGAGTTAGGAATCATGAAACTGTGAGAGATGGAGGGAGAAGAGATTATTTTCAGTGACATTTCAGAGTTTGAGAAAGTGGAACAGTTTTAAGTCATACTGATATGTATGG
Source organism: Pseudocheirus occidentalis (assembly GCA_028646575.1). Taxonomy (NCBI): domain Eukaryota; kingdom Metazoa; phylum Chordata; class Mammalia; order Diprotodontia; family Pseudocheiridae; genus Pseudocheirus; species Pseudocheirus occidentalis. Next base: position 38,202,028 of record CM053601.1, on the reverse strand, counting down.
TGACTGAGGAAGAGTAGAGTTCTAAGTCATGGGTGTTGAAAGTAAGGCCAAGGCATTTGAACATCACATTCTTCCTAAGGATTAGGGTAAGCAGAATGGAGAGAAGACTTTGATCTTGGTACTGATCTCCTTTAGAAATGAAGAAGAATGACATGAGATTTGTAGACAACAACCTATCTGAACAGAGTGTTGTAGATGGAGGAGAGATTTTTGACAGAGAGTAGCAGAGGGAAGGTTGGGAAAAAAGGGGCAATCCTGTGTTATATCAACAGCATAGACCCAGGAGTTAAAGTCTTTAAGTCCCATCTCACATACCACCAATGTGACCCTAGGAAAATCACTTAATTATCTCTCTGTTGTTTAGTTTCTCTCTCTGTAAAATGAGATAATTCCTTATATTGTCAGTGCTTAGGTTTCCACAACTCTTTCTACAGTCTCCTTACCATGGACCTTCTGCTTAACTCCATGAAGAACTTGAATTTTATTCCCTTGTTCCCCTCAATCTGATGTGTAAACATTTTACCTTTCATGGTATAGTCCAGACTTCCTTGCCATTTTGTGCAGTCTCCTTCCATGCTCTCCACTTTCTAGCACCCTTTTGTCTTCTCCCATTACAATTTGTAATTGGATGTCTAAGACATCTCAAACCCAACACATCTAAAACTAAACATGTTGTTTTTCTCTTACAATACTCACCTCTTCCTAACTTCCTTTTTACTCTTGGATCACCATCCTTCCACTTACTCAGGCTTACTACCTCTCATTCTCATCTCCTCATTGTTTCTCATTCCCCCATATACAAGATGTAGTCAAGTACTGTCCATTACCTTCTCTCTTCTGACACCACCACTACCCTGATGAATCACATCCTGCTTGGATAATTGCATTAGCAACTGCTTGGTCTGCCTACTCCAAGTCTCTCCCCACTTCATTCTTTCTACCCTCCACTCAGCTTTCAAAGTTTTCCTCCTAAATTTAAGGTTTGACCACCCTCCTCTACCCGACTTTAGTATGTTGTAGTGGCTCCCTATTGGTAACAGGATCTAACATAAAATCCTCTATTTGGCTTCTAAAGTCCTTCATAATCTGGCCCCTTCTGCTTTTCCATTCTTGTTACAACCAGGGATACTCTCTCCACTTACCAGTGATATCCAGTGACAATGACCTTCTTGAACATGGCAATTCATTTCCCGTTTCTTCGCATTTTTATTGACCCTTCTCTATTCCTGGAACTCTCTCATTTCTTATTTCCACCTCCTGGTTTCCCTGACTTTCCTCAGTTTCAAGCTGAAATCTCCCCTTCTGAAAGAAGCCTTTCCTGATCCCTTCAATCCTAAAGCATTCCCTTTGATGCTATTTCCAATATATCATCTATCTATGTACATACATATATGTATTTGTATATCACATATGTCTCTGTGTGTATACGTGTGTGTATATATGCATACATATTTAAATGCTTTTTGATTTGACTTTTGAATTAGAATATAAGCTCTTTGAGGTCAGGGACTCTTGCTCGCCTATGTTTGTATTCCCAATGCCTAGAACAGTGCATGACTCATACTAAGTATTTAAAAAATTCTCTCTCTTTGTTTCTTTCTGTTTCTTCATCTCTTTCTTTGTTTCTTTCTCTCTCTCTCTCTGTCTCTCTGTCTCTCTCTGTCTCTCTCCCTCTCTCTGTCTCCCTCTCTCTCTCCTATCTCTCTGTCTCTCTGTCTCTGTCTCCCTCTCTTTTTCTCTTTCTCTTCACCTACTGTCCCTCCCTCTCTGTCTGTCTGTCTCTCCCTCCCTCCTCCTCTTTCCCTCCTTCCCTTATTCCAAATCTATGATACTATATTGAAGGAGTTAATGAATTCTAATTATATCATTTCATTTCAGTCAAATGCCTCCCTGGGCCTCCCCAAAAGCTATTCATGGTGGTAGTTTGGGGTCCTCCCAAAATGAAAAGTCCTAGACAATTACTTCACCTTAGGGAAGCATATGTATTTTAACATCTAAATCTAATCTTTCTATTCTTTTTAATTGCTCTTCTACAATGGTTATTCTGCAGATAGCTAAAATTCTCCACCCCCTCTGCCATCACCAGTCTTCTCTTCACCAAATTATATACCCCCCCCCCCCTGCTTTCTTCAATGGTCCACATATGCAAATTCACTCAGTAAATGCTTATTGACTGAATAGTTTCATTTAGTTTTATGGCTCTCCATTGTAAACCTAAACCCTGTCACTAGTCTGAAGTGTTTGTCCAGGTCCCATGGAGGGTCAGAGAAGAGAACATTAATGGATCATTAGAAATCCCTCACAGCTACTACAACTGTGTGCTATTGTGAGGAAACTCTATGCATAGTTAACATCCAAATTGACAATGTCAACATTCACATGTTTTTGAGTTTGAACCTGTGATTTCATTGTCTTAGGGAGTTCAGATGAGGAAATTTAAGACAATTCCCTCTATCAATGAAAAACCATAGCTCATTTTGTAAAATGCTATACCACTCTAAAGTGTTTGAGAATTTGAGGATGGGAGAACCCAGACCTGTAATTATATTAGTGCAGAGCACACAGGTATGGAAAGAACCTAAACTAATGCATATCAGCAACTTGTCTGCTACTTAAGATTCCTAGAGGATTTTCCATGGTGCTTAGAGCTTAAGTGGCTTGTGATTTCACTGGCATGGGAACGCCCCATGAAAAAATGTACTTTATGCATGCAGATCAACAACTGTTCTGCATCTTATCTTCTGAGGGAATTGCCTGGGGGCTGGTGTGCCTTGCTCAGGGATGCGCATCAACTAAATGAAGGAGAGTGGATTTGAATCTAGGTCTTCCTGAGCCCAAAGCCAGAGATCTATCCACCATACCAGGTGTCTGCTCAAAGTAAATAAATTAACATGATGATTTTTCTTACAAAAAAAAAAAAACCTAAATATTTTCTTTGAATTACAAATGTGTTTAGGTACTACAAACAACAGATTGATACACATACTATGGCAATCAAATGGGTTACTATATGTACAAGTAGTTTAGAAACCTAGTTTGTAATGATAGAAAAGCTAGTTATTATTATGCTTATAATCAATTTATGTGGTGTGAAGTAGGAGCTAACTGTGAAGGAGAAACAGCCCAGATTGATACTGGGTCTCTGGATTCATCTTCATCTTCATACGGTAACAATTCTCAAAAGATTCATACAGGCTAGAAGGCAAGAGAGATGGTAACAGGTTCTCAGGATAAAGTTAGCTGAGAACTATCAGATGGCTTTTCTGGTGGTGGCTTGGTGCTTCAAAATATAAAGAGAAGCTTCAAGGAAAAGAGGATATGCTATGCTTTTTAATTAATTTGGAAATGTAATGTATACAAAATTGATGGAAATGGTGATGCTCTATTAAGTAAGATAACGTATGTGCTTTTTTGATTATGAAATTCCCAGGAGGCTTATTTGTTCTTGGAAGTTATGGGTAAAGAGAACTCACTGAAAATATAAAATCATAATACCCTCACCTTTTTTATGAGGAGCTAGGTGGTTCATGAGATAGAGTGCTGAACCTAGGGGCATGAAGACCCAAGTTCTAATGTGGCACTAGGCAGTAACTATGTGACCCTGTCACTTATGTCACTTAACATCTGTCTGCCTCAATTTGCTCATTTGTAAAGTGGGGATTATACTAGCACCTACTTCCTAGAGATGTGAAGATAAAAGGAAGTAATATTTGTAAAGTCCTTTGCAAATCTTAATGTTTTATCTAAAAGCAATCTATTATGGTGATTATTTTTTTCCCTAACCTATTTGGCTTGCTGTAAAACCCAGAGAAAGTGAAAACTGCCACCCCACTACCAGTGGGGGTGTGGGTGGGTAGAGAGTTATTACCACTCTTACATACACTAAAAGAAAAATCCCTATTCACTTTCAGTTAACTTCTGGAGGTTTTAAAGTTTGTCTCTCTATATCTTCTGCTACTACTCAAAAATGAGAACAAAATGTACTGATTTTGTTTTTTCTTGGGTGGGTGGGATGGTGAGGGGCATTAACATTCTTGACCTGGTTTAAGAAGAGTTAGACAGCGTTTTTGTTTCAGTTCATACGTGGCATCTTCCCAGCTTTGGTGGAGTAGGATGATTCATTTATTTGGTTGAAAAAGAAGTTAGGCACATGAACTTAATTTTAATAAGAATACAAGAAGTCACATTCATATTATTTATCTAAAATGGGTCAATAACCATAATATATAATTTTCATATTCATGATCAGCTTTTCTCTGGTTGTTATGTGCCAAGCTTAGAATGAATGCTGTGGACTCAGACTTTCAGGATTTTAGCTATAAGGAACTTTTAGGTGGGAGTCAGAGGCCCGGAAACTCTGTGTCATACCTGGGGAGAGAACAAAAAATTAAGGACACTGGCAGGGCCTGAGGCATGAGACCTGAGGCACTGAGTCTTGGATCCTAACACTTAAATACCACATAACTCTTCCATTCCTAGCCCAGTGCTTTGACGTACTCTAGCCATTTAATAAATATTTGCTGATTGATTGATTGGTCTTTTTCCAGATAGGGTACTGAAGTGACATCTCTGGGCTGAGACATTTCTTAGATAATGGACTACAGAATCATTTCCATCTTGGCGACTTTTGGACATGTAACATAAACCTTCTCTAACAATCAGGGAGTCCTGGAGTTAGGGGAATATGAAAAAAAAACAGGGAAGGGGAGAAATGACATGGAGAATGTTCTTCTAAATCAGGGGTTCTTGACCTTTCTTCTATTGTGGACCCATTTGGCAGACTGGTGAAGCCTGTAGACTCTACAGAGAACAGCCAGGTGTCCCAGTGGATAGAATGTTAAGGAATGTTATGTTAATGTTATGGAATCAGAAAGATTTTTCTTCCTGAGTTTAAATCTAGTCTCAGATACTTCCTAGCTGTGTGACCCTGGGCAAATAACATAACCCTGTTTGCCTCAGTTTAATCATCTGTAAAATGAACTGGAGAAGGAAATGGCAAACTACTCTAGTATCTCTGCCAAGAAAACCCCAAATGGGGTCACAAAGAGGTGTATAAAACTGAAATGACTGAACAACAACATGTATTCTTCAGTATAATAATTGAAAGAAATGGCAAATTTCAGTTAGTCACTGAAAATTAAACAAAATGTTTTTACCAAGACTATCCATATCCAGAGAAAGAATTATGGAATCTGAAAGCAGACTGAAGCAAACTACATGCTCTCTCTCTTTTTCATTTCATTTTATTTTGTTTCTTCTTTCTTGTTGTTCATTCCATTGGTTATAATTCTTCTTTACAACATAACTAATGTTTAATGTGAAGGTATATATAGAACCTATATTAGATTGCATGATGGCATGGGGAAGGGAGGAGAGGCAAAGGCAGGGTTAGGGAAGGAGATGGAGGGGGACAAAATTTGGAACTCAAAAACTTGTGAAACTAAATGTTGTAAAGTAAATCAATTTAAAAACTGTTTTTACCCATGCAAGTTCATAGAATCCCTGAAATCTGAGCCCCTGTTCTAAACTGTCTGCTAAGCTAATGACCTTGATTAGTGTGAGGTTCAGAATTATTGCTAAACCTTTTTGAATTCTAACTTAGAATCAATTAGAAAAAAAACCACACATTTTTTCCATGCCCTCCCTCTTTCTTATCTTTCTAGTATTTGCACTGCCATGTCTTTGTAATCCTTATGTGTCAGTTAACATGTTGTACACATATTTCCCTTTAGTAGATGGAGTCAGGACTCTTATCTGACTCAGTTTTTATGAATGTCCTAGTGAAAAAGAATCATAGCAGGGAGACCCTTACACTAAGGAAACTAGCAAGGACCTTCACGTGGTCCTTTTTTTTGAGTACAAACAATATCAGAGATGACATATTAACTGCTTAATAATTAGAACCATTCCAAAGTGGAATGGATTGCCAACCAAGGAAATGGACTTCTTTCTTTAATTATTGGAAGAACTCTGATCTCTGAAGACCCTTTTAACTCTAAGACAATGAGATCTGGACCGAACATTGTTCAGCAGGTTGAAAAATAATTTTGAACACAATATTTTTTTAAGTCTTCAGAAAGAAATAGCTTTATTTTTTTGTCTTGAGATTTTAAACAGTGAAAAGTTGCCTGTCCCAAATAACAAAATGGCAAGATTTTGAACTAATTGCTTGACTCAGATGTACTACATCCCACATTGGTTCTCTTGGGACTCCAGTTGGGAAATATAGCACATTTATATAGCATAGAAGTTTGCAAAATGTTTTATAGAAAAATAGATGATTGATAGATATAGATACCTATATCTAGTGTTTTATAGATGTATCAAAATGTTATATAGATGATAGATATAGATATCTATTATCTCTCTCTGTCTCTCTCTAATATATCCATCCATCCATCTATCCATCCATCCATCCATCCATCTATCTATCTATCTATCCATCTATCTATCTATCTATCTATCTATCTATCTATCTATCTATCTATCTATCTATCTATCTACCTATCACCTTATGTGATGCTCACCACAGCTCTGGGTAGCAAGTATTATTATTATCTCCATTTTACAGATAAAGAGACTGAGGCTAAAAATCTGAGCTGACTTGCCCAGAGTCACATAACTAGCCTTCAGGCTCCTCCTCAATGCTAGATTATAGAATCCCAGAGAACAAAGCCCTGTTTCATCTCCCTCCTGTTCCAATGTTCCCCACAGAGCAGGCAAGTGATAATTGTTATACTACATTGCTGACTTAAATACAAAACAATCTCACTAATTCAGACTAAATGTGAGAAAGGCCAATTTTAATTATTACTAAGTTGCAGTATAGACTTAAAAACTACAGTTTAGTTGTTTTCAAATACACATGGTAATTTAAACTAAGCCCTTATAAGCTACTTCCAATTTATGCAGTTACAGCAATATCACAAAGGAAAACAATATGGTCATATTTTTTAAAAAATGTATTTATTTTTATAAACATCATCTCTCCTTCCCACTGACCCTCAAATGAAAAAGAGAAGAAAAATAAACTTCTCACAGCCAATATTCATAGTACAACAAAACAATTCCCCACAATGGGAATATGTGTATATTCTGCATTTTAAGCCCATCAGTTCTCTGGCAGGGAGCAGGAAGTGTGTTTCATCTTCAGGCCTCTGGACACATGGTTAGTCATTGCATCGATCAGAGGATTGATCAAGAAGCTTTTTCCTCCATAATATTGATGTAACTGCATAAATTCTTCCTCCTAATGCTGCTCACTTTGTTCAACATTGCTTCATAGAGGGTTCCCTAGTTTCCCTGAAACTGCCCTTCCTGTCTTTTTTTTTTTTACACAATAATCTTTTTCATTCAAATACCATAGTTTTTATAGTCATTCCCCAAAAGACGATAGCCCTTAGTTTCCATTTAGGGATACTACAAAAAAAGGTGCTATCAATTGTGTGCGTGTGTGTGTGTGTGTGTGTGTGTGTGTGTGTGTGTGTGTCCTTTTCCTCTTTCTTAGTAGAGTGAAAGTTGGAAAAAAGGCTATGCACTGTTTTTGGAGAGGGCTCCAAATTGTAAAAATCCTATTTTAACTGTTGGTTTTCTTAGAGTGAGATCTTTGTTCAACAGCAAATGAGCCAATACAGTATTGGAGGAAATAATTCACCACCACCCAACACACACACACACACACACACACATGCGCGAGCACGCACTGACATTCTTACTATAGAGAAAAATAAGTTGCATCTAAGTGGAAGGCTGGTTCACAGGTTCCTTTTAGAGGCCAATGCAAGGATCAGTTTCATTGTCTGACAAATAATACAAGAATGAATGAATGAACAAAAAGCATTTATTACTCGTTTATTATGTGTGAAGCACTGTATTTTGAGGGATATTTAGTCATCTCGGCTTTCAATGCTCTTGGCAACTGCTCACTATGAAGATGATGGTATCCTTTGTATCAATGGCTTTCACAGAGAATGAAGGAGAAAGAGTAATTGAAGATCATTGCTAGATCCAGAAACTGTCAACTTATCCTATCCATGTGTAGGTGAAGTTTAGTTATTGTTCAGTCATTGTAGTCATGTCTGACTCTTTGTGACCCCATTTGGGCTTTTATTGGCAAAGATACTATAGTGGTTTGCCATTTCCTTCTCCAGCTCATTTCACAAATGAGGAAATTGAGGTAAATAGGTTTAATGACTTGCTCTGGGTCACACAGCTAATAAGTGTCTGAAGTCAGATTTGCATTCAAGAAGATGAGTCTTCCTGACTATGCCACCTAGCTGCTCTATAAATATATAATATAAAATATTTCTTCAAGTAATAAACTGATAGCACAACAAATACTTGCATGCTGCTTTTCAAAACTAGAAAAATTCTTTACATACATGATATCAATTGAGTCTTACAACAAATTTGTGACGTAGATAAAAAGGCATCATTTTCCCTTTGAGCCAAAAGTACTGAGTAGGTCACACAACTATTAAGCATCATAATTGACTAAATGAATAACACTTTCATAAAAACAAAAACAAAACAAACTCAACTTGTTGCAAGAATGTCAATTACCAACTAAACTAGACAGATCCTAAAGTTTCTTCCAGCTTAGAGATTCTGTGAGACGAGTCTAAATCGATTACCTAGGATACTCATTAAGAGAGCTATTCTTAGAAATTCTTTTGTCTAAGGCACAAATTAAGGTGAGGTGAGAAGATCTACTGAGAGTTCAGAGAACTCTAGCCCCAACATGATATTCACAACACCGACAGTGACTATGAATATGCCAGCAGTTCTGAATTGCAAAATACAGCAGACTTTCCATGTAAAAGACAGAAGCAAAACATTTATTCAAACAACAGAAAGCCAATCTCAACACTTAGCAACAGAGAAAAACCACAATTAAAAATAGGATTTTTACAATTTGGAGCCTTCTCCAAAAAGTTACTAAACAGTGCATAGCCTTTTTTTCCAACTTCCACTCCACTAAGAAAGAGGAAAAGGACACATATGCACACACACATGTTATTTATTGATTGAAAGAAACAAATTGGTGTGTGTGTGTATGTGCATAAAACGCCAAGGAAAAACAATTAGTTGGGCATAAATATAGACAGCTTTGCTAGGACCAGCCTTTTTGAAGAATGTGGAAAGAAAGGACAAAGTTAATGTATCTTATCACTTTAGGAAGTAACTCCATCCAAAAGCCTTCCCACAAACAAACACTAGCTGTCTGCTTGCCTATGTCCTCTTTCCTTCCTCTGTTCTAACTGCTCTGTCTCCCAGCTTCATCTCAGCTGTTCTCCACCTTTCCTGCTCCACCTGTTCAGCAGACTCCTCCCACCACAGGCTCCATGTGATTATATTCAGCTTATTAAGGGGCAGGGAAGATCTTGAAATTCCCTTAGGCCTATTAAGGGTTAGGGAAGATTTTCAAATTCCCATTACCATTACAAGAATAGCCTCAAAATTGTTGGGGAGAACCACAGACAGTGGGAAATTGTAATGCAGAGGACAGTGTAACTGTGTGATTATGTTGAGAGGGGCTATCTGATGTGTAGTGATGGGGAAGAATTCAAACTGGGGAGTCACAGTTCTCTAGTTCCCATCCCCTCTTCACTGTGTGGGAAGACCTATGGCCTGGAAGAGAGAACAGTATTGTACCTCTTGGTGCAGAAAACATTCACTGTTCTAAGGAAACATAGCTCCCTTCACAGCACCCTGGAAGAAAAAGTCTGGCCATCCTGCCTTAGTTATGGACTCATTACCTCTATGAGGATCTGGGAGTTATTCCTCAGAAGAACTGTCAATAAACTGGATATTATTCCACAAGTCTAAATTATTTCTCAGTTCTCAGCACATGACTGCTATCTTTATAGAAAAAAAATAGCAAAGGGCAATTGAAAAGTCTCAGTTTAAATCCTTATTTTGCCACTTATTACCTATGTAGTTTTGTGCAAGTCACTATAATTTTTCTAGGTCTCAGTTCCCTTATTTATAAAGAGAGAGTTTTGGATTAGATAATGTCCATGATTCTTTCCTGCCTTGGATCATTGATTGCTATCACCCTCTGTTCCTTTGATTGTAAATTATAATCCAATATAGGAATACAAGGATGCCTTTTTTCTTATTTGGATGTTGGTTATTTATTGATTGAAAGAAACAAATTGGTGCGTATGTGTGTGTGAGTGTGTGTGTGTGCACGCGCACAGAAATTACAGAGGAAGAACAATTACTTGGGCATAAATACAGAGAGCTTTGCTAGGGCCAGCCTCTTTGAAGAATGTGCAAAGAAAGGACAAAGAAAGTATCCCCTCAGAGGAGATGACTGAAACATGTTTTACTTCCTAACGGTTCATTAATGTATGACTCTGAGGTTGATACCTGTGAAACCTTGATAACTAAATCTTTTTGGTAACTATGGGACAATTATTAATTGCCTAGATGTGGGGGCTCTAACAGGTGTTAGGTAGGGCAATTGGGGTTGAGTGACTTACCCAAGGTCACATGGCTAGTATGAATATTGTTTTTTCACCAAAAGATTGAGTTGAGTTACCTCACTCAAAATCATCCAGCAACTGAAGTCAGCAACCAAAGATGCTAAGTCAGTGACTGGAGACAGAGCAGAATTGCCCAGGTACTTTCTCAAATGTCTTAATTTCTTTGAAGAATCCTACCAAAATTTTAGCTTGTAAGTACGTCTTATTTTCCAGAAAAACATAAAGTAAGTACTTTAAGGCTTACTTCTCAGTTCCAGTAGTTATTTACTGTTCCTCATAAAGTATACTCCGTCTCCTAAAGCTATGCTTTGTATTGACCTCATCCATCCTCAGGGGACCATCTCTGGTTGTCCTGATCTATATCTTGCCACTGGACCCAGATGGCTATGGAGGAGAACATGAGGCTGGTGACTTCACACTGCCCTGCCTCACTTAAATCCAATTCACTTTCAAGTCATGGCATCACCTTCCTAATGTCACGGTCCTTCTTCAAGAATGAAGGACAAACAACACCCGCCCCTGTTTATCTCTTTTTCTTAGCTGCTCTGCCTTTCATAGATGTTGTTGTTGAGTCATTTTTCAAACACTTCTGACTCTGCATGACCCTATTTGAGCTTTTCTTGTCAAGAATACTATAGTGCTTTTCCATTTCTTTCTCCAGTTCATTTAATAAAAGAAGAAACTGAGGCAAACAGGATGAAGTGACCTTCCCAGGGCCACACAGCTAGTAAGCGTCTGGAGTCAGATTTGAACTCATGAAGCTGAGTGTTCCAGACTCCAAGTATGGCACTCTATCCATTGTGCTCCCTTCTTCAGGAGGTCATTCTTCTTGATTCCTTCCCTCTCCTCCTTTCCAATGCCTTCCCTCTGAGATGAACTTCCATTGGTACTCTTTATATTGTACATGAACCTTGTTATTTGCATTTTATTCCCCATTAGAATGTGACTTCTTTAAGGGCAGAGGCCATAGTTTGGTCTTTTTTATATCATCCTTTCTTTGCACAGTGCCAATGACAGTAAGTGCTTAATAAATGATTGCTGATCAGCTGTGGCAAATGAAAATCATATTGCAGCTGCTGGCACTGTAAGTACTTTATTACCAGCTGGCAAGTTTCCCACTGGGTAAGTGCTGACCTCCCTTCTGCATACTCTTTCTTCCTGCTAATGCTTTCATTATAGCCAGTCACTGTCTTAGTAGAGCTTCTCCTTGTTAGAAAGGGATAGAGGGAAACTATGCTACTGCTACTCAAGTCATTGTACTTCTCAACCCTTAAGTTCAGTAAATGTCATCTATTTTGGAGAAAGATGATGTTGCTAATTTCTCTTTAAAAAAAGGAATCCTCACAAGTGGTTCTACCTAAGAAATCTCTACATTTCCATTGAGATAGATTTACTGCAATTTAACAAACATTTTTAGCTACTTATTCTGAGCAAGGTACCAGACACGTACTAGCTGTATGACTCTGAGCAAGTCACTTAACCCTGTTTTGCCTCAGTTTCCTCATTTGTAAAATGAACTGGAGAAAGAAACGGCAAACAACTCTGGTGTCTTTGTCAAGAAAATTCCAAATGGAGACAGAAATAGTCAGACAAAAATGAAATGACCAAACATCGACACCCTGTAAGTAAATGAAAGAATACTTGCTTGGAAGGTGCTCACATGGTGCTGATGGTGACAGATACAATAAAAGAAAAAACAAAGTGTTTACATAATCACACAAAGTAATTTCAAGGGGCAAAGTCCTCTAATATCTATTATTAGGGAGGGTGGATCAGGAAAACTTGGGGCAGGAAGTGGTCCCAGAGCGTGACTTTAAAGGAAACTAAGTATGGTGTCAGGGGGGTTAAGAAGGCAACACATTTTCAGATGTGCCTGTGCAAAGACATGGAGGTGGGAGGTAGAATGTGGTGTTTGGGAAAAATCAAGTAGGTCAGTTTGATTTTAATGGGGAAATGCATGGACAAGACCGGATAACTCACTATATTCAACTCCATTCTATCTGAACAAGAGGTATTTCAGCTCTTTGTTGCATATGAAGGATAGTGGTTATTATTATTTTGTGTTGTTCTATAATATTAGATCTATTGTGCAGAAGAAAGAATGCAGGATGTGGGGTCAGAGGACCTAGGTTTAAATCATGTCTCTGCTATTTGCTATCTATGTAACCTTAGGCATGTCATCGACCTCAACATAAATTTCCTCATCTATAAAGTGATAGGATAAGACAACATGGCCTGTAACAGGCCTTTTGGCTTTAAATCTATGATCTTATGTTTCAGACTAATCATTTCCTGGACCTTTCGGGTACATAATTACCTTTCTAGTTACTCACTTTGGTGATATGGTTTGGTGGTGACTGAAAGTCGCTTTTCTCCAATGGTTACAGTAATCATAATTCATCCTCATTGGTATTTTATTGTTTGATCACATTGGGAAACCGCTTTCATTTTATCACATGACCTGAGAATTCTCAGTGTGGGGATCAAAGGCAAGAGATCTGCCAAGTTCAAGATAGGGAGCTGCTTTCCTGAAAGTGTTCTGGGATCAAGGTGGATAAACACAGGCCTTCAGACTGTAGTGGTTTGACGAATCCTTAGAAACCTAATCCTCACTCACTGTCAAGCTGTCTGCTCCCGGCATGGCCTTCACTTTATCTCCTCCTCTTCAGGCACTAAACAGTATTTGAGAAGCTGAATTGTAACAAAATCAGTGTCCCTGATTAGCCCAGCAAATAAAGATTTTTAACTAGCTCTTTGAAATTTGGCTGTATGACTAGGGTTATCGGTTTATAATTCATTTGTTTTGGCTTAAAAAAAATTTTTTTTAAGAAAAAAAATCAGCTGAATAAAAGCCTATGGTATCAACTTTTTTTGAGTGTGGCATTTATGTTTATTTGTGGGGAAGATGGAGTTTGGGCTTGTCATGAAATGGCTAGATATGAACCTGGTGCTGTTTGGTGCTAGGCCCCACTGACAGATTTACAGTCCAAGTTGAGGCTGCTGCTGCTGCCTGATGAAGATGGCAGGTGTGGCTTCTACAAAGAGGATTCCTGTCTCCAGTGTCTGCCCTGCACACATGTGTAACTGAGAGCGTCCAGAGGTCATGGAGGGGCAAGTCTGTGTTTAAAGCGAGTTATATATAATATTGAAAAACGAAGAAAAAGTGATTTTCTTTAATCTCTCATGTGACAGAGAACTACTCTTCACTATTCTGGGGCAAGTTAGGGGACATTCCAAAATGACCAAACCCAACCCAATCATCTAATTTTGATAGTTTGGGAATGGCTATTATTTTTTAAAATTATATTGAATGATTTTATTTAAAGGATGATTAATTTAGCAGCCAAAGGATAAAACTTCCTCAACATATTTATATTCTTGATCTCTTTCCAGGAAAATTGCTGACATTTATAGAAAGTATAGTATAGTGGAAAGCATTTTACATTTGGAATCAGAGTTCAAATCTTGGGTTCAAATCTTATTTATTAGCTGCCTGATATTGAGAAGATTATTGAGTCTCTCTGAACCTCAATCTCTTCATCTGCAAAATAAAGGAATTGGACCAGAAGACCTCTGAGGTTATTTCAAGCTTCAGATCAATTATCTTATGAATTTTATAGAGAATAGAGTACAGGCTATAAAAAGGAAAGTAGGGCTTTTCCAAACCTGGCATCATCAGAATGTAATTATTCAAAGATATGAAGAAGAAAGACATCGTCTTAGTGAATTATACCTCATTAGGTCAGGAGCTTTTTTCCTTCATATCTCCAGGATCTGGCACAGCACTTGTGCTTGGTAGGTATTTCATAACTGTAGGTTGAATTGAATTGGATTGAATATTATTCATTGTCTTGTAAGTTTTGGAGTTGTAGGAATATTCAAGCATATAAATTAATTCTAGAGATAAGGTGTTCCTCAGTACTTTTTCTAGAGTGGCATAGTCATGTTCAGTTGGAGGTCACCCACCTCTCTCTGGAAGAAAGAGTATTCAGATTAAGGTTGACAGAGAAATTTACCACTTCCTGCTAATCCTGGGTGCCTTCCTGTGCTTGCAAGGGCTAAAAGCTTTCATTTTCAGCAATTTTTTTCCCCTTAGACTGCTTATCCTTTGTGCCTGGTCTTATAAGTAGATAATACCTTTTGTTATCCCATTATGTACTATATGCACTATGAAAAAAGTATATCCAAGAGTTCTAATGTGTTATAAGTTACCCATTTTACTTCTGTGAAAAGAAGTGCAATGGAATGCGAATAATGTATACCATTAGACTAACAACATACATTTTTGGTAGACAGAACTGTAAATAACACATACATTTGGAACAAAATGTATATATTTCATAAAGTACTCTGAAGACTTTCAGTTTGGAATTCAAACTGTTAGCTTAGAGTAATGTAGTGTCTTAAATCTTACCATACAGTGTGATTTGTACAAGATAAGTTTAATTTTCTCTTTTGCCTATATCCTGTGACTTCATTGGTTTGATGAATTCCCAGTGTGGAACCTCCCTCTGCTATTACGGCTTGGCAACTTGTCTGTTTCTTCATGGCCGGGAGGGTTTCCCTTGCCTAGTAATTTGCCTAGGGTCACAGAGCCAGGATGTCTCAGAGCCAAGAATCAGTGCCAGTTCTGACTTTCTGATTCCAAGGAAGGGTTTGTTACCCTGGGGACAAGGATTTTTGTTGTTGTTGTTAACTGTCTTTCAATATAACTGATTTCCTTTGTAATCCTGTATATTTTATTGTATGCATTTAAGAGCATGATTCTTAGAAGGGGTTCACAGGCTTCCCCATAGTGCCAAAAGGGTCTATGACACAAAAAAAAGTTAAGAACACCTGCCCCAAGGCCAGCCCTCTGATACATTGCCACCATACGCTAGTATTGTAAATAGCTGAGTACTGTGTAGCCTATAAATAATTCCATACTTTGCATTTTCTAAGAATTTTAAAGTTGAAACTTCACTGGCTGGTAGCCATTCCTGTAGGGTCAGTTGTTCTGTGGAAGAATTTTCAAGTTAATTCAATTTCCATAAAATAGGGAGTGATCATCCTATCTTTCATAATTTTAAAAAAAAATAGTTAAATGAGCATTTTTGAGAAACAGGACTAGAGAAACGTATCTATCTGTGTATTATAAAGTTCCTAAAAGAGCTGGTAAGGGGTGAATAGGAAAAGGCTTTGATAAATTTGAACTGTAACACAAGACTCATTTATTTTCAGCAGCTTGCATCCATCTATCCATCTATCTTGTCAGTATACAGTACAACAGTACATGGTGACATGTAGTAACACTTTCCTTTTGACTTATGCTATCTGGCGGTGGCCAAAGAATGTTGATTAGCTCTCTGAACCATCTGATTTATGTTTTAACCATGCAATATCTTTTCCAAAGTCTTTGCCCATTAATGAATAAGGTTAATGAGGGAAAGTGACTAATGTTGGGGCCAATGCTTAGATCCATGTTGGAATATTCTTGAATGGTATGGTTTCCTGAGATGGATCTGCACAGGGTGTCTGATATAAATGGGGAAAAAGAGGCATCAACGTATTAAGCATTCTATACATTCTAAAAAACATAAGTTGGCATGATTTGCTTAATTACAAATTATGCACTGTAAGGTTATTTTAGAGGTATATCTTACCCCCCTGAAAATCATTCTTTTTTTCATCTTTATTTAAATTCAAATTTTCTTTTTTTTTTATGAACCTGGTAATGAGTGAGTAAATTAAGAAAGTATTTATTAAGTGTTTACAATATGCACAGAACTATGCTAAGCTCTGGGAATACACATGAGAAAAAAAAGACTTTTGCTGCTTTCATGGAGGTCATATTTTATTTGTAGGATATGACACATGAAATAAAGTTTAGTTTTAGGGCAGAGGAAAAGATCCAGAAATCATAGAGGTACAGCTGGTCAAACAAGAAGGACAATGGTCAGAAGATCTTAGGGTACACATACCATTTAGCTGCAATGACAGTGCCAGCAGGCTGCACGGCATATAGGTAGATTATGAGGCCTGGAAGATCTTGGGACATAGTGCAGATGGTAAGACCTGGTGGTCTTAACAGAAGAAATGTGAGCAGACAAGCATCTTTGGCAAAGAAGGTTCCCTTGGTAGTGGTAACTCCTTCCACCCCCTCCCACCAGTATATGAAGAACAAAAATGAAATTTGAATGTAAAATTTCAAAATTCTTTTACATAGTTTTAAAAATCATATATTCCATTATAATCATGGCAGTAAGAAAATTGCCCTTTTTGTTTGAACTTTTAGTTCTCCTTTGTATTTTTCTTTCCTCCCTTCCTTCCTCCCTCCCTTCCTCCCT